>OX371225.1:167682381-168282381 GCA_947310385.1 Nephrotoma appendiculata
AGGTTCTTCCTTGGTCATTAATGATGGATGAAAATAGATTCGCGACTTATAATTAAACGATGCACTCAAGAAAATTAAATCGCATTAAATTATGGTTTTGTATAGAATTAGCATATCAATTCAATATAAAATGAGGAGTGTATATACAATTAATTTAACTAACGGTATTCCCAAAATTTAAAAAATAATTTTATGATTGAATGAAATTGAAAAAAAAAATTATTTGTTCTTACATAATATAAAAAATGTTGAATGAAATGAATGAAGATAATAAAAAATGTTTTATATAAAATAAAATATCGAAGATGACTAAGAGTTATTTAATATATACATAGTACAATTATTATTAAAATTTTTGTAATGAAACGTTGAACGAAATGTTGATGGTTGATGACGTTTCCCTTTCGGTTACATGTATTGAGACTAATTTATTGTGAGCATTCATGTTGGGTGGAGATCTCATATATGTAGGTGTAATGAAGCGGCATAATTAATTCAGTTTGGTAATGTCCAATTCGATCAGCTCGTTGAAAATTGAGTTTAAAAGGGATAGAAAAATTTATACCTTAGAGAAGTAGTTCAGTTACTTCTTGTCATAACTGCTATCCATAATGATGTTTTTTTCTCCTTTACATGTTGAAGTGTATTTCATTTTAATTAAATTTCGTATAATTTACGAAATTTTATGATTCTGCATAATTGTAGTTGAACTCACAAACACAGCATACATAATATGTTCACTATTTTGATTTTTTTTTTTTCGCCCAAAAGGATTAATTTTCTTAATATTTTTTTATTTGGCTTTAATTCATTAGAATTTTTTTTTTAAATCGAATCACATTACACTTTTCATATGGTATATATATTTGGTAAAATTTTTTTTTTAATTTTTCGCGCATATTTGGGCTTCACCTTTTAACCCTTAGAACTTCACTGATAGTTTTTTTTTCTATGATTTTTTTTTTGTAATACGTAATAATGATTATAACATACACAATTGAGTACAGAATTTATTGTGTAAATTTACGTTTTTTTTTACTTTTGTGAAATAACTGGATTAGAAAGTTTAAGGACACCAGATTTAATCACAAGATTTTACGTAAAAGCACTAAGTGTTTATTGCGGCATATTTAATTTTCAGTTCTTTTTTTTATATAATTAAAATGTTATATTGTATATAATTAAAATGGATTTCACATTGACGATATCAAACCCGTGTGGCTAAATAACGATATCCTACCGGCTGCGCCAAAATTTTGTTGTGTACTAACCACTCGGTTGTTGCGTTGCGAGTTCATTTTGGAATTTTAGAGTCACTTTAATTAAAACACTTAAACGTTTTAAGTATTTATATAATAAATAGTTTTAGTATTAACAATTTTTAGGTTTCACATTATTTCAATTTATACAAGAATATCGTTTATATATTTTTACAGAGTTATGTTTATATATTTTTACAAAGTTAGGTTTTATTAGTTCACATTATATACATTTTATATAAATTTAGGTATAATTTTACAGTAATTATCACTCTATATATTTATTTAAGTACAATACACTTATATATTTTAAGTACAATAATCTTTTTTTATAACTCCGTGTTAACTACTAACGAGAGAGACTGCCTTTTTTTATTTGTTTGTTAAGCTTATATAGGGGTTTAAATCGATTACAGCTCCTCACTGTATAATTACTAGTACTAATCTAAATAGTAATCTAGTACAATATATTAAATTATTTTAGGGCTTTTTCGCTTAAAATATTCTTACATAACATCCTTGAAGTTACCGAGTTAAATAAAAAAAAACCTTTACAAAATGGACTATACTTACTAAAGTTTAATGCAAATAATATAAGGTTTAAAACATTACAAAGTATAAAAAGTATTAATCATGTAATTGTATCTTTTCGGATACACAATCCTAGAAGAACATCTCCCACACAATGCCGCAGATGTAGTATGTAAGGCCATGGAACTTCATTTTGCAATAAAACGTTATAATGTTTAAAATGCAAAGAACATCAAGAAACGTCAAATTGTACAGAACCAGAAGCCAACCAGAAATGCTGTCTTTGCAGCGGAAATCATGGAGCTAATTCACCTGATTGTCCGAAAATTAAAAGAGTATGTCCTCATCCAGGAAAATTTTAAAATTAGGAAACATTTAAGAGTAAACACCAACAAAATAAGAGACTCATCAAAACAACGTCCTCCAAACGTCTCTAACACCGATAAATTTCCGACGCTACCGCCGCCACGTCAAACCCAAATGTACCAGATGTGGAGTTCAACATTCAATCAGCAACCGAAACCAACTTACAATAACAAAACTAGTTTGGAATTTAATACAACGGCGCAAAGATGTCCAGGCTCTTTATTTTCATACGAGGAAATACTTTCATTGGTAAGTGACATGGTCTCTTGTCTTTTTTATTGTCAAACGAAATTTGAATAATTTGAAGTAATTACGTGCCTCACAGTAACTTATCTATATACAGTAATGTACAAAAATGATAACCCAACGCAAGCAAATTATAACAATGCATTAAATATTTGTATATGGAATGCTCATAGTATTATAAATAAAGCGGAAGAAACGTTTACTTTCATGAAACAGCATAACGTCCATATGGCTATGATTACAGAAACATGGTTGAAAATTAATAATTTAATTAGCAAATCAGGTCGTGCAAAGCGAGGAGTTGTGATATTTGTAAAGAGAAATATTAAACAGTGCTTGTTACCTTATTTTCACCATCAAATTATTGAGGCTATTGGAATTCACATTTTCACAAACCGTGGAATCCAACTAATAGCTGCTTATTTCAAAGGGGGAACTACAAATATTTTTTTAAACAAACTCAAATCAGATATAGAATATCTAACTTCATTTAGTTCCAAATTTATTATTGGAGGCGATTTAAATGCCAAACAGCCTCATCGGAACTGTTTCAAAAATAATAGAGCTGGTTCCATTCTCTACAACCTAATGCTAGTTGATAAATTTTTATTGAATTTTCCTAATTCCCCAACCCACTACAATCACAATTCCAAATACGCTTCCACTCTTGAGATAGCACTTACTAACTGCCCTCAATTTCTAGATAATATGAAATCTATCCAAGATTAAAGCTCTGACCACCTCCCGCTTCTTTTTCAGTTGAACTCAAATTCCCAAAACTTTAATATTCAACGTAGGTTAAATTACTCTGCAGCAAACTGGAAACATTACAAAATTACCCTTAATCGCATTTTAAATCTTTGTAGCGAGTCTCAAATTAGAAATATTCAGTCACATGACGATATTGATGGTGAACCGACAAAAAAGTTAATACGACTTAGAAATACGCGATCGTTAATGAATTACATAAACGTATAAGTACAGAATTTCAGATATTGAAAAATAATAGATGGACTTTTAGAAAATATTCAAAATGATAAAAACACCAATTAAATGTGGGCAATCAGCAAAAATCTACGTCTTCGAAGTAGACAAATTCCACCACTCAATGACGAAATTAATAATCGTACTTTGATATCGAACCAAGAAAATGTGAATCACTAGTACACAGATTTGCAGGCATTCAAAATAATCATAGTACTTTTTTATTTTCCCAACAAATAGTCTCAGAAGTTGACAATTTTATAATCTCCCAAGCAGAGGAGCTAACGCCCCTACCACTAGAAAATTTGACCATGACCACTCCAAAAGAAATTAAATATATAATAGGATCAATTAAACCCTCTAAATCTCCAGGTGAACACACTATTAATGGTAGATTAATCAAAAATCTCCCCAGAAAAGCTATTGTTTTCATAACATACATATTTAACGCCTGTTTAAAAGACTCATATTTTTCCAAGTTTTGGAAAACCGCAAAAGTAATACCAATTTTAAAACCAGGAAAGGACAAATCGGAATTATCCAGTTACCGACTAATAAGCTTGATAAATGTCCTAGGAAAAATTTTCGAAATAGTGATTAAAAAGTGTCTTGATAAATTTATTAATATTAATAACATCCGGCCCGATCAACAGGTCGGTTTTCCCCACGAGTTCTCTATACAACATCAAGCCCTCAGAATACACAAACATGTTAAAACGGCATTTAACCGGAAACAATCTACGTCCCTTATCCTTTTTGATATAGAAAAGGCGTTTGATCGAGCTTGGCACAACGGTCTAATTTACAAGTGATTCAAATAAAACTCCCGATTTATCTAATAAAACTTATTAATAACTATCTTAAAGACAGAGAATTTTTTGTTTGTATATCGGGCGAAAAATCTGCCAAGCATGGAATTCATTTGGGAGTTCCTGAAGGTGCCGTGCTATCTCCGATACTTTATAATTTGTTCAAGGCTGATATCGCATCTGTCTTCACTAATGTTGAATTTGCCCAATACGCCCATGACACCGCCATCATCGTCCACAGAACCAACTACTATTATCAATTCACTATAATCAAATATAAATTTACTCTTTGATTACTACACCAAATGGAAACATCAAACTAAACCCGTCAAAAACAAAAGCAATTTTCTTTACTCGTCGAGCTGCAAGATACTTACGAATTAATCTTAATCTACTAGCTGATAACACTACAGTCCCTTGGTATAATAAAATCAAATATCTTGGCATATGGTTTGACAAAAAAACTACCTTTAAAGAACATATAGATTACGTAGTTGAATACTCTCAAAAATTAATTAGTACACTGTACCCACTTCTATGTCGCAACTCCAAACTCAATGAGAAAAACAAACTACTGATATATAAAATGATAATCAGAGCTAAAATAACATATGGTAGCAAAATCTGGAAACATGCCGCTTATACGAACAAAAAACGACTGCAAATCGTTGAACCATAAGAAACCTCCCAAGGAGATGTCCAAAAAGTATTTTACACTCAGAATGTAAACTTGAGACCATATCCGAATTTATAACTCGTTTAAATTTAAAATTCACTAGGTCAGTTCTAATTTCTTAACAATTTTAGTATATATTTTTAGTTTAGGGTTTAGTGATAATTAGTTTTAAGTCATTACAATTAAGGTTTTTTCTATACAATTTACCTTAAAAACAAAATGTACCTAAATAAAATTCAAAACATAGCCACATTTCAATTTAAAGATTAAAATTATTATAACTAAGTTGTAAGTAGTAAATACAGAGCTCTAACATTTTGTACTAATAGTACACACGTCTTATTATGCACCTTATTTTAGAATAAAAAAAAGTAAAATATTTAAAAAAAGCGAAATGTCTACTTACAGATCACATTGCCATCTATGTTTAGATTATATAATTAACTTTAATTTTATTTAATAAACTTTAAATTTAACATCGTAACGGATACGGTTTATTTAATTGTGTCGTTTTTAATATTAAGAAGAAAGAAAATTTATGTTAGCCCGTACACTTCAATTTTGGCTATAGAGAAGTTCATTAAAATATTCATAAAGCATATTATGTACTTAATTACTTTAAAGTAAATATTTTTTGGAATAAAATATTTACTCAAACAAAAGTTGTGGATCTTCGGTTTTATTTTTCCAAGATTTAGCATCAACTACACATCCGCATTAACCACGGTTTTATGATGAAATTTGTTATGATGGATGGAAATGTGACTCTGAAATAATTTATGGAACAATTCTGGAATTTTTTTTATAAGTTGACTGGAAATGTTGTTCACAGTGATTTGTAGAAGATGTTTTGATATGTGATATATCAATCAATTAGGACGGATCTAAGTACTTTTAACTGATCATGATGAAATTAGGTTTGATGGGTGGAAATGAGATTCTAAAATTATTTTTAGAAGATCTTCTGAAATATGGCCATTTAAGGCAGAACTAGGTTATTTGCAATATCTGCAAAAGAAGGCTTTGGTCTTCAGAATGTTCCTTTGGTTTTGAACCAAAACAGGCTTGATGTAGACATTCCCTTGTTGGATATTTACGAGTACGTGAATAGTTGTTTTATTCCGTGGGGGAATTGTTTGCCATATAATTTGGCTTAAAACGAAGTGGCATTATTTCTTTGTCTGTTTCTAATGTAGAATTTTTAAAATCAAATTTAACTTAATTTTTGAATAAGTTCTAGTCCTATTAATCCATCAAAGTATTTATGGAAATTAAAGGGCAACAATTTTAAAGGTTCTCTGGTTTTAAATTCCACTAACCCATTGATTATAACTTGATCGGATGCTTGATTATTTTAAAACCAGGTTTTACTATTGGCAGGTGGAATTTTTGTTTAACCGTAAAGGACGAAAATACTTCGGATTGATAAAGGATCGTTGATGAATCCAATGAGTTCTCCGATGCATGGACCCAAAAATCCGTGTTGCCTATTTTGCTTATGATTTATAATTGCGGCTCGCAATCCAAATTAGAATAGTAATTGGAATTTTGGGAATAATGATAAGATAATATGATTATTCCCAAGATTAGAAACAGTAAGGAACTATTATTTAAATTAAATTGAAGGTTGTACCCCTTGGTTCCATCTTCTTGAATTGAGAAGGTTATAGTGAATTTTTTTTTGAGGTTTATATGGTTGTTTTTGTTGTGAGATATTTAGTCGAAATGGTACCGGTGTGAAGTTTTAAGCATTTATCAAAAGTGTAGCTACACAAATTAACAAAAAAACAGAAATGTAGATACACAATTTAATAAAAAGTGTAGAACTACATAAAAAAATAATGGCAAGTTTGAATTTGTTATTTATCCCACTAGAAATAGTTTTTACGAGAAAATTGGAAACTCGCTAGAGGGAAATTTCAAATAAGCAAAAATATTACAGAATTATATTATTCTAAATTCTATTTTCTTTCCATCTATTCTTCTAAAATTTGCTAGGCAACTTGATGTTCAATTCAAATTTTGAACAGGAATATATAATTTGTTCGTGCATTCAGCGCCGAGTTTCATAGTAGAAACAACAGTATTTAAGAAAAGATGCATAGAAGATGTTCACTGTTTCGTCACCAATATTATTAATTCATAGTCAGCTTTTGAAATGATTGGCATTTCATAAACGATAAACACGATTGGCTTTATATGCTAATTGAACGTTGCCCAAATGTAATTTATATAATTGCCCGAATACTGATGCTACTGCGTAAAAACATCTGGAGTTAAGACGGATTCAGTGTTGCATTCTTTCGTTCCTTTCTTAGTTCAGACGATTTTTCTAAAATCAATCCAAGTTGACGAAAAAAATTCACAAGAAAAACCTTCGTGTTTAACCAATGAAATTGGTTTAAATTTCAGGATTAAAGAAGGAATGAAAGAACGCAACAATGAATCCGCCTTTAGTGTGCGAGAAAACAACGGAGCCGAATTAAGTCACATATATAGTGAAAACTGCTCGAATTTTGAAGGCGCCCAATTCTAGACCAATCTGTGAGATGTCATCGTTCGATTTGGTTCCTCTAACTCCGCAGGTCACTTTGTAATTGGAAATTCATTTAATTTACTAGTAGACACATATCCAACAGATATTTCAGCATTTTTCTAAATTCAGCCAGTTAAAAAAATTTGCATATTACCTTTAGGCTCTGTTAATCCAATGGGCGTAGGATATTCAGGATCATCTTAACCATTCCACCATGGCATTATCATTTGTTCATAATTTTATGTTTTATTATTCTGAAGTTCAATGTCAACCTGTATTACCAAACACACTTACCTCACAGCTTAATGTCTATACTTACAGAAGGCATTGCCATCTCAGTTTAGATTTTATAATTAACTTTAATTTTCTTTTATAAACTTTAAATTATATTTAAGATCGTAGCGGATACGGTTTATTTGATTGTGTCATTTTTAATGTTAAGAAAAAAACAAAATTTATGTTACCCGTTCGTTGCTCGTTCTCTTCAATTTTGGCTATCGAGAAGTTCATTAAAATATTCATAAAGCATACATAAAGCAAATTATTTAATTACTTTACTTTTTTATTACTTTTATATTTTTTGGAATAAAATATTACTCAAACAAAAGTTGTGGCTCTTCGGTTTTTCTTTTTTCAAGATTAGGCATCAACTATACACATCCGCAATAACCACGGTTTTGTAACGAAATTTGTTATGATGGATGGAGATGTCATTTTAAAAATGTTTTTAGAATCATTTCGGGAGGGAACTAAACCATATATTGTTTTTAACTGATCATGATGAAGTTGAGTATGGTGAATGGAAATGGGACTCTGAAATGATTTATGAAAAAGAATCTGGAATGTTGCGATCTGGGACGCAACTAATTAGTTTCTGTACAGAATATAATGAAGTTTCTTGTTTCCTGGAAATCGGGTTCTACGATGATTTTTAGAAGAACTTCTGAAATATGGCCAGCTGAGACAGAACTAGGTTATTTCGGAGCAGATTGTGCTGAAATTGGTTTGTTATTGATGAAAATTGGATTCTACAATGAGAAGAAGTTTTGGTTTATGGCCAACTGGGGCGGTAATAAGGCTTTTGTTAACTGGTCATGGCAATGATCATGGTAATTGGGTATGAAAAATGATTTTTGAAAATTTTATAATAAAGCAGTCGGGGCCGGAACTAGAATATTTTTCAAAAATGAAAGAAATTCTGAAATATGATGGTTTGAGACGGAACTAGGTTATTTCTGAACAGATTCTTATGCTGCTTGAAATGGGGTTCTACAATGATTTCTACAATTGGGGAAAATCTAAGCAATTTTTAACTATTTTTCTTAAATGAAAGCTCTGAAATATGGGCAACTGGGACGGAAATATGGCATTTCTTTACCGCCCAAAATCTAATTGAGTATGGTGGGGCAATATAGGACTCTTATTTGATTTTTATGAGTAATTCCGGAATATGGCGAACTTTGGTAGAACTAAAACTTTAAAATGATGCTAGAAGCATTTCTGAATTATGGCTCACCGGGACGGAATAAGGTTATTTCTAAACAAATTATAATGACATTTTTTAATTCTGGATGGAAATGGGATTCTAAAATTATTGTTAGAAGACGTTCTGGAATATAGCTAACTAGGACATAACTAGGCCAGAAATCGTGTATTGTGCTTTGCTGTGCGTTGTAACAAAAATATTTTTGAAACATTAGAAATACGATTGTTTGATACAATTAATGTGTGTCATTACGTCATTGGAGTTGTTTTGTCATTGGATGAAACATCGGAATGAATGCCAATTTCCAAATCTTTTGGTTTCATTCTTGATAAAGCACTCGCGTTTTTATTTTTGGTCCCATACACACAATTTCTTAATTGTTTTTCTCTAATTTTTTCCCCCTTTATTAATTACAAATGAGACTGTGCAATTTATCTTTCAAATTTTTACAAATTTTACATTTCTTAAACAATTCTGATTTGTTGGGGTGAAACGCAATGGTTAGTCCCATAATTAATTAAACCGATTTAAAATACTAATTTTAATTTGGTAAGTTTACTAGGTCAAGTGGCTTCGTTCTTTGGAGTCTTCTTTCAACAACAGGGTTAACTATCTTATGGCGAATATAGGAGTTTCCGTGTTCCCTGGAGCCTTATTTCATGTTTGATGGCATGCTTTTTTATTTCATCTTTGATGTATTCCATCTGTAAGTCCCTGTGAAAGTCTTCATATCTTGTGTATTCCTCACAGTTGAATACCGTAGGTTCATATCGGCTTCAGTATTTGCCGATATAGCAGCAGCTTGTTGTGAATTTTAAGCTCAGAGCCTCTACCTATGAGCCAATACGTTTTTCTGAACTTAATGTTAAGTTCTTCTTTTTTTTTTTAAGTTGAGCTTGGCATCGAGAGCCATGAGAATATATTTAGCTTTGTTTGCATGTGGCACCGGTCGTGAGTTACTTCCTATCAGCCTGTTGTGAGTTACTTCCTATGTGAAGCCTTTAGATATGTAAAATTGATATGCGTGAATTTCGTCTCATTAAGCTTGAGTCCAGTCATAAACCACATTTGAAATATTCTTGAGTTTGCTCGTTCCATCAGTGATATTATTTCCAATCGCCATGATTGCTGTATCATCTGCAAAGGTGGGTTGGAATATTTCTTGTATATAATAAATATAAGATTGGTCCTAAGACACTCCCCTGCGGGACACCGGCAGAGATTTTCTTTAGTTTGGAGTATTCGTATTTCACACGAAAATGTCTATTGGATAAATAAGATCCTATTATATAGCATCCAATTGCCTCGGCAGTTTTTTATACAGGTTGAATTTCAGTCCACAATGCCAGACTTTATCGAATGCTTGTACGACGTCCAGAAATATGCTGGAGTATACTTTTTTACGTTCTAAAGTTTATTTCAATAATGTTGGTGATTCTATGCACCTGTCCAGTATGAGGACTGTTTTTCTCTGAATCCAAATTGATGTAGAGGAGTTAGTTGTAGGTCCTCAATTATTGGTTTAAGTCTTTTTATTAATAATTTTTCAAAGAGTTTTGACATAATTGGCAGCAATGAAATTGGCCTGTATGGTGGTTTATCAGGTTTTGCTATCATGGTCACTTCTGCTACTTTCCATTGCTACGGAACATATTTTAACTGAAAGCTTGCATTATGTGTAATAGTTTACGAAATCATCTGGTAGAGCCTTGATTATTTGGCAAGTAATCAACGCTGGAGTTTTTTAACATTCATGTTGCATTTTACTTCTTCTATTGATTCTTTGAGAGTTACTGGGCCTATATTAAAATCATCTAGCTTGTGGATTGACATTATATTTTCATTGGTCGTTTGTCTTGGTGGTGGTTAGAAGGTGTCCTCAAGATACTCCGCAAAGAGATCAGCCTTCTATTTAGAACCTCTTGCACAGGTTCCATCCTCCTTTTAAGTGAAGGCACTTGCATTTTGGGTCTTTTGAGTCCCTTCTGATGCATTTTTAACTTCTTTAAGAAGAGATTTGAGACTGTTACCTAAATTGATAAGAATTGTTTTGTGCTCTGGTGTTCTAGTTATTTGTCAGGTTTTACGTGTCCGCCGTTTTTCTCTTAGCAACTCTCTAACTTCCATTGGGTAGGATATGTTAAGTTTCTTCTTATTTTCTATAATGGAGATACTTGCTAAAGCAGCATAGTGAATTGTTTCATTGAGTTGTTCTAATTCATCTTCCAACTGGTGAGAATTTCTTATCGGTACCTGGATTGATTTTTCCTCCATTACTTCACGAAAGAGATCCCAGTTTGTTTTTAAATTTGTTAATCTGGGTGCACTTTCACTGGGCCAGTATTTTAAGAAACCACCAGAGCAAAATTCACAGTTTGATGTCTGCCCTGCTTGAAACAATTCTTTACCTTTTGCCGTCGTAAATCTAGATCCCCAATAGGCATTTCTCGCATTAAAGTCACCTCCAATAATAAAATCACGTCCAAGAGATTTAAGTAATTTAAAGTAGTCCTCCCTTTTCAAATTATGCCGGGGAGGATAATATATTGCGGGGACAGTGTAAGTTGTCTATGTTTAATTTGGATCCTTACAGTAGTGACTTGCATTGTTACTTCCTCGATATTTGATCCTAAATGGTGTTTTATATTTTCTTTTATTAACAATGCCAAACCACCTCTTGCTCTTTTCGCTGGGTGAATGGAGCGATATAAGTTATAACTCTATATTTTAACAAACGAATATTTAACTAAATGGCTTTCAGATATTAAAGAAAATGTCGATTTTTTCTAAATTTAATAATATTTCTATTTCTGGAATTCAGATTGTTATTTTGAAAGTTGTGTCCTTACTTAATATATTTTGTTGGATTGCGTTGTGGGAGTTGCATTTTCTTCAGTTGATCAAGTATCATGTTGTTCAGATTATTTTGGTCATCTAGTCGCTTTGTAATAGCTGTAATAATGTTTTCCATAATTTGGTTGTTTTCGGAGACCATATGTTTGGTTGAACCCAAACCTTTCACTACCTGGGCAAATGATCTTCTTCCTGGTTGCTTGGTTGTGGGTTTTGATCCATCTGATTTGATATTTGAACAATTTGATTTTCGTGATTTTGCAGTTGATTTCTTGTTTTATCTCTTAATTTTTATAGGTGACGATTCTACTTATCTTTTATTACTCTTCCTGGACTGTTTTTCTCCTTAAGGATCCAGTCCGTCTCTCTTTTTAATTCGTCTTCATCAGTGAAATAGAGGAATTTGTCGTTTCAATGCTTCCTATCTCGCAATATTGTTTTGAATTTCGTTTCAGTTTTAGGTTTTCATTTTCTCGCTTTAGATATTCAATTTTTTCACTTAGCTTGGCAAATAATTGCTCCATATGCTCTAGTGTGGCCAAGAGATTCCTGTTTCCCTTTTCTAGGTCAAAAGTTGTTTTACTAGTTTCAGCTACTTGTCCAGTACATCTAGTTAAAACGTTAGAAAAAGCATCGGCTTGGTCAGCTACCGAGGTACATCTATTTTGCTTTATCGGTGATTTTTGTAAATTTGATCTTCTCGGGTACCTCTAGTTTTGTGGGTAATTATTAGTACCTCATAAAATCAATAAATTAATTATTCAACGAAAATTTTTATAAACTTATTATATTCATGTACCTAATTTATTTTATATTTTAATTTACTACGTTTAATTAAATAATATTTTGACGCACGTCTTGTGAGTTGGAGAAGCAGCTGAAATCTAATTATTAATTTTTCATTCCTACGGTTTTAGTTTATACAAAGGAGTTCATGGCACTTTGTTTTACCTATTAAATCCTATAATTCTGAAAACGCACTTAGTTTTAGGAATTACTTCTTTGATAAATACAAATCGTTACATAAATTATTCACTAGTAGAATAAATTTGTTGGTTGAACCGCCACAGTTTTGGCCTCCAACGATTCAATTTCAAATTTGTCTCTTTTAATAAAAATAATCAATACTTTTCAAGATAAGATTCATTTAGTATTCTCCTTTTATCTTTACTGATGCATTCAGTCAGGGGCTATGTTAGATTAGCAAAGCCCCTAATTAATTTCCTAAAGTATCCCAAAAGTACTAAGTACGGTTTTATTTGTTTCTCAGTTTGTGGTACGAAGCAGGATTTGGTTACACTCCGTCTGGGAGTCACGATTGTCCCAAGAATACTACTTTATATGTAAGAACTCTGACTTTTCCAATTGCACTTTTAAATTTGCTTCTGCTTTAAATTTGCAAAGACGTGGAAAACACTATGATGTCACTATGAGGGTGCCGATCCGTTTTTTACCTATTATTATCCTCACTGTTTGCGCACAAGACAAACACCACTCAATTCCATTAACAAAAAACAAAATGAATTCGGCTCACGATACAACTAAAAAACTGCAATCAATTTTCCGTAATTTTATTTAAGCAAAAGTGTTTTGCACAGATGATCGGCAGACAACAAGATTAATACTAATACTCTTATGCCAAAACGTTATATTTACAATTTATATACACTCAACGACTATAAAAATACCAACACTCTATGACATGTTATAATTATAATAGGTTGAACAAGTAATTATAAGTTGAGTTACACTACAAGTTTAATTAAGTTGGTACTACTGATGTTGACAAGTCGGAATTGACAGATGAAATTAATGGTATTGTTTTCTTATGAATTAATTCAATTTTCTTATTTATTTTTAGGTTTGGCCCAAACATACTGCCCCCGAAAATTGGATTAATTCGATTACATCAGCAACAGTTATGTAATGTTAAATTTTTAAACTGCGATCAAACAAAACTTATATAATTGACACAGATTTAAATGTAAAGCAACTAATTATAATAATAATAATATCAAATGGTGAAATGTTGTTTGTCCTTGTAGAATTGTGACTTCTTAACTTGGTTGTATTGAGTCAGGTATTAACGTTGCCTTCTTCATTGGCTAAAGGCAATGGAACAAGTTTTACTATTGGCCGTTTGTATTCACCGTTAATAGTCTTAACTGTTGCCACTCTCACCAGCTTATCTTGTGGTGATTTATGAATCGCTGTTATCCGACCCAACAGCCATGTTGACTTCGGCAAATTGTCCTCACGAATTAAAACTAGCTGCCCCACTTCGATGTTTAACTGTTTTTGTTTCCACTTCGGCCTATATTGTAGTGTCGTGAGATAGTCAAGTGACAATCGCTTCCAAAATGACTGCACGCGCACCTGTAGATTCTGCCACATTGATAGTTTTGACTGTTTCAGGTGCTGCAAATCGGGTTCAGGTAATGCTACTAATGGGGCGCCAACCAAAAAATGCCCGGGGGTTAATGCATTAAAGTCGTTTACATCTTCGCTAACTGCACATAATGGACGAGAGTTTAATAATGCTTCAATTTCCGTTAATAAGGTATTTAATTGTTCGTAGGTTAGAGTGGTGGAACCAACTGCCTTATTCAAATGCTGCTTCAAAGATTTGATGTTGGCCTCCCAAATACCACCAAAATGAGGTGACCGAGCTGGTATAAAACGAAACGAGATCTTCTGTGGAGAAAGAAATTCATTAATTAATTTAAAATGGTCTTCATTGCTAAATAACCGAAATAGTTCTCCAAGTTCGTTTTTGCACCCCACGAAGTTCGTGCCGTTGTCGGAGATCACTTCAACAGGTAATCCTCTCCTTGCTATGAAACGACGTAATGCGGCAATAAATGATGTGGTACTCTTATCGGTGACTAATTCAATATGGACCGCTTTCACAACCATACATATAAATAATGCTATGTAGCCTTTCACCACCTTACATCGACGACGACCTTCACGACTACGGATGAAAATGGGACCGGCGTAATCCACCCCCGTATATTGAAATGGGCGAGATGCGTGGACTCGACATTTAGGAAGATTTCCCATTAATTGGCTGTTCTGATGTTGTTTGGACTTAAAACAGGTGATACATTTTACTACGTACGCCCGAACTAATCTCCTACAGTCTAAGATCCAAAATCGTTGACGTAATAATGATGTCATTAAAGCTGCGCCAGCGTGAAAATAGCGATTGTGGTATTCATCAATTAGATACCTGCTCAAAATATGTCCTTTTGGTAGAAAGGCCGGGTGTTTCGTTTCAAATGAGCATGATGCATTTTCCAGCCGGCCACCAACGCGCAATACACAATACTCATCGAGAAACGGTGTTAGTAACAATAATTTGCTGCTATCAGATACATGACCTGTTCGTTGGATGTCGGTTATGTCTTGGTTGAATTCAGTTTGCGCCCATTTGATGTAAAATCTTTCTGCCCAGTTGAGCACACTCACCCCTAATGATGAAGATGATGCGATGCGTTCTACTATATGAGTTTTGCTTTTACATAATATTGCGTAGGTTTTGATCAATTGTGATTTTTGACTTCTTAGTTGACTACCTATTCTTAAATTTTGAATATATAGCCATATGTATCCGAGTATCCTTTTAATCTTCAATACATTATTGAATTTGGTAAACAAATTGTCACATATCGGGACATAATTGCTGGTATGATGTACTTGTACGGATCGTTGCGGCTCCATTATCTGCGGTAATTCCATCTCCATATAATTCTGTATTGGCCAATATTTCTTTGATTTTGAAAGCCAATCTGGCCCTTGCCACCATAATTCGTTATTGCGCAATGTTGCTGGACTCAGTCCTCTAGATACTACATCGGCCGGGTTTTGATTTGACGGAACGTGCGACCATCTAGTTCTTGAAATTTCGTGTAGTATTTTCGTCACTCGATTGGCAACGAAACATTCCCGCTTTCGAGGTGAAGGCGTAAGCCACGACAATACGATCATTGAATCGGTCCACGCATAAACTTCTAACTCATCTACTGGGCATGCGTGTTTTACGAATTTGACTAGGTGACTCCCCAAAAGAGCTGCACAAAGCTCTAATCGTGGTAGTGAGAGCTGCTTGATGGGTGCTATTTTAGATTTCGCTACCACAATCCGGATACCAATGGAATTTGTTTTATTCTCCGTTCTTAAATATGCCACCGCCCCATAAGCTTTTTCCGACGCATCCGTGAATACATGAAGCTGTTTAGTGCAATGCTGAGTATTCGGCAATCGTGGTATTGTACATCGGGGAACTTCAACGTCTTCCAATTTGACTAACTGTGATCTCAGTTTACTCCAATCGGCATTTATGTCAGGAGGTAGTGCTTCATCCCATTGAACTTTGCTGATCCATAATCGTTGAAATATTATTTTTATTACCACTATCACGGGAGATAACCATCCGAGCGGATCAAATATCCTTGAGGACTCTGACAATAAACTTCGTTTTGTGTGAGAAGTTCTATTATCAAGATGCACCTTAAATTGGAAAAGGTCACGTGTCGGACACCACATCAACCCCAACGTTTTTACTGATAGTGAATCATCAAACACGATCATGGTATTCTGATGACTCTTCGGATAGATGGTTTGCATTAATTCCCTTGAATTTGACATCCATTTCCTCAATGTGAATCCACCCTTTGCTACTAAGCTTGACATTTGGTGATAAATAGTTTTTGCCTTTTCAATATCTTCACTTCCAGTAATCATGTCGTCGACATAAAAATCGCGTTTTAGTATTTTTGATGCCTCGGGAAACTCGACCTTGTAATCGTCAGCAAGCTGATGTAGTGTACGTATTGCTAGGAACAGGGCACTCGATGTACCATATGTGACTGTGAGCAACCGGTAATGTTCTATGTCTTGATTGGTATCATTTCTCCAAACCACTCTTTGATAATCAGAGTCATCGCGATGCATAAGTACCTGCCGGTACATTTTCTCTATGTCAGCCACAATCGCAATTTTTCTGTTACGAAATCGACAAATAATTGTTGCTAGATCGTCTTGGATCGTTGGGCCGCATTCCAAAATGTCGTTGAGAGACAACCCATGACTTGCCTTACATGATCCATCATACACCACTCTAAGCTTAGTGGTAGTGCTTGCTTCTTTTACCACGGCGTGATGCGGTAAATAAAAATTGTGACGAGTTAGCTCGGCCTTAGGTACCATTTCCATATGACGTAATTGATGGTACTCTTCCATAAAGGTTTTGTATTCGGTTGCGAATTCTGCATTCTTAGCAAATTTACGTTCCATACTGAAAAGCCTCTTGGTTGCGTTGTACAGCGAATAGCCAAGCGAATCAGGTGCTTTTAGGAATGGTGATCGTACAATATAACGTCCATCTGATGATCTTGTGGTAGTATCAGCGTAGTGTTTTTCACATGGGTGCTCTTCTGACTTTTGATTAGTGACATCCGGTATATCATCAACCTTCCAAAATTGTTCAAGCAATTGCATTTCCGAAGGAATTATTAGTTCAGTAGTAGTATGAAAGCTTTGGATTGTTTCCTGGCATGGGCTGCTTTCTACTACTCCACCTAAGATCCAGCCAAAAATCGTGTGTTGTGCTATCAAGTGGCCATCGAGCTGCGTTTTTTCTGGAAGAAGGACTTGAAGAAACACATCGTTCCCTAATATGATATCAATATCATTTGGTGAGCTAACTGATGGATCGGCTAACTTTAAGTGGTTTAATTGTGGCCACTTGGACAAATCGAACGACGCGACTGGTAATTTCGATGTCAGTTTTTGAAGAATCAATGCATCTGTGGTGATTACATTTTCATGGTTATGAATGGATACCATCCGAAGAGTCGTGCAGCCCTTGGTGTATCCTGCCTTTGATTGCCCAATAGTATTAATGATATATGTGGCAGCTGTTCTCTGCAAGCCCATCCGTTGCACTGCATTTTCAGATATAAGCGTGGATTGTGAACCACTGTCCAAGAGTGCCCTGACTCTATGCATGTGACTATGTTGATCAGCAACCAACACGGTGATCGTTGATAATAAAGTTTTCATTGGTAACGAACTACTAAAATAAGTTAAACACTGTGTATTTGATTGATCAGCTGTTAACTCTCTGGATTTTGGACTCACTATAGAACGATTGACCATTGATGACGTTAATACATGTGGTTCGGAATTAGATGTATTCCTGATCGAGTCTGATTTACCGGCTGAATCACTGGTGTTGGTGGCTTGTGTATTCGCTACTTGACTACCATACGGATTAATAGAAGAGCAATATGCAGAGCTTGATTTGTTCTTATTATGGGAGTCGCCCTTATGTGGACTATTTGTCATAATATGTTCAAATAATCCCTTATTATGCACATGTAGTAAGGTATGATGTGCTTGTTGACAGATGTAACATCGTGTTTTTGATGAACAGTTGATACCAGTATGGTTAGGCCTTAAACAATTAAAACATAAATGATGCCTTTGCACGATATCTCTCCGTGAGGTTATTTCTAGCTTTCGAAACTGGTTACATCGGAAAAGTAGATGGTCATCGGAACACAACGGACATGACATGGCAAAGCTGGTGGTATAAAGCTGTGCCTTATTATTGTTGCCCTTGACCGCAGTATGTTTAGGTGTGGACGATGTTAGTCGTTTGGGAACTGTACAGGACTCGAACATGCGACACCTCAAATCCAAAAAATTTAAAAATTCTGTGATAGTAGGATTCTCCTTTTCATTAGGCTTCGACTCTTGCGCCCATGCTTGTTGAGTTTCCAAAACAAGTTTGCTCAACAATATAAAAATGAGCCATGGATCTTTAGTTTCCCACTTGCTGCCCATTGCACGAATTGCACTTAATACTTCATCGGAAGTGTCATATATACTTCGTAATGACTTTACATTAGACAATTGTACTGTTGGTTGATTCATAAACAGTTGAATCAACTCTTTCAGGCAATAATTTTTCCGATCATAACGGTCCTTCAACTTGCTCCAAGCTTCGTTGTAACTGGCGTCACATAATGGAAGATGTCGAATCAAATTCGCAGCTTCACCCTTTAAAAATCCCTTCAAATAATGAAGTTTCGCTACATGTGATAATGAATCGTTGTTATGAAAAGCATCGGTAAATTGGTCATCGAACGTGCGCCATTTTGAATAGTCGCCATGAAATGGTTCTATTTGAATGCGAGGTAGTCGGACGTCACCATGTGTAACAGTTCGATTGAAAAACCCTTCAGTATTGGTTCGATTTCCATTATTGGGTGATGGACCAGGTGGCGGTAGACTAAGCGACCGAATATTTAATATTTTCTTCAAGTTAGATTTTGCTTCAAAATACTTGTCTTCGAACTCCTCTGATTGAGATGGTTGCCCTGCCAATACAATTTGATTGTCGACCTCATGAAAGTCTCGCCATGCCTCATCAAGTTTATCCATACGTGTTTCAATCTGTTCACGGTTTACTGCTTGTGTTTCTTCAGAAGTCATTTCTTTCATTAATCTGTCAATCCATTTTGTAATAATCGTTATTGTACCCTTGATTGAACCACGTTTTTGTATATTAAACTGCAAATCCGTCATTTCGATCACGGATTGTCTAAATAACCGTTGCGAATCGTGTCTGATATACCGTTATGAAATATCGGTCTGGGTTATCGGTTGTAATTTGCGACTACGGGGTACTACGGTAGTACAAGTCCAAAAAATATTAGTATGCGCTTATTGGCTCGTTCAGCTTCACACAGTTTCACACTTCACTTAATGGCCACTAAACGCTCACGATTATCTTGATGAATGATCACACAATTTTCAATTAAAAGTTACAATGTTAATTGATCGGCACCACCACGTACAATATGGCCTGATTATAACTTAAACTTTACACAATTATTTTTTGTTAATGACATTAAATTGAACTTGCGTATATTTTACTCCATTCGATTCGATAAATTGTTTAGGTACAATTAATCCCGGGTTTCGGCACCAAAATGTTTGCGCACAAGACAAACACCACTCAATTCCATTAACAAAAAACAAAATGAATTCGGCTCACGATACAACTAAAAAACTGCAATCAATTTTCCGTAATTTTATTTAAGCAAAAGTGTTTTGCACAGATGATCGGCAGACAACAAGATTAATACTAATACTCTTATGCCAAAACGTTATATTTACAATTTATATACACTCAACGACTATAAAAATACCAACACTCTATGACATGTTATAATTATAATAGGTTGAACAAGTAATTATAAGTTGAGTTACACTACAAGTTTAATTAAGTTGGTACTACTGATGTTGACAAGTCGGAATTGACAGATGAAATTAATGGTATTGTTTTCTTATGAATTAATTCAATTTTCTTATTTATTTTTAGGTTTGGCCCAAACACTCACGGTTTACCTTAATGTGATGAAAAACTGATGCCAAGTCGATTATGGTAAATTATTAACTGTATTTTCCATTTAATTCCAAGCTATCGTTTGTTTCTTTAATTTGCGGTAATCCACCAAAAGTCACCATTTTACCGTTCCATTGGCATCAAATTTTTACCGTACGATCCAAATTGGTGATATGATCATGAAGAATAACTAGAACGTATATGATGTCTTCTTGATCGAGCATTTTTTCGATTTGGTTTCGCATTTACTTCTTGTGGATACATGGGTAACGGTGACTTCGGGTGAAAGTTGATTTTTCATTGTTTAAATTAATTTCATGATTTTTTTTGTTCAGGATTCAAATGTTGGTTCGTATTAGATTTATGATGTTTGTGTCATTGATATATACCGACATAGCTGATGAGAATTTTGCTTCTGCTTGCTAATTTTTAAGTGATTCTGTCTTGATTGATTGTTCGAGAATGCATTGTTTATCGTAATTCGAGAAATTAGCATTTTCTACAAAAGAAGGATTTCAATATTCCTTCAGAATGGTCCTTTGGTTTTAAACCAAAGCAGGCTTGCTGTAGATATTCTCTTCTTGGATACCTACGGATACGTGAATGGTTGTTTTATGCCGTGGAAGAATGTTTCTTTGACAATAATTTTGCTTAGTAAGAAGTGAAATTATTACTTTATCTGTTTCTAATGTAGATTTTACGTAATTATGGAAATTAAAGGCCAACAATTCTAAAGGTTTTCTGGTTTTTAAATCCACTAACCCCATTGATTATAACTTGAACGGATGCTTGATATGTTTGAAACATGATTTTAATGTTGACGGGTGGAATTTTGGTTGTCCGTAACAAGATGTGATTTATGTTGATGAACCCGATGGGTTCTTGGTAGCATGGACCCAAAAATCCGTGTCGTTTATTTCACTTATGATTTCTAATTGCGGTTCGCAAGCCAACTTAGGATAGTAATTGGAATCTTGGGAAGGCCCATATGATCGGCTATTATGGTCGATTAGATCTGGATTGTCAATGTGAAATAGTTCATGACTAGTGAACCTTGAAAGTCCGATTTGATTGGATGAATTAAATATTCCAAGTCTAGGTTGGTATTGGAGTTATGCTGTTTGAGAACTTTTATTGAAATTGAAGATTGTATCCATTGGTTACATCTTCTTGAATTTGGAAGGTAATAGTGAGAACTTTTTTGAGGTTTATATGGTTGTTTTTGTTGTGAAATATTTAGTCGAAATGGTACCGGTGTGAAGTTTTAAGCATTTATCAAAAGTGTAGCTACACAAATTAAAAAAAAACAGAAATGTAGATACACAATTTAATAAAAAGTGTAGAACTACATAAAAAAATAATGGCAAGTTTGAATTTGTTATTTATCCCACTAGAACTAGTTTTTACGAGAAAATTGGAAACTCGCTAGAGCGAAATTTCAAATAAGCAAAAATATTACAGAATTATATTATTCTAAATTCTATTTTCTTTCCATCTATTCTTCTAAAATTTGCTAGGCAACTTGATGTTCAATTCAAATTTTGAACTGGAATATATAATTTGTTCGTGCATTCAGCGCCGAGTTTTCATAGTAGAAACCACAGTATTTAAGAAAAGATGCATAGAAGATGTTCACTGTTTCATCACCAATATTATTAATTCATAGTCAGCTTTTACCAAAATAATTTAAGGTTAATAATGATACTGTTTTTGGTGCATGTGTAAGAGAATTGTTCATTCAACCATTATAATAGGTTGGTTTAGGCTAGGTTTCAGAGGTTGCTGTCGCACACTTAGGCCAATTATGGCCCATTGTGATACCACAGGATCCAACATCATAAACTCCCTTAAACCCATTTAGTACTATTAATATAGCGTACAAGATCTCGCACGTTACAGCTTTCAAGATCCATAGTGTATTTGCCCAAGTGATCATGTCTTCTGTCAGCTAGCGCAGGACACGAGCAAAGGAAGTGAGCAAGAGTCTCCTCCTCCTTCTCATCCATGCAGCTTCTGCAGAAGTCATTTCATCCAGACCCAGCCATCTTACATGTTCTCCAAAAAGATAGTGCCCAGTATTTATCCTCACATTTCTACCTAAATCACGCTTTCTTAGTGTGCTTAAGATCTTGGAACGATTCAAGTTCAGCTCAGGACATACTCGCTTCGCTCGTACCTTGCTAACTTGTCTGCCCTGCAATTTCCCTCAACGTCAGAATGGCCCGGAACCCAGACCAACTGGATTTTGAAATGTTCACCCATCTCGTTAAAAGATGTGTGACAATCCAACGCCACCCTTAACGCCAGGGAAACTGAATCCAGCGAAAGAATGGCCGTTTGACTGTCCACATAGATAGTGATATCAATTAACGATATTACATTATGCTTCAATCACTAAAACTTCAGTATGGTACACACTGCAGTACTCAGGCAGATGAAAAGATAAACTAACATTCAATTCTGCACAGAATACACCCGCTCCCACTCTATCATCGAGCTTGGAGCCATCGGTGAAGAATTTATCTGTCCCGGTCTCAACAGGGGTGTTATATAGTCCAAATTCGCCAGGTCATGCCTTACTGAATTGACTATAGTTCAGTGCCCTTTTTGCAGGAACCAATATAAGAACAACTTCAAATATGCTTGAGTATACTTGAGGTTATCCAGGATATCCTGTAATTTGATGCGACCTTCGGGTAACCTTTTTTAGAAACTATAAAAAATTAAAATGTAAACGTGCACATGCAAAATGTGAAAACCGGATCTTATGTATTCAAAAACACTTAATTCTAGAGATGGCTCCATAAATCTGAGGGAACTGGCATTTCAAGGATAATTTCAAGAATTGTTAGTGATAAGCCGAATATCACTGCGACCTTCGGGATTTGTTTTTATTTAGTGTAAATTGGAATATAAATGCAAAAAGTGTAAACCGGATCTAGTGGATGGACCATGGCTCCACAGTTCTGAGTATTCTAGCAATTCGCGGATAGTTTTAAGAATTGTTAGTGCGGTATATCACTGCGACGTTCGAGATATTTTTTTGTTATTTAGTGTAAATGGAGTAAAAATATAAAAATTGTAAACCGGGTCCAGGATGTACAAGGGCCATTAACACTTAATTCTGGAGATGGCTCTACAAATTTGAGTGTACCGGCATTTTGGGGATAATTTTAAGAATTGTTTGTGATATGCGGCATATCACTACGATCTTCAGGATTTTTTTTTTACTGCAAATGGAAATATAAATGTAAAAAGTGTGAACCGGGTCTAGTGAATATTCAATTCTAAAGATGGCTTCACAATTCTGTGTGTATTGGCATTTTAGGGATGCTTTTGAGAATTCTAATATATAAGCGGCATAGCGAAAAAAATCCAGAAATGGGGTACACTCCGGTACACTCATATTTGTAGAGCCATCTCTCGAATTATGTGGCAATGGCTCATAGACATCCACTAGACCTGGTTTACACGTTCCACATTATTATTTCCATTTACAATAAATAAATAAAAAACTCCCCGAAGGTCGCCATGATATGCCGGTTATCACTAAAAATACTCGAAAGTATCCCCAAAATGCCGTTTCTCCCAGATTTGTGGAGCTCTGGAATATTTTATTTTTTTATTCTTCACTTTTTGTTAAATTGTGTATCTACATTTTTGTTTTTTGTTAATTTGTGTAACTACACTTTTGGTAAATGATTAAAACTTCACATCGGTCGATATGGTAGAATAAGAATGGGTCTCAAAAATTGTTATTGTGTGTAAAATGCATTAGACGTAATGAATTATTGGATTGGCAAGATTGTAGGAATGTTGTAAACTGTTTTTGTTCTAATATAGATATTATTCTGTTCTCTTGTACACAGGGAAATGCTCGGCTATGGTAGCTGGATCTCGAGTACGATTCATGGAACCCACTGGTTCTTTAATTTCGGCTAGAAAAGTAGCTAGGCATATTTTTGCGAAAAACTTCTCAATTGTTTGTTGTTGTCTCTGATTATAGACTGATACCATTATATTTGTGTGCGTTATGACTGATCAGATTTTATTTGCAAACATTTTTGATCATGAATTTCTGGTCACAGTTGGGAAATATCGAAAATTCAAAAATTGTTAGAATAAGATAATACAAAAAACTAATTTGGACAGCAGATACATTCAGTATACATGGAAAAATCACATTCAATCTAGATTTAGTACTCTGATCCCGGGAAATTCGGTAATGTACATTTCATATTATTCCTAGCCACCTCCAAAATTTTGATAATGCGAGTTAAATAACATTTCCTTTTTGATTGACATATTTAAATATCGTTACTTTTGCCCGATTACAATAAGATGATACAATTCACTAAGATACGATTTAAAATTCAATTTACAATTCAATAAATCGAAAATACTAATTGGATTTAATTTAATGCATCCCATTTATAGAATTGACAAATTTAACATGCAGTGTTTTTTTTTTGTGTAAATTTTTCGTTCGCTCGAAATAATCCGAATAATTTAAAGTGAGAACTAAAACTCGATAATTTCCCTTTAAAACTTAAAAGCATAAGACAATTTTTCCACTTGTATTCAACTACACGAATGAGTGTAGATCTATCCATTTTCTTTTAGATTTTATTTTTGCAGGAACGTTAAAATATTTTTCCCAATTGATTTTGCTTTAATGCAGCATACATCGTACAAGTTTTGAACAAAAATTGAAAATATATAGGAAGGTGTACGGTAATATAATCGAGAGGATAGATGGAGATGTTACTTGGTAAAGCTTTAAAGTTTATTTTAAATATTATTTCTTCGTAAAAGAACAGTCAATCACAATATTGTAACGGTATAACATAGTTTTATGTTTCTATCTCGGTGGAAATTAAATATTTTATCGAATTTTCCTTCTTGTTTTTTTTCACCACTTCACGTATTGTTGTAAAACCTTTAAAAATCCTGAATATTTTGGCTATTATTTAGCATATGCATGAACCGAGTTTGTACAGCATTGGTTAGAGCAGGTACAGAGAATTTATTTATCGTTATCTTATACATATACTGTTACCGATATTAGTATGTGTTATACAAGCCATAGATCTCAGGTGGGTACTTAATTTTCCCAAAATTGTTGTATTATTTAAATTTTTATGAAAAACTTGTTTGTTTTTTTTATTGAGCTTTTAATCGAAATACTTAAAATGTAGGTCACAAAATCAATAGTTTGGCAAAACAATAAAAGCTCTGCATGTATAACATGCTCACCATGTAACGATTGAAAAACTGTTTGTTTTATGAATTATTTAACATTTGTAAATATTTAAAATTATTTGGAAAAAACATTAAAAATATACCGGCAAAAAATACTTTTTTATTGTTTTGTGTGTTTCAACCTCCAACTAACTGGCATATGTACGAAATTTTCATTCGGCTTCATCGCGCATCGAACTTAACAACCTAGACGTGGTTATACTGTAACCAACAAAAAAAAATCTTTATTCCAATTCGATTACTGTTTCCAATTATCGCTAAATTATACGATACATGCAACCATAAAAGTTAATTTGAGATTTTATCATTGATTGTGTATAAACTCGTGTTATATATGCGGTGCTGCTGCTGTTGCTCTACGTATATACGATTTTTATGGAAATTCAATATTTTTTGTTAAAATACGAGGATGTGTCACTGTGTGCTGAAAACTGTACAAAAAAAAATAATTAAATAAGTTTTTCTTCAAATATAACGAGAAAAATCTCTAGACTGCATGAATGTATGTATATGATAAAAGAATTTAGATTTTATTTATATATTTTTTTCAAAAACCAATTTAAAATTAAAACGTTGAATTGGTTTGAAAAAAAAAATATAAAAAAACTCAATATAACGATGATGCACGTATGTAGGTTACATTGTTGCATCAAATGTTTGGAATGTAAAAATATAAATTTTTTAAAAATACAAATTGTTGACAGATGTACTTTCGTGTCTCTAGCTCGAATGCAAAAAGAATATTGGAAGAGCGGTTATCAAGTTTTAAATAACTGATCTATGTATAGTGAAATCAATGAGAATATTTGGAAAACTAACCCGAATACAATCGCATTGTGCTTTTACCAAATGATAATGATACGTCCATGCCAAGTGGTCGAAAGTTATATAAATGAATAGCAGAAAATGTACAGAAAATTAAATTACCAAAGTGCATAACTAAAAGGACAGTTTACCGAAAGCGATAATATTAACAACGATCTGTGGTTCATCAAATACCCAATTCACCGAAAAAGACAGTTCACAAAAGCTCGGAAAATTTGGGTATTTAATTAGTATACGGATGCAAAGCTGTCTATTATAATTAACGTAATTTGTTTACTAATTTACGTAACTATTTACATAACTGTTTTAAATTTGTTTTTGCGCAAAGAGAAGAAATTATGAATGACGACGAGGAAAATAATAAGGAACAGAAACGTAAGCAGAACAATGAAAGAAAAAAAGATTTATGGCAAGCCAAAGTCAGGAGTCTCTCGCGAAATTACGAGCAAATGATGCTGAATATCAACGACGACGATCGCGAACTGCTAATGCAGCACCAACACGAGTTCAACCAACCTGTTGAGTGTCATGATTGTGGAGCATTTGTTAAGCTGTGCTCATTTTGTCAATCAAGAAACTTTACTGCAGAGAAACCAGCTGACGGATTGTTCACATCTTGTTGTTGAAAATGCAAAGTTATGCTGACATTCAAGGACAGATTGTTGAGTATCCTGAATTTCTCGGTTCAAATCACTCGAATTGGTTTGGCACCTTCTGAGACCAATCTACCATTTGTTTTGCAACGACCACAGTTTCCAATAATTTCGGCATACGCAATGACGATAAACCAGTACCACAATTTAGGTCGCAAATTAAATCATGAGAGTGAAATAACCGCAAGTGGATTAGTGTGGAAACAGTGTTTATGTGTGTGTATGGTATACGTCATGCGCACCCATGTTTTTCATATGCTGTCATTATGAATTTTAGTTGTCAGTGATTTTTTTTTGTGTGTCAATAATTTCTAAAATTAATAAAAATAAAAATTTATTAAAATCTAAAAATTAAAATGAATGGTTTAATTCCATTTTTATATTATGATCGCAAGGTAAAGACGCGACGATATAATGAATATCTTCGAGATACATTGGACCCATTTAATATTTCTGACCGATGGTAAGTTTAACCTAAAATCTTTATTTTACTTTTCTAATTTTGGCCACAAAATCATACATTTTTAAATACAATTGGATGTGTTTACTAGATTTTTTTTAATAATTTTATTCGTGAATAGTTTCATTGACAATTACAGATTGCCGAAACATCTCGTGATGCAGTTAATTGAGGATATGAAGCCCTTCATTCATGACGATGAGCATCCTTTAAAAATACCAATACATCTAGAGGTGTTAACTACGTTAAATTTTCTGGCCAGTGGAAGTCATCAACGGCGGGTATCATTAGATGCGTTCGCTGTAATGAGCCAATCAAAAGTCTCGCTTAGTATAGCTCGTGTATGTGAAGTGATTGGTACGAAATTAGTAAACGAACACGTAGTTTTTCCCACCACCTTGGCGTTAGCTGAAACTGTGAAGACAGGCTTTTATGAAAAATACGGCATACCGGGAATAGTGGGACTAGTTGATTGCACGCACATAGCCATAACGCAATTAAAAAAAACGGAAGAATATGCGTATATAAATCGAAAAAATTTCCATTCCGTAAACACGCAAATGGTAATTACAACTAAGTTTTCTAATTTACTATATATTAATATGTACATAATTTAATTTTTTTTGCAGATTTGCGATTCGAATTTAATAATTATGAATATAAATGCTCGATATCCCGGATCGTGTCATGATTCTCACATATGGGAGGGAATTAAAGTTTCTTCGTTAGTAGAACGCCTAAACAGAGAAGATAACAACACATGGCTATTTGTTAATTAAATTATTTTGTGTTTACTTATAAAATTAATTTACTAACATAACAAATATGAATATATAGGTGACAGCGGTTATGGCCTTAAATCATATATGATGGTTCCTTACCGAAGAGTGGCATCGGATGATGAAAGACAATTCAACACTATACACTCAAAGATTAGAAGTACCGTTGAAAGATGTTTCGGAGTGTTAAAAATTAGATTCCGCTATCTAAAAACCGCATCTGGGCACCTTCATTATGAGCATCGTCGAGTGGCAAATATAATTCATTCTTGTGCGGTGTTGCACAACATTTTAATAAAAAATAATTGCCCGGTTATCGAAAATGATGGTGTCCCAGACGAAATCGTACCTGTGTCAAATGCAGAGGAGGAATCCAACTCAGGCGAACTCAACAGACAATTCCTATCTAACTATATAAAAGAAAGGGGTATAATTGTTTAGAAATATGTATTGTATAAATAATTAAATAAAAACATAATTTAATTGTACTGAACTAAAATTTATTTGAAAATTTATTTGTCAATCGATTGAAACCTTTCCTATAACAAATGTGGAGGACTCGAGGTCACCTAGCGATCCCGGTTAACTATAAAGTGGTAGGTAAAAGTATTTTAAAATAGTATACCAAAGTAAATAAGAACAAAGCTGATTAATTTATCGTAATTAAAAGTAAATTCATTTATTTATTAAATCATACAAAATATTAAGGTAATTCTAACAATTTATGGACGACGTTGACTCACTAATTCTTCAAGAATATTTTTTAACAAATCTACAGCTTCTTGCTGGAGTTGAATTGATCGGACGACCGATGTGGCTCCTACGCTTCCCTGCAAAAAATGTAATTATTAATATGATTTATATTTTATGGGTTATAATTACGAAAACCACACGTTTAATGATTATTATTTATTACTTACATTTCTTTGGTCGTTATTGCGTTGTCGTATTCTGGTGGTGGGCAGTATCTCCGCGATTCGAGCACGCCGGCGTCTCGATCTAATAGCACTTGCGGAAGCGGTGCGTTGCGTAATTCCCGTTGGTGTGGGTGGTTCCAGTGTCGGTGGTTCCAGTGTCGGTGGTTCCAGTGAGGGTGGTTATGGTGGTAGTGTAGGCGAAAATGAATCGGGCGGTATTGAAGGCGATGCTGATTGCATTTCGCATGGAACCAATAGTCAAGGTGACAGCAACTGAGTTGCAGGTGGTGAATGTGACGGGTGCCATGGTGATAATGGCGAAAATGCCGGTGACGTTGGTGTTGATTCAAATGTTTCTTCGTGAGAAACTCCGGGCGTTGTGCTGGTGCCCAGTACATTATTTGATTCCTATCAAATAAATAACATAAAAATTATTAAAAAAATTTAACCCACTTACGCACATTTTATGTTTACCTGCCTATAATACACGCCAACTTCTTCAACATCTTGGGCCCCATCGAGGTTATCTAAGCCACAAATATCAATTATTCGTTGTTCTTCCAACGTAAACTGTAAATTATCCGGAACTTGACCGCCACCGGTTAGATTGCGCGCGGCCCTTAATTTATTAAATTTTTTTTTTAGATTTTTTACCAAGATCCTGCCATGTCTAAAATAAAATTAAGTTATTATAGATTTATTATAATTGCATGACTATATATATTATAGTTGCAGTATAATTCTTGTGAAATACTCACTCGTTTCCATTGGCCCACCGAACGAACGTTTTGCAAATCCATTTCATTCAAAGTAGCTGTGATTTCTTGCCATAACGTAATTCTTCTTTGATGTCCACCAAAGGAACCAAATCCGAACAAAACACCAAAGTTTTCTTCAATGAATTCAATGAGAATTCGTTTTTGTTGAATACTCACTCGAAACTATAATTAAATAAAAAAACTTATAAACGCATTCGTGTAATGTAATTTTAAGGTTAGGTATAATATACAAATTTTTCCCGATTATACATAATAAACATTGTATATTACTATTAATATATTCGCGACACAAGAATAATTACGTAAACGTATTAAAATAATTCCTACACTCAAATAATTTACGATATTTAAAAAAATAAAATTAATTTATTAAGTACTTACCATTTTATGTGATTTTTGCTTACTCAACTGCGGTATACAATGTGACAAGTCTCCTAAATGAGAATGAAGTTGGTCATAAGCATCAAAAAAATTAACCGATTAGAACCGGTTTGTACCGATTTGAGCCGATTCAACAAATTTTGACACTGACCTTCCTCAAAAAAATACAAACACACTCAAAATAAAATTTCAACACTATAATAAATTTAAATATCATACTACTCGTATGTATATAAAAATTTCATGAGACAAGACTCAATTTGCGACCTAAATTGTGGTACAGGTGCAAGACCAGTCTTTTAATAACGTGGGAATTCATCTTCCCGCTCAAGAGATTCTCACCAAGTGAAAATAAGAATCGAGGATAATCCACAGCAGGGAAAGCTTCTCAACGATGACCGTCAATTTTCTCGAAATGTTGTTTTTATAGAAATAATTACAGTTTTTTTTGTATTTGTAATTTTACATGCGATCTATGTAAAAAATATTTAACTACACTTTGTTGGGAATAAACGGGCGCGAAGCCCTTCAGAACAACCTAGTTATTATATAATTTTGGAGCTATGAAAATATAGAAACGCTGACATTATTGTTTTCTGGTGAAGTTAACAATGCATAGGTTATTATGTCGGATATAATACCTATCAATCGACCTAATCCTTTCATAGCCTTCTCTATTGAAAAAAAAACTTTAAGTACTTTATAGAAATATAAATATCTCAACGGTAGTATTTTATTATCAACGAATAAAGAAAAAGTGTGGTCCTTAGAACGTTTACTGTATATGATACGAATCACGTATTTTTGCGCCACAAATAATATTTTTAGCGACTCATAGACAGCACCATCCCAAAGAGCTAGGTCATAATCTAACCTTGAATGAATTAAAGCAAATTATAAAGATTTTAGCAGAGCTCTGGGACACAATTTTTGCAAAATGTAAAATTTCCTAATTGTAGATTTCATTTTATTATAGAAAGCTTTTCAATATGAGGTCCAAAATTCAATTTCTTATCAATAATGACTCCCAAGTACTTGAAAACTCCCACTTTTTTTATTGATATACACTTATCATCACACCGATTGAAAACACAATAAGACGAATGTAGAGTTATAACATCTGAGGTACCATCAGTTTACAACCATACTATGGATACTGAACCATGATTTTAAAATTGTCAGATCGTTTTTAACTTTCGATACAATTTGGTTCCAGTTCTCAGCTTGATAAGAGAAAGCTGTGTCGTCGGCAAACACTACTACTTTTCCTTTAAATTTAAGATTACACAATGAGTTAACATAGTTCAGAAATAAAATAGGACCCAATACCGATCCTTGAGGTACCCCACAAATAGCATACTCAAAATCACTGGACACGCCATCAATCATAACAATTTGTGGACGAAACGATAGAAATGATTTCAGCATGACAAATGGAACACCGCGAAAACCAGCCATAGATAATTTTTCCAATAGTAACACGTGATTAACAGTATCAAATGCTTTAGTTACATCGATAAAAAGACCGCCAATTTTCCGATTTGAGTTCAAGTTAGTATCAGTAAAGTAACCCAAGGGAGCGTCTTCAGTACTCAAATGAGGTCGAAAACCAAATTGACAATTGCTAAGAAAATTTGTTTTGTTTAGGTACACAAGAATTTTTTTTTTCATAATTTTCTCCAGAATTTTAGAGAATCCAGATAATTTGGAAATAGGTCGGAAACTAGACATGTTAGTTGAATCGCCATTTTTAAATTGAGGTATGATTACAGCTCTTTTCATCCGAGTCGGGAAAATTCCCTTCAACAGACTTAGGTTGAAGATATGTTCAATAGGCGATATAATGTTTCTCCTGAGCACTACAGGTCACTTTATCAATGCTGTTGTTGGGATGAGTTGGTATTTCCACAAAGAATTTATTAAACATGTTGGCGATTAACGCATTATCAATGTGTTCAATGCCAGCTTCATCTTTTATGCAAAATTTATTTCTTTTTGCCTCTTCCCACCCCTACCACATAGTTAATAATTTCCCATTGCTTTTTAGGATTAGCTAAATGTGTTTGAAATTTCTTCGCGTAGTATTCTTTCATAGTTTCTATATTGATGCGATCAACCTTTTTCTTTAAGTCAGAATATCTTGATTTAAGAGAACTATTTTGCGGATGTTTCTTTACTTTTTCTATAATTTATTTTTGAGATCAATAAGTTCCTGATTTTGAAAGACATCCAGGGCTTCAAAAGTTTTATTGAGTGTATTCGGTTTGAAAAGCGATGTAGGTCAACATGGGCCTATAGAATATATAAGAATTTATATATAGACCAGTACTATCTAAAACTTGGTTCCATGATACGTTAGCCAAAGATATATTTAAGGCCGGAAAATTAATTCTAAATTTGGTTATGATTTTATCATCATGTGGTTGCGAAAAGTACTAACTGAATTTAATCGTTAATGCAGAATGATCACTAATATCCAAATCAACCACTTTGACCAGAAAGTCTATTTTATGAAAAATATTTTGTCGGATATACAAGTGATAAATACAAGTACATATAAGAAGTGCGCCGTGTGGGTTCATTTCGATAAGATTCAAGGCCATGGTCAGCCATTTATAATAAGTATTCATTTTGCTCTGAAGACACCGACAGGATGTCAATATTAATATCGCTAAGGATAATTAAGTTTTTTGAATTAACATTTTCCAGGAAATGGTTTAATTCATTAAGAAATTCATATATATTGGGTTTATTTTTTAATTAAACCCGAGCAAGCAGGCTTACCCCGGGTAGTGTACACCGAGCAAAGGTTGTACTGGGTAAAATTATCCGGTGTGCATAGAGTAAAAAATTGTTTTACACTCTTCGTACACTGACATTAATTTCAGAGTAAAATTTGAAGAACCGAGTAAGCGCGGTGCAAGCACAGTTCGCAAATAAAAACGCAGTGTGCAGAGTAAAATTACCCAGGTTGAATAAAAAAATACGGAGTATTTTTTGTCAGCGCACTGCCTGCTCGGGATGAATTAAAAAATAGACCAATTTTAAGAATGAAGCCTACAGAGGCATACAACACAAAAATTTTGCTGATCAATGAGGCGAAAAGAGAAAAATGTAATGTATATTATGGGTCCAATTTGAAACGCGATATTTTAAAACGCGAATTATCAAAATGCGATATTTAAAAACGCGATATGATACAAAACGCGATATGGTACAAACTGGAAGTTTATGATCGGGTTATCTCAGGGGTAGGAGATATTTAATTTCAGTGTATAGGAATTTAAAAATCGATAGGGGCTATAGTATATAGGATCGGCATCAGAGTATGGTTTTCAGTCACGATGGCATTAAGCTGGTCCACCGAGATGTTGAGAGAGTCGAATCGAGAGTTTACAGTTAATTCCAATTTTTTCTATATGTCTACTTATACTTCTCACACCATCCATGATAGCAAAAACAGCTCTCACAGAATGAAACAAGATTTTTGATTGTTCGAGGACCATTCGTGACGCTGACTACATAATGTACCTATAGATAGCAGATCTTGACTATAGCAACCGTCAAGATTTTTCACTGTAGAACCATCATCTTGCAAGGTGTCTAAGTTTTTTAGTATTAATGAATAGAGGAATAACTTATAAATGATAATCCTAGCAGAAAGCAATATTGCAGTTACGAAGATCAGAATGACTTAGTATTCTTTCTGAATAACAAGAACTGGCCGGAAGTTGGTTTGGTACCAATACTACTAGCTAAAAAGCTGCGTCAAAATGCGTTTCTAGAGATGTTTCAATCGACGACCTAAAGGCGGCGATCAATAATCAGAACAGTGCAACAATACAAGTTGAGAATTTGAAACACCTTTTCAAAAGAAGGCCTTTTGATTCTGCAAAGGTCAATTGTATTTGGAAACATTTTGCAAAGAAAAGAGCAACTTTGTGGGCACTGCTGTATTTCTGGACATGGTCAGAAGAATTCTCAAAAGAAAACATAGGCAAAAATGTGTGACTGCTGTAAAATTCTATAAGCATTTGGCCAATCACCACGGGATAAAGTTTGCACCGCATATAAAATGGCATTGGACCTAATGATGGGAAAGACATGATGATTATACACGTTTAGGTCGGCATGTATTATCATTAGCAATTGGCATCCTCAATAGTAATCTGGAGGTGCTCAAAATATCACTGTACTGCGACTCGCATTGTGTATGCGTTGAAGTTAGATGAAAAATAATTAAATTTTACCTAATAAACATCTACAAACATTTTAGTGACCTAAAAAACCATCAAAACATAATCATGGGTGATTTTAACCTAGACTCACGACTATTGCACATAGACACACCATTGATATGTGACCGTCATTGAATTGGAAGACGAATAATTACTTTACGTTAGTAACGGACGGATGAGAAGAGCAGTTAACTAGTCAGTGAAAAAAACTGAACCACAAATCACAGAACAATCATGTTCATTGCTGAAACGGCTTCTTTAGCATAGGATCTGTAGTTTGCTGGGACTAAAATGGCTAGGGATAGCGAACAAACTAAACGTATCATCTGATAATGATATAGAAAGAAGAGCGGGTTATGACCAAAACAATAACTAGTGTCTGCAACAAATGTTTCTCGAAAATCAATCTGTCGCCAATCAATCTTATCATCAAACCTACTAGAGTTTATGTTCAGAAAATAAGCGATATTATGTGTCGTGCCGAAATGAATACATTAAATGTTTTAATTCAGCACAGGAAAACTTAAAAACATTGATGTACTTAGTACATTGGTAAACGGTGGTGCTTAGGCCACAACATGAAGAATCGTTAAAAGGCCACGATTGCCATCGGAAATAGACAACATCGAGGTGGTGGTAATACAAAGAGCTTGGCCAACCATTGTTTCAAGTATTACTAGCTTCCTTCATGACTGGCTGGCTAATCATCTTTTTAAAATGCTGGAAAACGGCAAAGTAATAATAATCAAAAGGGCATTGATAGAGCGGGGCCTATTCTAAAGCATACAGGCTACGCCGATCTTCGGCAAATTACTTGAGAAATTTATTACCGGCAGATTGATGAACTTACTCCAGAATAGCAGAAGATGCAGCGATAAGCAGTCTGGGTTCAGAGGAAAGGTCAACTGAGGCTATCATGAAAATGGAGTAAAAGAGCCTGATGAAAAATATGTCCTAACGCTTTTGATAATCTGTGATGAACTACCATAATGAAAGAGTTCAGAAGAATGGTATGCCCATTTGATCTTTATTCGTTCATTGATAGTAACTTCTCTGACAGATCAGCTACCGCTGTGTCAAACCATAGCACAAACTGGTGGACTCGATTGAGGATTGTGGGCAATATTTATTTACGCTTTTGGGAAGCGGAAATAAATATTGTTTATTTAGCTTTTTTAGTATTTAGCTCTGTTCAATAACTTGACGTTTTAAATATCAAGTTCTTTAGATATTATTCCAAAAAATTAAATTTTTAATTTGTACAAAGAGCGTAATAGTCCTGATAAAGCAAATATTTTATTTATGCAATTGGGACTGTCAAAACCAAATGATTGAATTATCAAATCAATATGAAAATAAAGAATCCATCTACTCACAATAATATATCTACCACAAAAAGTAGAAAATACACTAACTCTTCATTTTTAACCCCAGGGTACTTGTGTAAAGATACACAACCCTTGGAAAAATTAGAACTTCTTCAAGTTTGTTCAAGATTTTATTTCGACTTTTCGGGCAAAATATTAATTATTAATGGCACCCATTCAACGTTTCCGACTTTTCTATTCGTAGAAAACAACAATACGATTTTTTTTTGGTTTTATTATGGGAGTTTGTTGTATTTTCTAGGGCGCTATCAAATAATACATAGTAAAGCCATCATTTCTGTTAATAATTGTCTGACTCCTTTTGTCCCTACTATCAACACATTTTTCTGTATACTTTGGTGATAAAACTTTCCATATCTAGCGGACAAGTCAAATTTTTCTATGTGCTACATTTTCAGGTAATCTTCATGAGTAAATAAATTTTGATCGGGTTGGATTTAGGTGACTGAGACGGCCAATCCAATGTTGTGATGCTCTGTTTGAGTTTAAATTCCGAACAGTGTATGTTGTTTTGGTTCGCTGTCTTCTTTCAAGATACAATTAGAGTTTCTCGCTCCAAACCTTTTAAGCGTGGAAACGATCAATTTATCAAAACCTTGCTTGGTGAAGCATCGCCACACATGGAGCTAGAGCGGATGCTTTACAGTTCAGACAAAATTATTTTTTTTTTGCTTAGTTGGCGAAACACGCCTTTTAACATTAAAACCCCAAAAGGATGACTCCTCGGTAAGCACAATATTCGTAAAATCCTTGTTCTGCGTAGTCACGTCCCATAATTATATTTCGTATGGCAGTTTTTGGTACAATAATATTCTTTTTCACCAATTTTTCCACAGCTTAAGCGATGAATTTTCATCAAACTACTATATGATGGCCTCATCCTCCTTTTTTGTAGTGATTCGGATTTTACCTCTATCTGACAAATCTTTAACATTTTTTGTATAATCCTCTTCTATACAAATGTATTCGACTTTTTTATATATTTTGCAGCACTTGCAACCGACATTTTTGGTCCTTTCAGATGTGCACTTGAAAACACCGCTCCAAACCTTTTTTATAAATCGCACTTATTTCTTTCAAATATGTTATGAGCTAAGCAGTTGCAGATAAACTAATGTTTGTTTTAGAGCCTCCAATAGGAATCAATAGAAAACCGATATAACGCCCATATTTGTTCCTATAATTTTAAGTACCCGATCCTTCGATTTACGGACGACGCTTTACGAAATTTCGCTATTACGGAATTTTAAACAATATTCCGCAAAATCGATATACGTAACAAAAAATTCGATATACGGATTTTTGCTTTTCTTTTATAAAATGCGAAAAGCAAAATTAAAGTTTCTAAAAAATCTTTTCAAGGTGTATTATATTCTCGACTCACATGGAATAAGGACTTAACTCGATATCAGCGAAATATGAGATTCTAAGAAAATAAAAATCGTTATTTATAATTTTTATATTTTTCTCTTTCCTCCACCTCTCTTCCTCACATTAAAATAGAGAAACAAATATAGGAGCAAGAGGAAAATATAAAAATAATAAATAACGATTTTTATTTTATTAGATTCTCACATTTCGCTTATGTCGAGTTAGGCCCTTATTCCATGTGAGTCGAAAATACATCTAGCGAGAAAGTAAAGTAACAATACCAATACAGGTATATATAGGTATGTATTGGTATTGAAAGTAACCATAATGTGGAAAAAAATAAAAGTGATTTTACACTAAATTCTTTGGAAGAAAAATGATCAAAAAAAATTGATCATGATCAAAAAATTTTGATCAGAAATACCTTTTCATCTTCTTTCGAAGCAAATAATTGATTTTTTTTTTGATCAGTGATCAAATTTCAAAATCCTAATTTTTTGGAGGATTTGTTTTGTGATCAAAAAAAAATGAAAAACGTCAGTGTCAAAAACAAAGAAACAAAAACGCGCCATTTTCATTATCGGCATTATAATTTGGTGTTTATATTTTTTTCGTGCATTATAAGTGTTTATTTAAATTAAATATTATAAATAATATTAATTTTTGTGTAATTTAAAGTGAATTTGGTGTAATTAAAAGTGTTTTTCTTTTTACGAGTAAAACAATTTTTGTTGTTGTTTGTTTTGATTTCCCTTTAAACAAATGTAAACAAACCATTTTTTTCTTTTCATGTTCTTTGGAGCACAAAATAATTGATCTCATTCCATTTTTACCAAAGAATTTGCCATTAGAATGTTTTAAAAATGGTTTCCTTCGGTGGTTTTGTAAAATGTCAATATGTATTTTCTATAGTCACCCATTTTGGTTATTTTATAGTGACATAAAGTATTTTTTGGTTAATGTGCGTACATACATTCATACAACAATTTCATATTTGTTTCGTATTTAATTCAATTAATTTATTACAATTAATTATTTAAAAATGTGTCCTAAAACATCATCAAAACCTTTAGGTGAAATAAATTGTAAAAGGAAGTTTAAAGCCATCTCCTTGGAATTAAAATTAGACGTATTACGGCAGTTTAGAGAAGGTGAAAAGCTTGCCCAAATTGCTTCATCATTGGGTCTTGCTACGTCCACTGTAGGAACGTTCGTGACAATAGAAGCAAAATTGAGAAGCAATCCCAATCAGCGGGACCTCTTAGTGTTAAAAAATTAACAATACATAGAAGTTTCACAATGGAAAGGGTGGAAAAACTGTTGGGATGATGCATATAGAACAATAACCAGCTAAATATTCCAAAGAGCGTAATGGTCATCTAAGAAAAGGCAAGGTGTATCCACGAAAGTTTACAAACAACATTCGGTGAAAGTTCAAAATCGAACCATTCAGTGCAAGTAAGGGATGGTTCGATGAATTTAAAAAACGTTACGGTCTCCATAGCATTAAACTGAAGGGTGAGGCGGCGAGTGCCGATATCGAAGCAGCTCATGCTTATCCTGAAATATTAAAAAAATGATCGACGAAGGTGGATACGTACCGCAACAAGTATTTAATGCTGATGAAACTGGGCTTTACTGGAAGCGGATGCCTGACAGGACATACCTAGCTAAAGAAGAGCTGTCTGCTCCGGGGTATAAGGTTTCGAAAGAAAGATTGACCCTACTTCTTGGAGGTATCGCATCGGGTGGTTTTAAGTTAAATTTTTTATTAATTTATTTGTCAGAAAACCCCCGAGCTCTTAAAGGATATGATAAAACAAAATTGCCGTTTATATTTAAGTCAAACAAGAAAGCGTGAATGACTGCTAAACTTTTCGAGGATTGGTTCAAAAATAAATTTTGTCCATCGGTTAAAAAGTATTGCGAGAGAAATAACCTCAGTCATAAGGCATTACTCCTCCTAGATAATGCGCCAGGACATCCTGAGAATCTTAAAGAGCTTTCAGATCATATACGAGTTGAGTTTCTTCCAAAGAATACCACATCCCTGATTCAGCCGATGGACCAAGGTTTAATATCGACGTTCAAGGCCTATTACTTGCGACGAACATTTCGCCAACTTATTGGTGGCACGGATGGCAACAATTTTCAGTCAACTAGAGCATTCTGGAAAAACTATAACATTAAGGACGCAATTAACAATATCGACGAATCTTGGAGAGAAATTAAAACGAGCACGATGAGCAATGTTTGGCATAAGTTTTGGCCCGGATTTCATATTTCGGACCCACTTACATTCGATAGCCTTCAAGAAGTGCAACAAAATATCATAACATGGGCGAGTCAACTTGGTTTTGAAAACGTAGTTGATTCTGACATAACTGAGTTATTAGAGGTACAAGGAGATGAAAACAACAAACATTGCATTCGTTTTTCCAACCAACGTCTTCATTCACAACAAAAAAGATTGAACGTAACAGCAACTATGAGGGAGAAAATATAAGTTCTTCTTATGAAGAATTTTAACGCCGTACAATTCTATGAAATTTTAAAATGGAGAATTAATACTTATGATGTTTTACTTGTTTTTTTTATGAAAATTAAACGTGATTTTGAAATGTGAATAAATGTTTCTGTTTTATTTGAATTACATACATATGTATTTGTTTGATTTTTTTTGATTTTTTCATTAGCTGAAACGAGTCATTGAATATTACATTGGTGTATATGTATAGAAAATTTTGTTTCGATTTACGTACAAGTTCTAGGGAACGAAACAGTTCCGTAAATCGAGGGAAAGGTATTACAATTATGCCGTACACGCTCTTGTTCAACATACTGTAGATGACAATAAATTACATACCTGAAATAGCTCATCTCACGAGTCAATGTTTTGGAGTGGGCAAACAGAAACCTCCACAAAAGAATAAACCGGATTGTATTGAGGCACTTTAGGCCTGTAAGATCCACCAAGTGTTCTAAACCTTTCAGCTTTTTCTTCTGCTATTATTTTCCTAAATTCACCTTATCTGTTCCTAAACGTGTTATGTAGCTGCGCTTCATATTTTTTATTAATATTTCCTGAATTATATTCTGTTGTTATTTTCTGTCATGTATCCTTTTTTAATTGATTCGACCCGGCATCCGTTTTTTTGCAAATAACAATATTTCTATATATATCTCCACACAGAGCCCATTTTAAAGTTTTAAATGTTTATTATGTTATTTATGTTATTTTGTGCTTCTATTCCACTACATCAGAGTTTTATTTTGCAGAAAATTAGAACTACATATATAAAAATATAGATTCTCTCCGTGTGTCTCCTTTACATCAGTAATTTTTTTCTGAAAATTATTGTTGCTGAGTTGGTTGCCATAATTATCAATAAAAATGTCCGTCAAAAAAATCTCAATTGAATTGCCCGCTTTCATCTTTCTATTTTGACATCGTTGCTTTGAACTAGTTCACTAGGCCAAAGTAGTTCCTTTGACTACAAAAAAACACCCTACCTAGGTATATTTTACTGTACACAAAATATTTAAAACACAGGATTTGCAGATGGAAATATTTTATTAAAATTTAGCTACCACAATCATTCAGTTTTTATCTTCATCGGCAGCAGTTCACATAGTTTTTATCTCCATCGGCAAATTTTCCAGCAACCTTAATTATCCGTTCGATATCATCTGTAGTCATGTAATTTTCCTAATTGCTATTGAACATTTTTCGTCGGTTTTCACTTCCCTTATCTACGACTTGTAAAATACCGTTGGTATCGATTTAAATAAAATGCGTTAGTTTGTGGGATACGGCGTGCACACAGAATAAAAGTATCTGGAGCGTAGATGGAATAAAAGTGAAACAGAATTTACCTAATCATTGGTTATTTTTGGTTGAAAAGTACTGGACGATAAAATTCACCTGTGAGTAAGAAGTAAACGGCATTAAGCCATTTCTGGACATTCAAATAATTTGGCACATCGTCTATTTAACGATCCCATGCCGCAGAATGAGTTTCAAAAGGAGTTGACTTACATCAAAGACGCTGCATGAATAAATGGCTATATGATATTCGGTTCACTCAGACCATCATGGACAAACACAATCCAAAACACCCGATTAGAAGTATAACAACTTTGCAAAGGACTGTGAAACCGAGCAACAACAAGAAGAATAAATGTACCATTTTACCCAGCTATGACGAACAAACTGGAAAACTTTTCACAAAATTCAACGTAGGCTTAATTACCAAAAGTAGCAATACAACTCTGCAACTATAAGGATGTGATTCCACATATCCTTAAATCTGGCATAAACCAGCTTGTATACACACACTGCGAAAGCAAATCCATCGGCCCGAAAATGAGACTCAAATCATCAATGAGATTCACAGAATCATCTGTTACAGAATCATCTGTAGCCGCACACATAATAAACAATTTGGACCACCAAACCACCTACAATTTCACAATAATCAAAACAGTACGAGACAGCTGGAACCTGGATGCTTTTGAATCACTCTTCATGAACAAATACGATGTATTTGTGTTCTATTAAGTCAGGAAAGTTAAACCTAAACTACTTAGGAACGTCGAGAGTGAGGTGCGTCTCGTCGTTTCAACGTGCGTATCATAGCACAGGCCTGAAAGGGTATGGCATAAACGCTTGGAATATAAATTACAAAGAGACTTACCAAAGTAATTTTATGAAATACTAAAATCTTACATATTTAACCGACACTTCTGTATTAAATTAGATGGTGCAGAATTCTCAGAAATAAAGAAAAAATCAGCAGGAGACCAACTTTGTATGTACTGTATACCTCGGACCTGCCATAGAGGAATCTAACATAGCAACGTTGCGGATGATACTTCCATCTTAGCAGTCACTGATAGCATAAAAGAATATATATACAGTACCGAGAATAGAAAGTGCAACATCAATATTTTTCAGTTAAAAGTGTACTAATTGCCCCTTGTCATTATCTTAGGAGGCTGATTTATTTTTTTGGGTATAAATACAGGGTTATCCGATTCGAGGTTGATAAAGTAGAAATCTGTATACCGACATCTGTCAAAGATAAACGTCAAGTACGCTGTCATTTATTTAGTTGACATTCTGCCATTTAAGAATATGGAGCATTTAACAATCGACCAACGCGTTAAAATTATTAAATCTTATTATAAAAATAGTGATTCTGTCGTATTCACATTTCGCGCTTTACGAGCAGATTATGGTCGTCATAATCGTCCTACAAAGCAAACCATATTGAATACAGTGAATAAATTTGAACAAACTGGATCTGTTACTGATATTGTAAGGTCTGTGCATCATCAAAACATTCGCAATGCTGAAAATATCGCTTCTGTAGCTGAAAGTGTGGAAGAAGATCCAAATTTGTCAATTCCTCGTCGAGCTCAACATTTAGGCCTATCTTATGGCTCATTATGGCGCATTTTGCATCTGGATTTGCATCTTCATCCGTATAAAGTCCATTTGACACAAGAGCTAAAGCCTGCTGACCATGGACAACGAAGAACATACGCAAATTGGGTGTTGGAAAATCAGGCCGTCGATGCTGATTTTTCGAACAAAATTTTCTTCAGTGATGAAGCTCATTTTTCGCTTGGTGGATACGTTAATAAGCAAAACTGTAGAATTTGGGGCTCAGAAAATTCACAATTGATTGTAGAGAAGCCATTACACCCGGAAAAAGTCACTGTTTGGTGCGCATTGTGGTCTGGTGGTGTGATTGGGCCGTATTTTTTTGAGAACAACCATGGACGAACCGTTACCGTCAATTCTGAGCGCTATGGCCGCATGTTAACCGATTATTTTTTTACGAAAATCGAAGATTATGATCTTGACGATATGTGGTTCCAGCAGGATGGAGCAACCAGTCACGTAACACGAGCAAATCGAGATCTTTTGCAAGAGAAATTTCCTGGACGTTTGATTTCGCGATTGGCTGATGTCAATTGGCCTCCAAGATCCTGTGATTTAACGCCTTTGGATTTCTTTTTGTGGGGCTACGCGAAAGATCGTGTTTACGCAAACAATCCTCAAACTCTTGACGAATTGAAAACTAAAATTCGCAAGGTAATGGCCGAGATACCGCCCGAAATGTGCCGAAAAGTCATTGAAAATTACCTCAAAAGAATCAAGGCCTGTAAGAAGTCCCGTGGAGGACATTTGAATGATATCTTGTTTAACTAAAAATGGCAAGGATCAATCTGTAAAATGAAATAAAAATTACAATACATTCCGAATATTTTGTGTGTTTTTTTTAAGTTTACTTTATCAACCTCGAATTGGATAACCCTGTACAATCGTTTTTTACGTTTTTAATTATAGTTTGCGATAATTATTCGCACGAGAAAGTTATTAAAATTATAATTTGTTGAAAATGGCCAAGTACACACAACTCGAGTCAGATTCCTGTTGAGATTGGATGCAGTTACTCGACTGTAAGCCGTTTTTTTTTTTAATTCATTCCACCGGTGAATTGGAACGCAAAAAGGGAACAGGTCGAAAAAGGAAGACAACTGCACGAGAAGATTCCAAAATAATCAGAATGTCAACAGCCAATCGATTTAAAACTGCTGTGGATATTCGGGCTGAATTCAACGCAGAAACCGGCAAAGAAATCAGGGTTCATACAATTCGTAACTGACTCCGGAAAAAAGGATATATGGCCAGGTCCCCGTCAAAAAAAAACATTTCTTGGAAGGAATTGTGAACGCAGAAATCTACAAAAAAATCTTAAAGGACCATTTGTTCCCTTCCATTAAAATGCATTTTTTGAGTGTTGACTCTGTGATTTTTCTAGATGATTCCGCTTCATGTCATCGAGCGAAAACGGTAAGCATTATTTTTTTCATTGACTAATTTTATATTTAAGACTATATTTTATAATTTTTCTTCAGGTTAATGATTTTCTGTTGAGAAATGGAATTCTCACTCTGGATTGGCCTGGAAATTCACCGGGTTTGAACCCCATTGAAAACCTTTGGCACGTAATGGGGATGAAAATTAATAAAAAGATGCCGTCATCATTCAAGAAACACAATTCAATCGTTGAAGAAGTATGGTATAAAGAACTGACCATCGAGTACCTGCGAGATTTAATTGAATCCATGCCTACAAGGATTGCAGCTGTTATTGCCAACAAAGGCGAGGCAACTAAATATTAAATATACATTTTATTACTTCGTAAGTCAGCTGTTTACCGTAAAAATCAAAAAAACTACAATAAAAAGTGACTCAACATTTATTACCTGTTCTTGAAACTAAAATTTAATTTTACATGCAAAATGGTAAAAAATTATAATGGCTTTAAAAACAATAAAACCATTTAGCATGAAATTTTGTTTTTCCATAAAATGTGTGTTATAATACAAAGAACCACTTCGAAAACAATTCTTTTTTTAAACGAGCGTCGTACTGGCAAAATACATCTTTTTGTGTATTTTTATGGGTGTTGCACTTTGTATTCTCGGTACTGTATACTAATCTTGTCAGTACCGGGACGAAAAGATGACGAAAAATTAAAGAAAATCTGTTCGGGCGTTTCGTAGACCCGATACTAAAATGGAAAGAGCATGTTAAAGTTTTAGGATGGGACCCACAATAGCTAACTATGGGTGTATACATTTTTGTACATTATTCTACAAGAATACCTGGGTGTAATTCCTAAGGAAACTCTAATAATTTAAACTTACATTACCTATTTACATATGACATGTGTAAGTTACTTGTCCACTTCTATCATACAAAAGATTTGAGTATATTATAAAAGTGAGCAGAAGTCGCTCCACCTCATCAATCAAATTAGTAATTAATGTTCTTAATCTCTGTATTTGCTTGATTTTACAATTTTTTTGTTGTTGGAATGGATATAAATAACACACGATTTTGTTGGTTTTTCCATATTTTCCGTTCGCTTTTAAATCACATTCATATCAGATTTTCATTTATTATTATTTTTTTATGTTGAAAAAGACGGGTTTTCTCTACATAGAGAAAATCCACGAGAACAGAATATTGTTGTTCTGTGTCTGTATAATGATATATCGTGAAATGATTTATACATGGGAATACATTTATGAAAACAATACACTTTCTGTATGGCGGAGCTGCGGTGGCTGTAAAATGTATATGTACATATGTGTAATAGAAAAACGCGGCAAATAAATAATCGGGATGCGAATGGAAAAAATAAAATCAAAACATTATATATCATTCTGATGATGTATTTTGTTGTTGTTATTATTGTTTTGTTAATATACTATATAAAAAAATTTCTTGTGCCTTGTTATGTGCTCCAAATGATTTTCTTTTTATTCCTCTAATTTCCATGATAATAATAATAAAATAGACAGAATGACTTGAATTGTGGAATAAAATAAATCATTTTGTATTTTCGCGTTCACATAGGCTTTCAATATTTTCCAAAGTTTATTTTTAAAACCAAAAAAAAAAAAGTTTAAGATGATGTTTTGCCATACGCAAAAAATATATATTGAGAGGGTTGTGTGCGTGTGTGTGTATGTGGTATCATCATCATCTAATGATTTATGATGGTTTGGTGAATCTGTTTTCTTCGGTTGTGGAAATAAAGGAAAAAGACTAATAAATAACACTAAAATAATATAATTGATTGAATAAATTGAATGAAATAGGATTAAAATGAACCGTTTCGAAAAATATGCCAAACTCTATTTCGATACGATACGTCGAACAATATGTAAATTCAATATATACGAACTTTTCGCAACCCACATGTTGGGTGCTTTTGATGGGTTTGAATATACCTGTTTTTCTTATAGGATATATTTAGGTGTATCTCGTTATGCTGTGATATTGATTCGAATTTAATAGGCTCAGCAGAATTTTTTATTTTATAATTTGTTTAAAAATATATAATTTATTGGTTAAAAGGTGCGTAACAGATTATCTATTATGACATCATGAGTATCAGAAAATCTTAATGGATTTTTATTGTCCCGAATCATTAAAATTTGTTCTAATATATTTTAGACTATTAACGGTACCTACTTGAATATTAATCTGAACAAATTCAGATCATTACGATATTCAAAAATCGCAATAATCTAAATTTTTTCGATCGAACATTCGAAAATTCGAAAACAATTAACATAAATGTGATTATTTCAATCTAAACCTTGATTAATTCTTGAATACAATTCAAACTATATATCTTTTCAAATTCAAATTGGAAATAATCATTTTCAAATTGGAATTTGCGTTTAGAACTCCGTATATTAAGAAAAGGTAAGCTCATTATATTAAGAAACTAATTTGTCCTTTGTATACGAATGGTAGTGATTGGACTGTGTTCGCAAAATCATTAGGAGTGAAAACGATAACTTCATATAGGTAGGTTACTGGACAGAATGCAATTGAAAGAAAAGCAACGAGGTGGGATTAGAAGAAGTAAAATTACAAACGAACATCACAATTTTATGGAGCAATGTGTTGAATAAAATACAAGAATAACTTCTTTTAGCTTTTTACACTCAAGTATATTCGAATTGAATCTGAAAACGCAAATAATGAAATTAAAAAAGAAACTGGCGACATATTGATCGAACAACTGATAGCATATCAATCTGAAAATTGACCAATCATGTATATGGAATCATAATAATAATAATAATCCCCAACGGCCTATTACCCCTCCCTACCAAGCGCGGGGAGTCACCATCTGTATTATTATAATTTTTATGAGAATAATTCAAGTGAATAATAAACAAGGATATCGAACTGCTTAACTAGTTAAGGAAAACGATACCTATCGCAGACGAAAAAAAACAGAAGTTGAGTCTGCTTAGTACAAACAGATTTAATAGATTTAAATAAAACTAAAATAGATAAAACTAGATAAAATAAAATAAAAAACAATAAACACATAAATTAAAGAAAATATCAAACTATGTAGTCAAGATAAATAAAAAAGTTCTTTCAACGTGCTTTTCGTCATATTAAAATAACCATAATTGCAGTGCTGATTAGCTTCATACAGCATTCTCCGCCGGTTTGTAATTGACGAATGAAAACCACGTCTACAACAACTCGGCGCTCACTAAGTGGTTGTAAATCCACTAGTTGGGACGATCTTGGTATGGAAAAATGAACATGTCCACCCACGATACCTCGCACAAAGCAAAGTGAAGATATCTACGTTAAACTGCCTCAATCCTCTTTATGTGAACTACATGATATGGCGACCACGCCTTGCTAGCGTACTCGAGCAGGGGACGAACGAATGTAGAACAGAAAGCCTTCGTAACATAAGGATCATAGAATTCTTTCGACCAACGCTTGATGAAACCGAGCGCAGAATTAGCTTAATTGATAATGCGATCGATGTGTTGTCTAAAATTCAATTGGCTGTCATAAATAATACCCAAATCACGGACAGAACTGGCTCAGTTAACGATATCGTTGTTAATATAAACATCATGAAAAATAGACTGTTCACGTTTTCGAGAGTAGGTGATTGTTCGACATTTGCCCACGTTCAACTCAAAGTTATTCTTTACACATCATGCGGAGAAGTTATTGAGGTCGGAACGTAATAGGTAGGCTCTTGTCGGTGGAGTTTGAAATCCGTTAGTAATTCTTCTTGGCATCGGCGTATATACAGGGTGGGCCAAAAGTCACCATGGGGTTTAAAAACTTAATAACTTTTTCGTTTTTATATTTTTTTTTTCAGATTATACACCTGGAGAATAAACAATGGAGAGAATCACAACTAAACAAATAACCAGAATAATAGAATTTTATTATTTAAATCAGCGATCAATTATTTTAACGCAAAGAGCATATCGTCGCCATTTTAATGTTAGAATTTCGCCCTCTGAAGCAATGAATCGTTGCTTAGTTGATCATCACCACCAACACGGCACCGTAAAAGATTTGCCTCGAACCAGTAGACCACGTTTAATTCGCAATCCGGAAAATATTGAAGGTGTAGAGCAAAGTGTTAACGAAACACTAGAAACATCTACCAGAAGGCGTGATTCCCATATAAGGTGTGATTGGTGCAAGAAATAAAAAACAGATGAATTTCAACAGTTGGCCAGAAATGAAATCAACTTTATTGAAAATCTGATTATGAGTGACGAAGCTCATTTTCATTTGAATGGCTTTGTTAATAAGCAGAACTGCAGGTTCTAGGGTTCTGAAAATCCAAGAGCCATTCATCAACGCTAATATCACCTATTATGTGTACAGTATGGTGTGGCATTACATCTGAAAATATCATTGGGCTTTACTTCTTCGAAAATGAAGATGGAAGTGCTGTAACCGTAAATGGAGAGCTGTATCGGTTGCTCTTGAAAACAGACCTAAGATGTGGTTTTAGCAGGATGAAGCCACTGCCTACACTGCCCGAGACACAATGGCACTTTCAAGGCAAATTTTTGAGGAGCGAATAATTTCCAAAAATTTGGAAATTAATTGGCCAGCGTGTTCGCAAGATTTGTCAGCACCCGACTATTTTCTTTTTGGTTATTTGAAGGAGCGAGTATATGTGAACAAGCCCGAGACAATCGTTGAACTCAAGGCTAACATTGTTGCAAAAAATCGAACGCTACAGCCAAAATTTTGAAAGATATTATGGAAAATGCTCTAAAACGAGCCCATTATTGCGAAGCTGAACTCGGGGGTCATTTAAGTGCCATTGTTTTCGATACTTTGTGTAAAAAAAAATTTCATTTTGTATATTTTATAATCTGAGAAAATAAAAAAATATATAAACGAAAAAGTTATTAAATTGTTAAACCCCATGGTGACATTTGGCCTACCCGGATGCACTTTTAATTAAACATTCAACGTCGTTGATAGACAGCTGAAAAAAGTCGGCCACAGATGGCTGCCTCGGGGCACTCCAGATGTTACTGAGAAAGGAACTGATACTGATGACCCGAACAGCACACGATATATACGCGGTCTTCAAGACAAGAAAGAATCCATCCAACGGAGAATTTGGGAAGGAAAGCCAAGTGCCTTAAGCTTAAACAAAATAACTTCATAAGAAATTCTGTCAAACGCCTTACTAAAATTGGTGAAGATAACATCCACCACATTCCCTGCCTTCATCATATTTAATGTTTGTGAAGGGAATTCAATAAGGTTTGTGGTCGTGGATCGTCCTTTGAGAAAACCATGCTAAAGGTCAGAAAACAACGGTTTAACCAGAATTATAAAATTACTTTTCCAAATAGATTGAAAAATTCCAAGCGAAACCGACTTTTGGAAAAGTGCCGTCAGCGGCTGAGCAAGAATATCACTGCAATTGTATATCATCTTTAAGTTTGGAAATCTTTTGTACCACGGATTCATTTCTAAGGTTACGTAACGTTCGTAATTCATTATTATATCAATGAGGCATGGCGATACAGTTTTTGGCGAGTATACGGAATGGATTGTTCAAAACATTCAAATACTGCAGAGTAAAAATTAACACCTTGTGCTTCCATGTCATTATTATCATTTAAGAAGGTTTCAAAGTCGTTGTTAGCCAATAAATCACTAAGTTTTACAAAGTCGGACTAAGGAAAATTGAATCGAGGTGGGGTTTCATAGTCGACAGTATAAGAATAAATGCTCCAGACAAAAGGTGATTGAAATAGGAAGATGGTATATATCTATAACACAGAGCATTATATTGGTTTCAGAAGCGACGCTATTGTTGATTTGAGGAAAACGCCAAATCGAGATGCCTGTTCATATTGCTCTTAACGTATCTGATCTAAAATAGTCCAGAGTTCAACATATTATCACTGAATAAAGTTCATCGCGTTCATCTGAATAATTTCATTTTAGCCCGGGGAGATCAAAATCACCCACAACAAACATGTCATCTTGAGTATCCATCAGGTTAAAGACAAAATCAACAGCGTTAGTAAGAAGCTCATAGCTTACGATCTGACTTGGAGGGCGAATTTAGCAACATAAAATAAAAACATTGTTTTTATTGTATTTACTTTTGACACATATTAGCTCAATATTATCAGTGTTGGAAATGGTAAAAATTTGGCTCTTAAAATTGATGTGTACTGCAATAACAACCCCTCTACCGGTTAAATTTGTGTCTGGACAGTAGAAAAACTATCTTTCCAGAAGATGTTAAAATCGGAGGTAAACAACTAGTTACTGTTGAAATTACTATTCAAATTAGTCTCAGTGAGTGCAAAAATATCAAATGGAATTCTTTGAATTGCTGAGAAAACGTCACGAGATTTATTTCTCAGATCCCTTACGTTCTCTGGTACAAGCGTTTAAGTTTTTTGGTACTGCCATGTTATTGCTATTATTTCGGAAATCCACAAATATTTTAAGATAAGTTGTTTCGGGTCATGATTCTGGGGAAAATTGTACGTCAAATATAGTTTTAGTGCCGACTTAATATAAAAGTAACGTGTGATATAACATCGGCGTTAGTTGTATTAGTAAGAAACGAACTTTAATCGTTTCATATCATGGAAAAAAGATGTACGTGAAGTTAGCTCAGAATTTCATCCCAGGAAAATAAAAAAAATTCATCGGGTAACACTAAACCTGCAATGATATTCCAGCCCAGAATTTATTATAATAATTTCGTTCAATGTCGAAATTTTATTCTAGCCCAGAATTTTTTTTTTTCAAATTTTAAATATTTAAATCAAAATAAAAATTTAAGTAAAAATTATAATTCTGGGATTTTATAAAATAACGAAGATGGTATCGAGTTCATATAATATCCAAAGGTGTTCGGCCTGGTATGTCTTTGTTTACAGGAGACCAGTAACCGGAAGTATTTTAATTGACACGGGATCGAATTAACTATTCTCGTGAATCCTCTTGCTTCACACGATGGTGTGCTTGTTTAACATGAGTCTCCTTGCCTCTCACGATGGGGGGCTTGTTTAACGTGAGTCCCCTTACCTCTCACGATGGTGTGCTTGTTTAACGTGGGATCCCTTGCCTCTCACGATGTAGTGCTTGTTTAATGTGAGTCCCCTTGCCTCGACACCATATACTGATCCATACCTTCATAGCTCTATTCACAATATGCAAATCGGTATGAAATTAAAACAAGAACTAACTGTGCAACCTGGTTAAGAATATAATGCTTTTCGTTACTAGTCACCGATATATGTATCTAGACAGATCAAGCTAACCTTTTTGATTCTCTTTCTATACTGGAGCCTTACGATTCCGCGTTACATAGAATACATTCAGTCAATTGCCTTTTATTGATCGTGTTTTTATAGCACAACAAATGGCTCTTCGTTATTTTATAAAATCCCAGAATTATAATTTTTACTTAATTTTTTATTTTGATTTAAATATTTAAAATTTGAAAAGAAAAATTCTGGGCTAGAATAAAATTTCGACATTGAATGAAATTACTATAATAAATTCTGGGATGGAATATCATTGCAACTTAGTGTTAGCAGATGAAGTTTTTTTTATTTTCCTAGAATGAAATTCTGGGGTAACTTCACAAGGGTGAAAAAGGACGATCTAAAATGGAAGTCATTGGATATATTGCAGCAGGCTGCCTTGGCACCAATTAAAAAAAGGAGCATTTAAAATCTCACAAGCGAATGAGTTCATATGCAATTGTACACGCACTGCTCGCGTCATATGTCTATTGAAGAGGTGTTTCTTGAAAGTGAATTTATCAACCATAGGTTATTAAGATTAGGATAGTACAGTCAGCGATGAGATTCAGCAACTGAAATGCCACAGATTTTAGCATGTGAAAATAGTACAGATTTGACCCAAACCGAATTTCGGCTACAAATATTTTAAAATATTATACAACGAAAATTACTAAATTTATCTGTTGCATATTGCGCCAAATTTGTTGCATATATTCAAAAATTCATACCACATGTTTTAAATTTAATCAATATTTTTTAATTTAATGTATATAATATTAAAGGTTTGATCATAAATATTGCTGTACACTGTGTTTTTGTTTTGAAATTTGAAAATGATTAGAAGTTGGAACGTTAAAGAGAAAAACGTCAAAATTATTTTGTAAATAGAGAAAAGAAAAATGAAATAAGCTACTGTACAGTCCAAATATTTGAATCAAATGTCACTGAGAATATTATAGAAACTCGATACCACACTGATCCAAACCATCATGACTCCGCCCACAACACGAAAGTCGGGTTGAAATTAAAACTAGAGTTAGTCATTCAGACTCCGTGCCAAACAGAATACATTCCGTTACTGGCCCTCGATAGACCAAGCCATGTTTACAATGTGCAAACCGGTTTGAAATTCAGTGTAGAACTATTTGTAATGTAATTCAATGTTGATAAGAATAGTTTTTGTTGCTGGCCTCCGAAACACCAAGATATACTACGCCGAATCCCGTAGGGTATAATAGAAACTCGATCACACCATCTTAAAAACTCTCACAAACTATTAATACTTTCGATTGTTTTCGTTAACTAGAGTAGTTGCAGTTTTCGTTGAAAGGATCACTTCGGTGGGTTCCTTACCTTACAAAAAATAGAAAAATACATCACTAGGTGAGGATGACATCTGAACGAAATGCTTTCGAACGTTGGTAATTACCTATTTTACCTCACAGTCGAGCCGATTTCAACGATTCAAAACGCAAACAAAACCCAGAAGTGTGTAGGAAGATTAATTTAATTGTAACAACTATTGCGGAATAGGCAAGATATCAAATTTCAGCAAGATCATTTTGAGAGACTATCAGTGAAGTTTTCATTCAAGCAGGGCAACAACTTTTCCTCATCAGCATCAACAGGCACAAAATTTTCAAACTACATATTAAAGAAGTGCGGTATCGAAATTCTATTTAGGTTTTAAATTTTCGTTACAACGATTTAATTAATTCAAAAACTTGAAATCGATGAAAAATACACTAAAATCAGTCGCTATGGACCAAACAACATTATACAAATGTTTAGTCTTGTAAAGCACCGGGAGAGCCCAAAGCTTTTTGCAGCATAATTTAATACAAATGATGCTAGATCCTATAGGAATATGATGTGCTCGTTGCAAAGTAAATTCAAGTATATTTTGTCCCATATCTTAACATTTTTATAAACCAAACTAAAACTGAAACTATGAAGAACTTATCTCTCTATGATGATATCAGTTCTCGACAAGACCGTATTTTAAATTAAAACATTTCTAAAATTTAATTATTTGAAAATAAACTTATATGACCCCGCACGTTGGAGCAAAACGATTTTATCTATTGAATACGGTATCCCATTCGCCAGTGCCCATAGGCCAAACTAAAGTATGCTAAATAATATCTAACAAAATCATCCTTATTTATATCATTTAAATTTTAGAAATTTTATTCGGGTGATCCTTCTCAGATCGACACATTCTAAATCTTATAAAATTAAAACTTTAAAGCAGCTTACCTTAATGAGCTGAATCGTATTCTTCATTGCACTAAAATTTCACTACACTAAATTATTAACACTTTCATAATTTGATCAGCTGTACTAAATTTACTAGAAAATACATATATTGAAATATTCACTTCACCTTCACTCATATAACACAAACACAAAATAATAAATTCACTGGTAATTTAATTGAACACATAAACCAACACGTAATTCTTAAACCACTAACACATAATTTAACTAAACTCTCGATTACATACATTACACCACTGTAATTAATTTTTAATTCATTTATTTTATAAATTAGAAAATTAATTGACACTTTGCTAAGCATTTTAAAAGATACAATGACAAGCCAACTTTAAATCGAACCGTTATATTGCAAAGTTCAAACGTTCTTGCGTAGTAAAATTAGTGGTTTGTACAAATTGAAAATAAATTAATTTTTTTAGTGGTCCCATGCGTCTACTAGAAAACGGTCGTAATTTTACTTTACGTGTACATCGAGAAAATCAGGTAAAGGTATACATTTTGGAAATTTTTAAATGCATAGGATTGTTTACTATCACTTATTGGGCCTCGCCACACGTTAATTCTTTCGTCGTGATTCTCTGATTTTAAAAAATCAATCGACGTTCACATTTGATTTCTTTGCGCATTTGTAGGGGTACCAAAAAATTCGTTCGGATTGTTTTGTTTGGTTATATCCCTTTTTCAACCTAGAAAACAAAAAAGTCGGCTCAGTTTTAGTCCAACCCACACAAATGTGTGAGTAAAAAACCATAGTATGTAATGGCGTTGTTGATAAAAATTTTCGCTTGATTTGAAGTAAAACCAACACAATTGTGTGTATAGATATAGTGTTTTTTTTCGGACGAAAATAAGTTAAAAATGAATTCACAAATGTGTAAGTTGGTTCAAAAAACATACAAAAATAAATTTTTGAAATGGCACTTTTGCCCTGCCCGCACAATTGTGTTAGTAAATCACTAAAGGGATATACATATTAAAAATAAAAAGAATTAATTTAAAACTGTAATATTTAATCAATATACTATATTATTTTAAATTATATATTAAATTAAATATAAATTATATTTTAAATTAATCATTTTTATTTCTGTTTTTTATTATAAGCAAACAAAACAATCCGAACGATTTTTTTGGTACACCCTGTTTTTTACTATAGCCTTTCTTTTTTTATGTATGTGCGTAACATTTGTAACGTCGCATTCGATTCTCCGTCACACGTCGAAGAGCACGGTGCATTGTGAACGCCCGGCTGAATTCAAACAAAATGTCGATATTTTTTTCGGAAATGCAAATTGCAAATTGTTTAGTTATCTTTGTATGAGCTAGTGATTTCTTTCCGAAGTGGTAGATGTCAGACTGCACATTGATGAAATTTTTTGAATAATAATACATGCATTTAATATGATTGTACTTTGATGTTTTTGGGCGAAATGTTATAAAAAGGGAAGAAGAAATAAAAAAAAAACGGTCATTCAGTGATTCATTAAAGTGAAAAAATCGGTTTAGTTAGGCTGAAAAAAAAAATTGGATTTAAATTATAAATTAATTAGTAAATCAATTTTGTCTGTGTTTTGAAATTGTTAGTTTGTAAGATTACATTTGCCGAGTTTTTTTTTTGAGTGAATTTCTTACGGATATCTAAAGATAATAATATCTATAGTGTGTGAAAGGACTAAAGAGCTAAATGTGAATGGCATCAAATAACTGGAACTAACTCGATAGTTGTGAATGTGGTATGCTAATTCAAGAATGTGAGCATCCGTTAAAAACATAAACTGCAACCACGCTACTACAAAGCAAGATTTTTTTGTCCTAAAAGTGCTCATAACTGGTGTTTAGTAGTTTGGGGATTTTTTATTATTGAATTGCTCGAGTAGTGCCAAAACATAAAATAGGATTGGTGCTAACGTTTTTTTTTTTTGATAATCATACTAAGTGAGTTTACTAGTGATTTGTCGGAGTTTTGAAAAGCGGGCACGCAACGAAAAAGAAATTTAACACCGACATAAACGTTAATGTACACAATAATATTGTACGGTATACCATAAATGCTTTTTTCTTCTTGGTGAATTTTTTTCTTCTTGGTGAATATAACATGTTAAGGTGACAAAAAATACCTTACATGAAAGTTGTAGTATCGGTAAAGTTTGCAGAAAATTTGCAAAATTAATACTCCGACTTTAACGATATACGTCATCAATCAACAACAACCACAAAAGATATTAATAAATTTGGTCATCACTCAACGTTCATCAATAAACTGGATACCATAAAAAATCAGCTGATGGTAAATGAAACAATATTTTTTTCTTCATTTCTTTCTTTTATTAAAAAAAAACTTCTTTTTTCTTTGTTTATATAATTTATTTATTATTTTAGAATATTTAAGGGATAGGTAATTAGGTATAGCTGGTTATTAATTTAATTCAATTATATTTTTATTGACAAATAATATTTTTTTGGTGATTCCGTTTTTTTTTGTATTCAATTTAGTTTTATAACATTAACGAACAAATTTAAATTTTTATTATTAATTTTTTTCGTATAATAAATGAATTCTGTGGCCACAAGGCAAAACGGAATAACTCAATTTTCCATTTTTTAAAGTAGAATTTTTAAAAATTGATTTTTGTTTATAAAACACCCCGTTTACATATAAGAGTTGACTTTTCTGAAACTGAATGAATTATATTATTAGGTGTTAATTAGAATAGTCAGATTTAAGATGTCCTTCTTACCTAACCAAGGCATTTTCTAACAACTAATCACTTTTGGAATAACTCGAGTTATTCCGTTTTGCCTTACGGCCACAGAATTATTTTTTTATATCTACATACATCATAATTTTGCGCGTTTCTATTAATAATATGTGGTAACTATTTTCAATTTTGGGAATGAACTGGATAAGTGTTTTAGTGCCGCCATAATTTACAGTTAGGGAGTCAGCATAACATTTCTTTACGCGGTTACTCCTGATTTCGTCATACTCTTGAAAACCCACCCCAATAACTTACTGATGCTTAGCCGGCAACGACCGCTCAAGAGTTCTTGATGACATCCAAAATTTCTATAACATTTGGATTTTGTGCTTCTACCTATAATTTACCTAGAATTTTTAGACTTCATTTTTGAAAGCTAACACCGTATAGTACCAAATGTTACAAATTATGTTTTTTGATTTATTCGTATAGTAAAACATATTTATTATTTGCTGCGAAAATTGCTTCCTTTGTTGAAAAAATATATTTTTTGCACTCGAAGCAAACATTGTATAATACTGGGTTTACACCAGAGCTAGTTTAATAGTATAATACTTTTTTGCTAATAAAGTATAATACCCGGCCAGTTTACATCGCAAACGGTGTAAACCCATACTATAATACTATATTACTTTTATTGTTGAAAAACATATTTTTTTTTGTGTAATATCACAAATGGAAATGTATATCGAAACAAAAAATGTCTTTACCGGCCACTTGGGGAAAAAATAAACAAAATTAAAGTATTATAATATTAAAATAGAGTTTAAACCATGACTATAATACCAATACTTTTTTGATAGCTATTATACTTTAATAGCAAAATAGTACGTGATAAAGTATTAAAGTATTTTAGTTTGAGTTTACACCAACATACTTTTTTGCTACATACTTTTATTCTACTGTGGCACTATTCTGGTTTTCCCTGGGAATATCGAATTGGGAAAAATATTTTCATAGCATTTTTGTCCAAACTGTATTTTTCTGGCCTGCTGAGAGAATAAGTTTAGTGCAAAAGTTTTCAAAACATAGTGTATTGGGAAACTTTTGTTCCACAAAATTTTTATAGGGAAACATATTTTCCCATTTAACTTTGTTTTGAAAATATTTACACCAAACTTTTTTCCTCAGTAGGCCAGAAAAATAAAATTTAGACAAAACTACTATGAAAATATTTTTCCCAATTCCCTATTCCCAGGGAAAACCAGAATAGTGCCACTGGTGTAAACGGGGTATTAAACTAAAATTAACCCACAAACGACAGATAAACAAGATGTCCTTGAAATATTTATTACGTAATAGTGCGAAGAAATCAGTGAATCAAAAAAAAATATTGACGAAAAAAAAATCAACAATTTCTCCGCCAAAAAATTAGTTTGTTTGTGAAGGGGAAAGAAACGAAGAAAGAATCACGCTGAAAGAATTAAAGTGTGGAAATTTCCCTTTTTTTTATTTTTTGCAGACACAGATCAAAGAGTTTCTATCGCTTTTATCGTATCTTCTGATAGTACCACAAATGTTAAAAAAATCAACTTATGTAAAAATATATATTTTTTTTTAAATTGTACATAATTTTAATTCGTTGTATACCTTAGCGAATGGGGGCTGCCCCATCCCCCCAAACCTAAGCTTTTCCAGAATTTATACAATTCTTCAAAACGTGTCAAATTTTATTTATAATTTTAAACTACGTAAAAAAAAAATTAAAATTTCATAATTTTCCTTGATAAATTGCAAAATTTTCCCGGAAAAATTACTTGTACTAACAAAAACCTGTTAAGATACAATCCTAATATCAAAATTTTTTTAAAAAGTACACATTTGTACGTATTTTGAATAATATAATACGCAATTTTTATTTTTTAAGTGAAAATTCTCCCGAAAAATGGAATAATTTTCCAAAAAAATTTAGCTTGCCTCTCTCCTTACCTGAGTTTCTCGATGTATACGTAAAGTAAACTTTAGCCTTACTTTCTCTTATGTAGTTTCAATCGAGCATCTTGCAAATTCATTAAATAGCTCGGTGCTCTAGTTTAACTTAAATCCGCATTGATGTAATAATGACCACTTTGTACGCCTTAGTGTCTGTAACCAATATCCAAATAGTGAAGGCATTCTGATGGTCTAACTCTGCTGTAAATTGACCAGATTTCTAAAGATAAGTTTCTTGCAAATTCATTAACTTAAATACGCATTGATGCCAATATAGCAATTGAATAGGCCTTAATGCCTTTTGAATTAAACCCAACTGAAAGGAAATTCTAATGGGGTTAGGGGGTGTAATTTGAAAACATTAAGATAGTTAAATTTCCTGCCAATTCTTTAAACGATATGATGCTCTAGGTTATTCCAAATCCCTTTAACGCATTGTACTATCAAGGCCGTTTCATAGGCATTAATGCCTGTTAATTAGAGCCAAATTATGACATTGTTCTGATTGGGCCACGGGAGTGTAACTTGACAAAATTTCAATAGCTTAAATTCTGCAAAATTCATTGAATGATCTGGTGCTCCAGGTTAATCTATAACAAGAATGGAGTCACTATGGCCGTTTGATAGGCCTTAGTGCCTGTTAACTCTAGTTTAATTTTGAACAAATTCTGATGGGGGTTGGGGTGTGTAAATTGACCAAATTTCGATAGTATAATTTGCTGCGAGTTCATTAAATTGTCCGCTGTTCTAGGCTAAGATCAATCGGTATTATTACTGTTCTGGTCATTTGATAGGCCTTAATTAACTTGCTAGTAGGATTAGCTTAATTCTGAATAACTTCTGATGATGCTACAGGAGTGTAATTGGATTAAATTTTGGTAGTTCAATTTTCTGCAGATTCATTGATTGTTTCGGACCTAATATAATAGATTTATACGCCTGTTAAATTTAATATAATAGTTAAAAAATTTGATTGGGTTACATTGCAATTGGTTAACCTAAGTCTAAATTGTTATTAGCCCAATTGTGAGGAAATTAGGATAACTTAAGTCGCCATTAATGTTACTTTAGCTATTTGCTGTAGTGAAGAATTTCTAAGGGGCTAATGTAAATTTATTGAATGATTTATAAAAAAAGTAAAATTCTTAATATTATAGAAAGTCGATCCCATCTCCACCCAAACTATCATAGCGCTATTCACAACATGCAAATCGGTTTTTAATTAAAATTAGAGCTAGTTAATGCGACAATGTTATGAATAGAATACATCCTTGTACTTGCTTCCGGTATACTTGGACAGAACAGGCCAGATCTTGTTTGTCTTTTAAAGAAGAGTTTGTCTTTTAAAATGAATATAACATAACATAATTTTGAATTCCAAAATCGTCTCAGATTCATCAATAAAATACTTTTGGGAAAAAAATGCTCTGTTGAAACTACATATGGAAACAATCGGTAGATTGTTTGATTTGCGAAATATTGTTAGAAAAAATAACACACTTGAATTAAATTTGCTATTTATATATTTTATAAATAAAAAATTCGACTGAAGAACATTACTTGTTTTCTCAACACTACTTTTTACAAACCCATTGTATTTTCTATATTACTGGTTTTCTCATTTCAACCTTTTACAAGACCATCGTAAAAAACATTAGTACATATAATTCACGTATGATGGCCATTTCATTGGCTGATATCACACGAGAGTTTTTTGTATTTTGGCATTTTTTCTACCAATGTTTTGTTCTGCTCTCTATTAAATAAAATTTTAACTACAATGATTTAAAAATGTCCTTGAAATATTTTTTATTTCATTTATGTGTGAGTTGTGTGGTTGAACAGAAAATTTGTTTAAGTCGCAATTAAAACTTGTATCATAGGTAAACGGGGAAAGAAACGAAGAAAAATGCGGCATTTTTTTTTTACGTGTGGCATGGACCATTGAACACAATAATATACTGAACGCAACCAAACATCAAAAATAATGAACGCAATCACAATGTTAGTACAATTTCGTCAATTTTAAAGTTTTGTTTTGACGTTTAGTTATATGTCTAAACAATGGGCCTCGCCACACTTTAATTCTTTCGATTTCAAAAAATCAATCAACATCCATATTTGATTTCTTTGCGCATTTCTTTTGGCTATTTGTAGTAAAGCAAAAGGGTGTACCACAAAATTCGTTCGGATTGTTTTGTTTGCTTATAATTAAAAATAGAAATAAAAATAATTAATTGAAAACTGTAATATTTAATTAATATATTTTTAATATATTAAATTATATATTAAATTAAATATAAATTATATTTTAAATCAATCATTTTTATTTCTATTTTTAGTTATAAGCAAACAAAACAATCAGAACGATTTTGTTGGTACACCCTTTTTCTTTACTATAACCTTTCTTTTTTTATGTATGTGTTTACATTTTTTTTTACGCATTCGTTATGTATAGTAGGTAACATTCGTTTTGTATAGTAACATATGCGTAAAATATTTTTCCACTGACATCTCGAAACTAAAAAAATTCAACAAAAACAAATACAGGAAACCCTCCAAGAACACGATTAATTCGTTCGGTGTTCTTTAAAACCGTGTTGTTCGAGACTATAAAAAAAATAAAAAAATCGTTTCGTTTTATTTATTATTTTTTGTTATGATATACAAAAACAAAATAAAACAGAAAACGAAAATCGTGTTGTTTGAAACCGCGTAATTTGAGCAAATGGGTATCCGTGTTCTTCGAAATTGTGTTCTTTGTTAATACAGATGTGGTGAACCAGCCGTTGAAAGCGTTGATGAAGATATTCCGATGACCTCATACGATGAAATTACAGTTGATATCCGAAAGATGATGCTAAATAATTGGATTGTACAGCTGTGAGATGATATACACCGAAAATCCCGACGAATATGAACCAGAGCCAATTTGGTTTATTAATTGCGCTTTTTCTTTTATTTGTGTATGCCAGAGTAAAAATGAAATACACTTTATCACAGATTTTACAATAATTTATTATTTAATTAAATATATATACACACTTTAAAGAAACTTAGATTTTAGTAATCCTTTCTGTTCGCTAGTTTCAAGAGAATAATTTACGCCCGTATTCTCATAGTCGCATCACTTCATGTGATGTGATAGCTATCACATCACATGAAGTGATGCTACTATGAAATTGCTATTCTCTTAGCCGATTCATGTGACGTGATATACGACGACCAGATGTGATACGACGCTTAACGAATACATGCAATATACGTGTATACATATTTAAAATGAATATTTTTTTTAAATGTTTTTACGTTTTATTAAATATTTTTATTCATATTTTTAATTATAAATATTTTTAAATAACACAAATATTAATAATTAAAAATATATAAAAAAAAATTATTTGATAAAATTAAATATTTATGTATATATTATATATTATTATTTTATATAATAAAATAATATATATGTATTTAATTTAATCAAATGTTTTTTTTTAAATAATAATAAAATATGATAATAAATATACATATACATTGATATTCATATATAATTATTCGTAATTTTACGTTTTAATAACATCTACCTTGCCCGTTATTCGTATCACTTAAAAATAGTAGGTGATGAAATATATCATTTCAAGTGACACTTATCACTTCAAACGACTAAGAGAATATGGCGACAAGTGATAGTTATCACACCAAACGATAAACATCACTTCAATCGACTAAGAGAATACCAAAAAGCGATTATCACATCATGTGATAGTTATCACTTGTATGAGAATAGAGCTGTTATTTTTCCAATTCAATATTGTTCGTTATTGTTTGTCAATTTTTAATGCTTAATTAATGTAGATGATACTACAATTGCCAGGTTAAAGGTACTATTCAAATTTACACTAAGTAAAGTACTAATATTTAATTACATGATAGAACTAACTGCTTTAATTTAGTACATCTTAAAATTATGATAATGAAGATAACTGCATTATTGACAAGTTGAGATTTACATTTGACGTTTATAACATTTGGAATAGGTAAATACAAATTTTGTCTTTCCAATTTACAAATTATAATTAAATTAATATTTTATATGACATTTCTTCATTTTAGGTTGATTTTAATTGATTAACGAGTATACAAATATACGAGTATAAAATTGGTAAGTATGTGTAGTATTAATTGATGTTCTAATGTTCTTGTTTACTTTTAGGTTAATTAACTCAATGATAGTTGGCTGGACCATCAATGATTGGTTGTCGAATACCGTTTTCTTGGACGGTTACCTGTAAATAAAATGGCCTTGAATGTGAATGAAAAAAAAATTTAACGAAAAAAGAATCAACAATTTCCCCGCCAAAAAATTGTGGGTGAATTAGAAAGAATCGAAAAAAGAATCACGCTTAAAGAATTCTTTAATTCCATGGATAAAATTTGCTGACAGGAATTTTTTTGGTGATAATACGCAAAACAATTTTGTTTTTAAATTTCATGAGAGTGACAAAGAACAGAAATAATTTTTATTTCATTTTATAGTAAAATTTTATGGTTTTACATTTTGGCATAACATAAAAATTTCATAAAATATTTAATTTGTACATTTTTGTACAATTCGAATTTTAATATATACATATACCACAAAAAACCACTAACGTTAATAAATTTCAACCCAAAAAAAAATAAATAAATCGACATTTGAGTATAAAAATGGCGAACAACTTATTTTATATGAGTGTGGGAAAAATTTCTTATCTTTACACACATTTTTTGTAGATGTGTGAAAATGCTGCCATAAAAAATACTCCAATTTACAATTTTTATGGCAGCATTTTGGCAGTAAACTTCCCCTATCACACTTCCCCTCTCAGTAAAATTTTACTGACAACATGTTTTGTTTCGTACACAACCAGTAATATCTATATTTTTTTCTCTCTTTTATTTTTGCTGTTAGCAGATTATTTCCAAGGAATAGGCCCATTAGTGTGGAGCCGTGAATTGAACATATAATAATACTGAACGCAACCAAAACTCAAAAATACTGAACGCAATCACAATGTTAGTACAATTTCGTCAATTTTAAATATTAGTACAATTTCGTTAATTTTAAAGTTTTGTTTTGACGTTTAGTTATATGTGTAAACCAAAGAATTTAAATTATTTATATAGAATGAATGAGAGTAGCTGTCGAACGAGTCAAATTCGGAGGGTAAAAGAGAACGCATATAAATCAACGGGTCGTATTTAGAATTTGTTCAATCGATATTAAAAACTACACAAATTCACAATTACTTTTATTCCAATTTAGTACGGATTTATTTTTTTTTATTTTCGGTAAAAAATTGTACTATATTCTATATACTAGTATTCCAAAATAAAAAATAATTATGAAAAAATAGCACGTAGAATATGAACGTAGTAATAAGAAAAATGCGATACTGTAATATGATTCTATTATGTTTACAAAAAGGAAAAGCACAAACACAACAACAACCAAAATTCGTTTCTTAAATTTTTTTGATTTATAACTTAAATTAATGATAATTTTATCACAAATCACTTTGCTTTTAACACAATTTTCATTTTATTTTATATAAAGACTTATAAATGGTAAGGAATTTTTTTTCGTATTTTTCGATGCGCATTTTGACTACACTTCACAAAGCACTTCATTGCAATATTTTGATGTTCAAAGTTTTCAATATTTATTCACAAACTACACAAAATAACACGATACACAAACTGTTTTATAATATTTAATTTATTTTAATTAATAATATCACAATTTTTTAAGAACATAAAATTTAGCGCGTCGCTTTTTACAACAACAACAACAACTTGTCCCGTTAGCTTTTTCTTTGATATCTGTGATCACCATATGCATTTTTTATATAACCATCCTGTTCCCACATGACTCAAAAGAGATAGCAAATATTATATTGAGTAAGTTTACATCGACATATTTGGTCCAGGACTATACACTATATATGACCTAAACACATAATGTAAACGCTAGTTACCCAAATTAGGTTGGGTAACTTTTTTGTGTGGACTGACCCAAATTAGGTCGATCAAAAATGTGGTATAAACGATACCGACCTAAAGAGTTTTCGTATCATGAAATGGATGTCAATAGCGGCATTGATATTATTTAAACATATCAGCATAAAATTTAGTATTACAGTTATTAAATGAGTCAAATTTAAAAAAATTAAATGAGTGAATATAATTTCGAAAATGTTACACGAATTAATTATGAGAAAATTATAAATTGCGATGCGAGAACATAAGTAATACTTTTAGTATTATTCAATAGATGGTGCACATAAATCTCGTTATGTAACCCAAATGTGACCTATAATTTTTGTGATGTAAACGGGACTCAAATGGGTCGCTATTTAGGTCAGTCCACCAAATTTTTTAACGATGTAAACTAGCTCATTGATTTTTATATGGGAAAAAAATAGTTGCTGCTCTTCAGTATTTCCCTCTAAGAAAAAAACGTTTAGTACGTACAATTCACGTATGATGGCCATTTTATTGAACATAATAAAATACTGAACGCAACCAAAACTCAAAAATAATGAACGCAATCACAATGTTAGTACAATTTCGTCAATTTTAAATGTTAGTACAATTTCGTCAATTTTAAAGTTTTGCATTGACGTTTAGTTATATGTGTAAACAATGGGCCTCGCTACACTTTAATTCTTTCGTCGTGATTTTCTGATTTCAAAAAATCATACGACGGATTGATTTCTTTTCGCATTTCTTTTGGCTATTTGTAGTAAAGAAAAAGAGTGTACCAAAAAATTCGTTTGGATTGTTTTGTTTGCTTGTAATTAAAAATAAAAATAAAATTAATTAATTGAAATCTGTAATATTTAATTAATATATTTTTAATATATTTTATTTTAAATTATATATTAAATTAAATATAAATTATATTTTAAATCAATCATTTTTATTTCTATTTTTAATTATAAGCAAACAAAACAATCCGAACGAATTTGTTGGTACACCCTTTTTCTTTACGATAGCCTTTCTTTTTTTATGTATGTGTTTAAATTTTTTTTTACGCATTCGTTTTGTATAGGAGGTAACATTCGTTTTGTTTAGTAACATATGCGTAAAATATTTTTCCACTGACATCTCGAAACTAAAAAAATTCAACAAAAACAAATATAGGAAACCCTCCAAGAACACGATTAATTCGTTCCGTGCTCTTTAAAACCGTGTTGTTCGAGACTACAAAAAATAAAATAAAAAAAATCGTTTCGTTTTATTTATTATTTTTTGTTATGATATAGAAAAAACAAAATAAAACAAGAATCGAAAATCGTGTTGTTTGAAACCGTGTAATTTGAGCAAATGGGTATCCGTGTACTTCGAAATCGTGTTCTTCGAATACCGTGTTCTTGGAGGGACCTGTAAATAAAATGGCCTTGAAATATTTTATCTTTGTAGTGCGAAGAAATCAGTGAATGAACAAAAAAAATTTGACGAAAAAAGAATCAACAATTTCCCCGCTAAAAAATTAGTTTATGGGTGAAGGGGAAAGAAGCAAAGAATGAATCACGCTGAAAGAATTAAAGTGTGGAACCGCGGATTGAACATTTTAATAATACTGAACGCAACCAAAACTCAAAAATATTGAACGCAATCACAATGTTAGTACAGTTTTGTCAACTTTAAATGTTAGTACAATTTCGTCAATTTTAAAGTTTTGTTTTGACGTTTAGTTATATGTGTAAACAATCAACAATAACAAGTAAGTAATTTGAAATATTAAATAACATTTACTACATTATTAATTAATTTATATATTGTCAGATCATAGTTGTAAATTCATGATCACTGAAAAGGTAAGTACATATTTTCAAAGAATGAGAATTGTGAACGTTTAAAGCTCGATTTATATTATCCGTTCCTTTCAGTTCCTTTATTTTTCGTATCAGACAAAAAAAAAACAAGTGCCAGTTAATTTACGTGGATTGCTACTATTATGCTTTAATTTCATGGAAAAAATTTGCTGACAGCAATATTTTTGGTGATAATACGCAAAAATAACAAAAATTTAACATTTCATAAGAGTGACAAAGAACAGAAATATTTTTTTTTCATTTTATAGTAATATTTAATGGTTTTATATTTTAGCACAACCTAAAAATTTAATAAAATATTTAGTTGGTACATTTTCGTACAATTCGATTTTTTTATATATTTTAATTTTAATATATATACCACAAAAAACTACTAACTTAACGTTAATAAATTTTAACCCAAAAAAAAAACAAATTGACATTTGATTATAAAAATGGCGAACAACTTATTTTATATGAGAGTGAGAAAAATTTCTTATCTTTACACACATTTTTTGTAGATGTGTGAAAAATGCTGCCAAAAAAAAATACTCGAATTTTTTTCTCGCTTTTATTTTTACTGACAGCAGATTATTAACATGGAATAGGGCAATTACAGAGATAAGTAACCTTAAATTGATACATACAATTGTTTAATAATATAATTTGAAAATCTTCCAGATCAGTGTTCTCAACAAACTCCCGGACTATTAAAACCTCCAGGTGTTAATACATTTAAAAGTGATACGAGGGATTTGGTTTCATCGGAGAATAGTAGACAAATTTTCACAATCGATCGTTTGATGATACCTGCTGATGTTCTTACTGATACTACACGAACTAAGCCATCTTGACCAAGATGATATGCTGCAATACGTCCCATTTGTCAAGTAGCAGGTGGTAAGTTGTCCTCTTTCAGTAGTACAAGATCGCCAATTTACAGATTTTCTTGCTGATCAGTCCACTTTCGACGATGCTGTAACGTGTGTAAATAATTTGTTTGCCATTGTTTCCAGAATCCCTGCATCCTGGCTTGTACATTTTGCCACCTAGATAATCTGTTTATGCTGGGCTGGGATGTTCTAACATCACCATGTTTCGATAGTTTATCGAAGTTTATTTCTCGTTTCTGTAGAATAAAATTTATTTCTGTTTCAATTTTTTTATCGTTTACCAGCCTGCTAGATTGCAATATTGTGATGTTTCTACTGTGTTTCTATCACCAAATAATTTTTTTTCCATTGTAGAATGAAAATAATTGAAATAGATATTGTTCAAATATATTCTAGTAGGTTGTGATAGCAATAGAGAAGAAATAATTGATAAACGAAACAGAAGTCAAATTAATTCTAGCAGAAAGAGACGTAGACTTCGATAAAATATCGCAAAATGGTGATGTTAGAACATCCCAGCCCTGATATGTTCCAGTGATGGGACTCAATTCGCGTTGCGTGAAATAATGAATATGAAAAGTTTTTTTCATTGGCAATCTAGTAGTTTGAATTATTCGCATGTAGTTTTAAATTTTACTGTGTGAAATCAAAATTTATTATGGGGAATGCAAACCTACTCGATTGGTAATGAAAAAAACTTTTCATTTTCATTATTTCACGGAACGCGAATTGATGCCATGGTTCTGGAATTGTGGTGATGGGTTCAACAATAAGAAAGTGCGCTGTGGTTAATGTAAATAAGTCACCGACATCATTACTCATTGGACACAACGGCCGAGAATTCAGAATGCCCTCAATCTGAACCAATAATGTTTGCATTTCGTCTGATGCCCAAAATGTGGACCGCTATCTGGATTGAGAGTAATCTTTATTTCAGTCTGTGAAATAAAATGAGAGATAAGTTTGTTTTGATAATTTTTATTGTTGTATAATTCATATAATTCGCCGAGTTTTCTCCAAGCTCCCACAAAGTTTGTCCCATTGTCTGAGATATAGATATCAAGTGGAATACCCCTTCGAAAACTGAATCGTCGCAACGTAGCAATGAATGCTTCTGCCGTCATGTCATGACAAAGCTTGATATAAACGGCCTTCGCGGAAAAGCAAACAAAGAGGCAAATGTATTCTTTAGTGAGTGGAATGCGACCTCGCCCAACACTTGACTTGAGAAAAAGTGGACCCGCGTACTCTACGCCAGTGTGTAAGAATGGACGACTCGGTGTTATTCTGGGAATGGTTAGGTTGCCCATAATTTGTTGTGATGTAGCTGCTCTATGTCGCCGATATTTGACATATTTGTTAATGTAGCCTCGAACCATATTTCGACAATTAATGATCTAAAATTTTTGTTGGAGGATACTCGTTTACAGTGTACGCTCTGGGTGCAAGTACCGAATATGACTTTCTTGTATTATCCTTTCACTTAGGATATGCTTGCTTGATAAAATCATAGGGTGTTTTGTGTTGTAACAGACATCTAAATTTGTTAATCTTCCCCCAACTCTCATGATTCCTTCATTGTCTAAGAAAGGAGATAACGATTTAATTTTGCTGTTCGTGCCGTCCTTTTTAATAGATGCACCCTGTTTTGGTTTAAGAATCTTAACCAAAATTCATTTTATCTTCGTGAAAGATCCAATTTTTTGAAATAGATTCTCAAGCAGGCACAGAGATTTTCCATTCAGTTGCGTAGTTAAGGTTGGTTAATTCAACTTGCAATATTGCTGGCCATTGTTGTATCGGTTTGATTAACCAATGTGGCCTATTCCATCACTCCTTGAATTTTATAAGCTGCAGAGGAGTTACACCCCGTGAATCCCGTGCGATTCCCAATGAAACATTTTCAACGTCTAGGTACGTCAGCAAGCCACGACAGGACAATTTTTGAATCGGTCTAGGCAAAACATTGCGCATTACTGATTTCTAACGCTCATTCAGTGTATTTGGTTAACCTCTTCAGAAAAACTGCTCCACATAATTCTAATCTTGGTAGAGAGACTGGTTTTAAAAATGCTACTTTTGTTTTGGATATGACAAGACTGGTATGAGGATTGCCCTGTTGATCCATAGTACGAAGATAAATTACAGCTGCGTAGGCATGCTCAGATGCATCGCTAAATCCGTAAATTTGTACGTTGAGCGTTGATTGTGTAGTCATCAAAAACCGCGGAACTTGTATGCTTTCTAACTCGTGTAATGCTGATTTATTTGCCGCCCATTGCTGCTCTATGTCTGAAGGCACTGGGTCGTCCCAGCCTAGTTTTCTCAGCCATAGTTTCTGCATGCTTATTTTAAATACGATAATTACTGGTGAAATCCATTTTACTGGATCGTAAATTCGTGCGATCTGGGACAACATTTCGCGCTTTGAAGAAACAGTTATATCTGCGAATTTAATTTTAAACGAAAACGTATCCTTGATAGGGTTCCATTGAAGCCCCAATGTTTTAACTGTTTCACTGTTGTCATAGATGGAAAGACTGCTCTTCTCTCTCAGTTCAGCTGGAATGTTGTTCAAAAGTTCTGATGAATTGGATTTCCATTTGAGAAGCTTAAAGTGACCCTTGGCCAGCATTTCGGTAAGTTGTTGTGTCGCCATTTTCGCAGCTTTGATTGTGTCAGCACCAGATAGGCAATCATTTACATAGAAATCCTGGGTTGCTATCTTGAAACCAATTGGATATGTCAACTTGTTATCTTCAGCAATTTGGTGCAATGTCCGGACATCTAAGAATGGTGCGCATGAAGTTCCGTATGTGACCGTGTTTAATTTAAAGGTTCTCATTGGCTCGAATGTTGAGTTTTTCCAAATAACTCTTTGATAATGTTGATCTAGCAAGTTTACTTTGATTTGGCGATACATTTTCTCAACAGGGGAGGAAAATGCTATGGCATATGTTCTAAATGGTCTTTGTCGAATATCCCACAGCAGAGGAAGTAGACGCAGCTATTAGTCGATTGAAGAACGGCAAGGCACCCGGTCTCGATGGAATCCCCGCAGAATTAATTAAACTCGGAGGCGCTACTCTTGCAACAAGTTTATACGATCTCATCGTATGTATTTGGGATCAAGAAGAGTTACCGGATAATTGGAAGACCGCGCTCATATGTCCATTGCATAAAAAAGGTGACCGTCTTAAATGTGAAAACTTTCGTGGCATAGCCCTATTGAACACTGCTTACAAAGTGTTGGCTAATGTTGTACTTGCCAGACTCATCCCTTTCGCCGAAAACATCATTGGCGACTATCAGTGTGGCTTTCGTACCAACCGATCGACCACTGACCAGTGTTTTACCATGAGGATGATCTTGGAAAAGTGTTGGGAGTATAACATAACCATTCATCAACTATATATAGACTTCCGGCAGGCATATGACAGTATAAACCGCGATAACCTTTGGGCCGCGCTCATATGCCTAGGAATTCCAGAGAAACTCGTTTCTCTGTGCAAATTAACAACGTTTGGGTCTGTATGTAGAATTGTAATCGAAGGAACTGTGTCAGACTCCTTTGGAATAACATCTGGTGTTCGACAGGGCGATGCACTCGCGCCTGTGCTGTTCAATTTGGCGCTTGAGTACGTAGTGAGGAAAAGCAACATTGAAACTTCGCGCTGTATATTCAATAAATCAGGCCAAATTCTTGGATATGCAGATGATATCGTGCTTCTTGGCCGAAGACCTAGCGACATCAAGGACAGTTTCATACCGCTCAACCGCTGCGCAAGAAGACTTGGTTTGGAGGTGAACAGTACCAAAACGAAATTCTTAACAACACCCAGGAACATCTCAGTGGCAAATCTTGAAATTGGCGACCATAACTTTGATAGCGTCGACAATTTTAAATACCTCGGGTCACTTATAACATCCTTGAATGATATGCAGGCAGAAATAAAAGCCCGAATCGCTGCCGGACAACGAGTTTTCTTCACCCAATCAAAATTATTGCGATCTAAACACCTATCGCAGTCGTGCAAGCTCGCACTTTATAAAGCACTTATAAGACCTGTGCTGACTTTCGGAAGCGGGAGCTGGACCATGACCTCTAATGACTGTAGATTATTATTTATCTTCGAAAGGAAGGTCATCCGTTCAATTTTTGGTCCTATTAAAGTTGCGAACAATGAATACCGGATTCGCATGAACCACGAAATAAAGCAACTTCTCGGAGGTAGCGATATTATCGGCTTCATCAAATCTAATCGAGTGAGATGGCTCGGCCACGTTGCAAGGTCTCCACAACAACGAATGATTTATAGAGTGTTCCATCAACAACCAGCCGGAGTGCGTCGTAGAGGAAGACCCCGACTGCGCTGGCGTGACGACGTCGAACAAGACCTACTCATATTAGGATGTCGAAATTGGAGGACGAGAGCGATGGACCGAGAAGGATGGAGGACCATAGTGCGGGCGGCAAAATCCCTTCATGGGGTGTAAATGCTAGAGAGAGAGAGAATATGTTCTAAATAACATTAGAATGCAAATCAAATCTTTTTGAATAGTGGGACCAACTATTAATTTATCATTTAGTGACACTCCTGTTGCCGATTTTGACGATCCATCGAACACTACTCGTAACGCAGTAGTTGTGCTTTCACGCTTGACAATTGCATGGTGAGGTAAATAAAAACACTCGTTCTCCTGGCATGTTTGTTCAGTGGATTTAATTTCGACCATGTGCCCCAGATTTAAATATTCAATCATGAACGTCTTGTATTGTTCTTGTAGTTCATGGTTTTTCTTGAATTTACGTTCCATGGCAATTAATCGACTAATGGCTGCTGCCTTTGAGTTTCCCAGTTCTCCGGAATCCTTTTTAAAGGGTAGTCTAACGATATATCTACCTTCAGAGTTTCGTGACGAGTTCTCGAGAAAATGATGCTCGCATGTTGATTCTGCTTCAGACATTTCTGATATGGTTGGGACCTCTTCTATTTTCCAGAATTTTTCCAGTGACGTAGAAATATTTTCTTCCTGAGTGATTGCACTTAGTGCTGTTAAAGTATTTGACCCTTCGTAGGTTGATCCAGATATGACCCACCTGAATTCAGTTGATTACGCGAAGAGTCGATTTTGGATGTTAAACCGATCAGCATTGAGTACCTCAAAAAAGATGTCTGCTCCAAGCAGAATGTCAATTTTACTTGGAATGTGATAATTAGGATCGGCTAACTGAATAATTTGATTATTAATATTGTCAACCCATTCTGCATTAACCTTTATCTGCGGAATTGTAGAAGTTAGTTTGGTCAAGATTAAAGCTTCGACTTCAAAGGGCTCGCTGGGCTTGAATCTTGATTGTATGTTGCTTTTTACAAGACCCTTGGCTGACTCAGTGCTTCTTTTCGCTATGCCTGATACCCGGACATTTGCAAATGATCGAGCAAGATTTAGTTTTTGAACCAAACTTTCGTTGATAAATATGGACTGAGATCCTGAATCCAACAAAACTCGAGCTGCATGGTGATTGCCCAGTGAATCATGAACATATATTACTGCAGTTGGCAATAGTGCAAGACGTGACGTGCGGGTTTTTATTGCGGTATTGGTTACAGCCGTAGACGCGCCGTAGAGAGTTAGATGATGAACTGGTTTCTTATTTATTTGAAGTTAGCAGCTCTTTAGCTTGAGAAACGACACTAGCTTGTAATGACACCTTTGACGAAATATCCATATAATATGACATGAATAATCTACTGAACAACCATTGACAGCATGTCCTTCTCTCAAGCAATTGTAGCATACTCCAGATTGATTAGCTAATTGTCGTCGGTCCATTATTGATATTTTTTTGAATTTTAAGCATTTCCACAAATAATGTTTGCCACTACAACATGGACATTTTTCAATGTTGGAAGAACTATGCATCGATTTCACTGTTCCACTTGAACCTTTTAACACCTTTTTTTTAATTCCGCATGAAACGTTTTCCTTCGCATAACACCGATTATTTAAAAATTCTAAGAACTCATCAATTTTTGGAAATTCTTGACTTATAGTATTTTGTGTCCATGCAATTTGGGTGTCTTCATCTACTTTGTTCAACAAAATATGGATAAGCCACGGAACCCTGCTTTCGGCATCTTGACTCAATGCTTTTATGCCTCTGATTATTTCATAGGAGGTGTCACTTATTTGCCGAAGAGCTTCAGGAGACCCGTTGCTTGCTGAAGGCTGATTGAAGAAACGATCGATGTGTGAAGTTAAGATAGGGCGTTTTTTGTTATATCACCTAACTAACTTGTCCCAAGCTTCAGAATAATTAGCTTCAGTCGCCAAAAAATTTCGAATAATATTAAGCGGTGGACCTTTTAGCATTCCTTTCAAAATTTGAAATTTACGTACTTGGGAAAAGGTATCTACATTATGCACCGACCTACAATATAAACTTATCGAAATACACACGTGGTAATTTAATACTGTCTGCAGATTGAATCACTTTAAGAATATCCGTTGTTGGTCTAACAACTGATCAAACGAATTATTATGAGTGGGTGGTGGATTTGCTTGTGGCTGGATTTTTCGAAACCATTCTAGTAATTTGGATTTTGTTTCGAAAAATTAAGTTTCGAATTCTTCCTGCTTGAGCTCAACATTTGCATTGGGATTGGTGTCAAGTATGGTAGCAACTTGAGTTCCATAACCTTAAAACTCATTCCACAGATCATCCATTTTGTTTAATCGTACCTCGAATCTTTTTATTACGGTTAGAGAAGCCATGACACGACCATGTGCTTATACTGCAATAGTCGCCATGATTCGTACCGTTTAGTTAACAACGAAAGAAATCGATACTTGCACACCCAAGGAAACAAAAAAAAGAAATGGCAAAAACAAACAAATTTTTAAGTATATAAAATCAAAATAATACTTATCCATTTACTGCGTTGATGTTCTTCAATGATGTACTTGATGGTAATAAATTGATAGCATAATTTGTATCTACACAATATCTGCCGTATGGTTAAATGTGGTTGGCGTCCAATGAATTGTAACGCGCTTGATGTGCCCATTAAATTATCGTGCTTTACGCGAGCGGAAATAAGTGGCTTTGTAGACAGCAACTGTACTGGATACTAAAATAATGGTTTAATTATGCGCAAAAACTGCGTCACTTGAAAAGTAGCTTTGTAATTAACACGATTTTTTGCACTTAAAACACGTGTTTTCCGGCGATTCACAATCACTTTATACTTGAAGCGCGGATCCGGCGCGAAGGACCATGGAAATAATCGGTAGATTGTTTGATTTGCGAAATACTTTTAGAAAAAATAACACACTTGAATTAAATTTGCTATTTATATATTTGCTATTTATATACATATTTATATACATTACTTGTTTTCTCAACTCTACTTTTTTAAAAACCCATTGTATTTTATACATTACTGGTTTTCTCATTTCAACCTTTTACAAGACCATCGTAAAAAAACGTTTAGTACATATAATTCACGTATGACGGCCATTTCATTCCACGGTTCCACACTTTAATTCTTTCAGCTTGATTCTTTCTCGTTTCTTTCCCCTTCACCCATAAACTAATTTTTTGGCGGGAAATATTTGATTCTTTTTTCGTCAATGTTTTTTTTGATTCACTGATTTCTTCGCACTACTACGAAGATAAAATATTTCAAGGCCATTTTATTTACAGGTAACCCTCCAAGAGCATAGTATTCAAAGAACACGGTTACGAAGAACACGGATACCCATTTGCTCAAATTACACGGTTTCAAACAACACGATTTTCGTTTTCTGTTTTATTTTGTTGTTTTGTATATCATAACAAAAAATAATAAATAAAACGAGACGCTTTTTTTTATTTTATTTTTTGTAGTCTCGATCAACACGGTTTTAAAGAATATGGAACGAATTAATCGTGTTCTTGGAGGGTTTCCTGTATTGGTTTTTGTTGAATTTTTTTAGTTTCGAGATGTCAGTGGAAAAATATTTTACGCATATGATACTATACAAAACGAATGTTACCTGCTATACAAAACGAATGTGTAAAAAAAAAAAAAATTTAACACATACATAAAAAAGGAAAGGTTATAGTAAAGAAAAAGGGTGTACCAAAAATTTCGTTTGGATTGTTTTGTTTGCTTATCCCTTTCCTGACCCGCATACACGATTGTGTATGTAAATTTCGATTACAACAAACGAAGATGTCAAACATAGAATTAGGTGGTAATTGAAGACCAGTGTACACATTTGTGTAAACCACTTAATTTTGTTTTCGTCCGAAAAATAATAGAACCTATAATAAAGATAAAATAATTAATATGTTTACAAGCCAAATAAATTATATGTTATATAATTAATTTGTTAACAAATTATTATGCTGTTTCCAAAAAGAATTCCGATTTAACTAAGATCCGTTAAAATACGGAAGACATTACAATCTATCATTATTTACATACACAATTATGTATATTGAACTGAAATTGAACCAAAAAAAATTTTTTTCTTGAACTCGAAAGGGTTATAATTAAAAATAGAAATAAAAATGATTAATTTAAAATATATATATAATAATATTAAATTTAATATATAATTTAAAATAAAATATATTAAAAATATATTAATTAAATATTATAAATAAATAAATAATAAATAAATTAATTATTTTTATTTCTTTTTTTATTTATAAGCAAACAAAACAATCGGAACGAATTTTTTGGTGCACCCTTTTTCTTTACTACATATAGCCAAAAGAAATGCGCAAAGAAATTAAATGTGGACGTCGATTGGGCCTCGCCACACCTTAATTCTTTCAGCGTGATCCTCTGGTTTAAAAAATCAATCGACGTTCACATTTGATTTGTTTGCGCATTTGTAGGTGGTACCAAAAAATTCGTTCGGATTGCTTTGTTTGCTTATACATATTAAAATAAAAATAATTAATTTAAAACTGTAATATTTAATTAATAAATTTAATTTTAAATTATATATTAAATTAAATATAAATTATATTTTAAATTAATAATTTTTATTTCTATTTTTTATTATAAGCAAACAAAACAATCGGAACGATTTTTTTGGTACACGCTTTATTTTACGCTTTATAGCCTTTCTTTTTTTATGTATGTGCGTAAAATTATGTTTTTTGATTTATTCGTATAGTAAAAAATATTTATTATTTGCTGCGAAAATTGCTTCATTGGTTGAAAAAATATATTTTTTGCACTCGAAGCAAACATTAAACTAAAATTAATTCAAAAACAAGATGTCCTTAAAATATTTATTACGTAATAGTGCGAAGAAATCAGTGAATCAAAAAAAAATTCAGCGGTACTTATTCGTTTAAACGCACTTGATGTTTTTTTGTGTTTTTTAAATTAAAAAGAAAATTGTTTAGATTCGGCAACTTTCGCCACATGAAATTAATGTATTCAAGTTAATCATTCTTGTTTATGGAAAAATTCGTATTGTTGTTGTTGTTGTAATAATGATTGTTGCGCATTTCATTATTGTACTGCATATATGCCGGGCATATTCATTTAGACGCAGCACAAAAATGTTCGTATTTTTTAAAGTTAATAAAATTTTTATTTTTTTTTTCGTTTAGAAAATAGATTGGTAAGTTATCTCTTTTTTAAACGCGAATATAAAACGCTATAGTGAATTCTTCCTGTTTTTCCAGAAGATAAGCAAAATGCCTAAAGGAAAATACTTGTCGGACAAAGAAAAAATTGAAATTGACTTTTATTATAAAAATAAATACTCAAATCGCAAAATCGGACGTCTAATTAACCGATCTGAGTCTGTCGTCTGCAAATTTTTAAAAAAAGGAGAATGGTATGGTTTTAAGAAACCAACAAAAGGTAATCAAAAATTGACAAAGAGACAAATTGGGATGATTAAACACGAGGCCACAAAAAATAAACTCAATGCTACGCAAATTCAAAGAAAGCTTGATCTGCCAGTATCCAAAAATCATGTATCCCATATTTTGCGATAGACTCCTTACATTAAATGGAAGAAGCCTCTTTGCAAACCATCGCTTAAACCACACCACACAACAGCACGGCTTGAATTTGCTCGTAGGCATATGCAATGGACAACCCAATGGAATAGAATAGTCTTTTCCGATGAGAAGAAATTCAATTTAGACGGTCCTGACTCCATGAGCTGTTATTGGCATGATCTTTGAAGTAATGATGTTAAAATGTCGAAAAGAAACTTTGGTGGTGGCAGCGTTATAGTGTGGGCGGCGTTCTCTGCAACTGGAAAGGCTCAGATTTGTTTTGTTCCTCCAAAAATGAACTCGGCCATGTACAATGAAATGTTGGAAGACGTTCTTATTACTTTTATGGAAGAGAAAAGGGCGATGACTGCGTCTTCCAGCAGGATAACGCTGTAATCCATGTCTCAAGTGTGTCATTGGAGTGGTTTAAGGAGCACCAGATCCCCCTTCTGGAATGGCCAGCATGTAGTCCTGACTTGAATCCCATGGAAAACCTATGGGGCATCATGGTTCGTCGGATTTACGGTCCAAAAGCCTCAAAACTCACATTTTTCGTACGGTTATGGAGCTTAAATTGAAAATTAAAGAAGTTTGGGCTGAAATCAATTCGGAAATACTTCAAAACCTGGTAAATTCGATACCAAATAGAATATTTGAAGTTACTCAAAAAAATGGAAAATCAATAAACTATTAAATATAACATTTGTATTATTTTTCCTAAGTGCGTTTAAACGAATATTTCTTCTAATAGCATTGCTCTTAAAAATAAGTGTTTGAAAAAAGTATGTATGTAAATATTTTTGTTTGTTTGAATTATATATTAATTACTCATACATTGAACCTTGAAATATATTAACTTAAATGCACTTTGATTTATGTTTTTTCATTTCTCACATCAAATTGCTTAAAAGCAGTTGTGCGTTTAAACGAATATGTACCACTGTATTGACGAAAAAAGAATCAACAACTTATCCGCCAAAAAATTAGTTTGTGGGTGAAGGGGAAAGAAACGAAGAAAGAATCACGCCGAAAGAATTAAAGTGTGGAACCGCGGATTAAACATTTTAATAATACTGAACGCAACCAAAAATCAAAAATACCGAACGCAATCACAATGTTAGTACAATTTCGTCAATTTTAAATGTTAGTACAACAGTTAGTTTTGTACAGTTTTCTAGTAGACACATGAGGCAACTAAAAAATTAAATTAATTTCAATTTGTATGAACCACTAATTTTACTACGCAGGAACGTTTGAACTGTGCAATATAACGGTTTCGATTTAGCGTTGGCTTGTCATTGTATCTTTTAAAAAGCTTTGCAAAGTGTCGATTAATTTTCTAATTTGAAAATAAATGAATTAAAAATTAATTTTACTGTGGTGTAATGTATGTAACCGAGAGTTTAGTTAAATTACGTGTTAGTGGTTTACGAAATACGTGTTGGTTATGTGTTTAGTTAAATTACGAAGTGAATTTATTATTTTGTGTTTGTGTTACTAGTGAAGTGAATATTTCAATAAATTAAGAAACAGCTGATCGAATTATGAGTGTTAATATTTTAGTATAGTGAAATTTCAGCACAATGAAGAGGATACGATTCAGCTCATTAAGGTAAGCTGCTTTAAATTTTTGATTTTATGCTATTTAGAGTGTGTTGAATTGTTGATCAAGGAAGGGAACATTCCAAGAAAGTTTCTAACGTATAACACTTTCGCGGACAGGATGGCAAATGCCATCAAAAAAACAATGTGATAATTTTTCCGAAATTTTTGCTGGCACATGCAAGAAATTTGCTAGCCAAAACCTTGGCTATTCAATCAATTTTATCAAGGAAAACTGAATTTCAAGTTATGCTTTTTGTGAAATTTTTGTTTATTTTTGCAATTGCAAGTAACGGCGCATCTCCAATAGAAAAACTTATGACTTTTGCCTTACAGAAAAGTATGAAAAAAATATGGCCAAAAAATAATTCTCAAAATATTTTGCATTTGTCTCTGTAAGGAAAACGTAATAAGTTTTCCTTTTGGGGATGCACTGTAAAACAACATAAAAATTTGCTCTTCAATATTTGAAACCGCAAATTTTACTGTGCAATCGCAAAAACAAATAAAAATTCCTTGGTGAAATTGATTGAGTAGCCAGGATTTCGACTAGCAAATTGCTTGCTTGCTAGTCGATTGAGAATCTACCCCACAATCCCATAAATAAGTTTTTTTTTAATTTTCATTTTACTCGATTTTCGCGATGTATACGTCATCTACACTTTAGCCGATTTTATTCAACAGACTTTAGTTTGGCGTATGGGCGGTAACTAATGGGATACCATATTCAATAGATAATATCGTTTTGCTCCAACGTGTGGAGCCCGTATGAATCTATTTCCAAATAATTCAATTTTTGAAATGTTTTAATTTAAAATGCGGTCTTGTCGAGAACTCTGTTATCATGAAGAGATAAGTTCTTCATAGTTTCAGTTTTTGTTTGATTTTTAAAGTGTTAAGATATGAGAGAAAAATATACTTGAATTTACCTTATACGAGCTCATCATTTTCCAATAATTTTTATACTTAGATATTTAAATTTTTTCTAAAATTAGCTAACCATCGATCTGTTTGTTGTTCCATTCAAACCAGGTTGAAACTTGTTTCTTCGTGTTCGCTGGTGCTACATCTCGTTAAATAATTTGACAGCTTTAACAATTTCTTATGCTTTTCAGGGGGTAGCAGACAGGATAACCAAGAGTTTTCAGATCCCGTCGACGTCGTTTTTCCGGAAGTAGTCCCATCTATAATGATGTCGACTTAAGGGCCGAGAACGTCTTTTAACAATATAGCTTAATTGATATATAATTGTTCCAATAACAACGATGTTATTCAGATTATTTCTGCATCAAATGTATTAATTTATGCTTCAAAAAGCTTTTGGCTTTACGAATAAACATTTTTATAATGTTGTCGTAGAATGCTCAGTAACAGCGATCTGCAATGTTTTGTCTGGACTGATTTTTGAACATTTACCATCGATCTCAAGTTTTATTAATTTCTTTTTTCGCATTTTGAGTCGCCCGCTAACATTTTTAATAAAACCGGCTAAGTATATTGAACTGACGATTGTCATTTTCGAATGAAAATTTAGAACCCTAATTGAATTTAGATTTCTAGGTTTCTTTGCCGCATTTCATTAATAGTATGGAAATTTTATGATTGCTGATGCCGATGATAAAAAGTTGCTGCCCTGCTTGAACGAAAACTTCTCTGATAGTCGCTCAAAATAGTCTAACTGAAATTTGATAATTTGCCTATTCCACGATAATTGTTACAGTTCAATTAATCTTCCTACATACTTTTGGGTTTTGTTTGCGTTTTCATTGAAATCGGCTAGACTGTGGGGTATAATAGATAATTGCCAACGTTCTAGAGCATTTCGTTTGATACCATCCTCACCTATAGTGATGTATTTTTCAAATTTGTAATTTTTGTAAGGTAAGGCACTCGCTGAAGTTATCCTTTCAACGAAAACTGCAACTACTCTAAATAGCGAAAACAACCTAAAGTATTGGTAAGTTGTGGGAGTTTTTAAGAAACTGTTCAGCAACTGAAAAGAACTTATATGGCCACAGAAAACCAAAACAATTTAATGAAAATTCTAATTTATAAATTTTCCACAAATTTTTCATGTAGTGTCAGTCTAACCTTAGCTATTAGAAAAACAACCGAATGTGTTGGTTATTTGTGGGAGTTTTTGAATATTTTCCAAAAAGTGAAAAGAACTTGTATACCTCCGCAATCAATACATTATAGTGAAAATTTTAACTAATAGATTTTCCTCAAAATTCCCATTTAGTCACAGTATGACCTAAGCTATCAGAAAAACAACCATACATATTAGTTACCTGTGGGAGTTGTTGAGATAGTACTTATAATATTAAACTTAATTTTTTGGCTGCAAAAAATCAGAATATTATTTTAATTAGTAAGTTTCAATAAAAAAATTAAATTGAAACCATGCATACTACTATTTTTATATTTATTGTACTTGTAGAGAAGTTAACGAAAAATGCCTAGAATTATATATTAGGTGTGTGAATATTACTTGATAATAAGAAATACTAGTCTGTGGAAGCGCCAATCAATAAGCCAAATTTTGATTTCTGCCGAGAACTGAACCGCTTTTCCGAAAGAAACTACTACATCGGCCGGAATAAGTAGTAATCTGACGGAACCATGACTAGTGAATATAGCGGCTGTGGTAGACCTTCACAGTCCTGTCCTTTAAAATAATTTTTCACAACGTTTGCAATATATGGTTTTGCATGGTCGTACTGAAAAATTTATTTGGTGTATCTATTCCGGTTGTTTTTCCTTTATAACTCCCTTCAAAGGTATTTGTTGTCGTCGGTAGATATCGCCATTGATAGTTTCATCTAACTCCAGCGGTTTCACCACGCCTTTCTGATCCCACCAAAGTATCTAATCCACCACCTTATTCAAATGAATATCACGCGTTGATTGCGATGGACCAGCTGCACCAGGCTTCACCCAAGGTTTTTTGCGTTTGTTATATTTTTAATAAATCCATTTTTCATCACCAGAAACTATTCGATGCATAAAACCTTTTCTTTGTTTTCTTTGAAACAGTATTTCAAAAATGGTTTTTCGACGTTCGATGTTGATTTCTTTTAATTCACGTGGAACCCAGTTGCTATAGCTTGGTAAACTATTCCGATTGTTTGTAAACGTTTTGCAACAGATCGATCAACATTTAATGCTACAGCCAATTCTGATTGTGTTTGTGAAGAATCTTCAGCCATGAACGCTTCCAATTCAACATTTTCAAATTTTTTGGTTTTTCTGGTTTTACATGCTCTTTATCTTCTATGCCAAAATCATCATTTTTAAATCGTCGAAACCATTGTTTGCATGTTGTACTCGATGGAGCATGCTCACCGTAAATTTCTATAAGCAATACAACAATAAGTTTCCGCTGCACTTGTCTTTGCAAAAATAAAATTCGACATTTTCAAGGAGATACAAATATTAGTTGTCAACCAAATGTTATAGTACGTGTGAGCCTAGTAACGATACCTATTGGGACCGGGTGGAGTCATATTCATACACCCAATATTTTATTATAAAGAAATACTATATAGACTTGCGATGGACAATTATGTATTAGTTAATTAATAGGCGGGGTTCTCTCCACCTCAAAATTCATTTTAATCGTGTAGAATCCACAGATATGCTATTTATTTCGTTCCAATGGGTAGTATTCCAATATAAAGGCTCAAAGAAATTGGTACGAAAAATGATGATGTGATAAACTGGGTTGATGGTTTTGGTATTGGTTTATTAATAAATATACGTAGTATTTTATTATAATTGAGTTGTGAACAGCTCGATGGTCGATGTAAAAGAGAGATTTTATTTTCTTAAAATTATGTTTGTTAAACTGTACTATAATACAAAAATGGCTTAAGTAAATACATGGTTTTAATAATTATAACTAGATGTCCAAAATTCTACACAACAATTTTTATAGCAACTTTTGTTGGGTTTCTAATTTACATTTATAAGGTTTTTAAAGGTAAAACAGATTAAATTTAACAGTGTGTATGTATAGCTGTCAGTTACTCTAATATAAACAAATGAAAAATGATTTGTAAGTATTATCTAATATAAATAATAATTGTTATGATAGTTTTGTTGTTATTTTTAAGTTATGATACGCATCAACTATAATATTGGACCATCAAGATTTAAGCTAAGTATTTTTATAATATCAAAAAGAAACTAAATCTAATATTTATATAATTTAATTCGCAGATAACTTGTTGATAATTTGCTGTTCCAACATTCCGGCCGCCTTGAATCGGTTGATTCAATTGATTGGAAGTAGACGTAATTTGTGTATGGGCCGTTTTATTACTCCGCTTGGTGTTTTTAACGTAACGACTCTGACGATGGTATCTGCTCCGGGATGAACCTCTATAACTCTACCCATCAACCACTTAGCTGGAGGTAGGTTGTTTTCCTTAACGAGAACAATATCATCCAGTTTAATGTTCTCTTTTTTGGTATACCATTTACTTCTGTGTTGCAGGTTGGTTAGGTATTCTAGGTGCCACTTCTTCCAGATATCCTGATTCATCTTTTGCACAAGTTACCATCTGGATAGTTGGCACAATTTGACGTCCTGTAGATCCTCGCTTGGTAGTTGCGTTGTGGGACGACCGATCAGAAAATGGGCTGGCGTTAAATAATTTAATTCCTCACTGGACAATACACATATTGGCCGGGAATTCAGGATTGCCTCGATTTCAGCCAGCAGCGTACTCATTTCTTCCGTGGTAATTATATGATCATCGGTGACTCTCTTCAGGTGGTATTTAACTCGTTTCGCCGCGGCTTCCCGCACTGCACTTGGTGGGATAAACTTGAAAGTTATCTCATCTGTCAATAAAAAATTAGAAATTGTGTTGTTATTTTGTTTGAGAAACTTGTAAAATTCGTGAAGGTGATTGCGAGCTCCGATAAAGTTTGTTCCATTGTCACTATGGATCTCCTTGCAAACATCTCTGCGAGCTATGAATCTTCGGAGTGCTGCAATATAAAATTCCGTGGTAAGCTCAGAGACTAACTCAATATGGACATCCTTGGTTGCTAGGCAAACAAAAATGCATATATATAACTTTTGTACGTCGTTCTTCCTCTTCCTTTGACTAAACGTGTTTGAAAAGGGCCTGCATAATCCACCCCAATCTTAAAGAACAGCCTCACTAACTCGACTCTCGGAACAGAAAGATCGCCCATTATTTGTTTCATTGTATCTCCTCGATATTTCACGCATCCATGAGCAACCCTTTTAACCAGTTGTCTACAATTTAAAATCCAATATTTCTGACGAAGCGTAGCAATCATTAAACTTTGTCCAGCATGTAGATATCTCAAGGGGTGCTCTTTCACAATTAGTTCGGTAAGCTTATCTCCAGCTGGTAATATTATTGGATGCTTAATTGTGTAGGTTATCGATGCATTCGAGATTCTTCCTCCAACTCTTAAAAGTTTAGCTTCGTCAAGGAACGGTTTTAAGTTCTTCAATTTGCTTGAGGCTGGTAATTCTTTATTTGCACTTAGTAGATTGATCTCATGTTCGAAATGTTTAGACTGAATATATTTGAATAGAAGAAGTTGTGGTTTTCCTAATTCTTGACTAAGTAAACTTCGTGAAACTAAGTTGGTGGGAGTTCGTTTTAATACTAAGTCGGTAAATCGCAAGACGTAGGCTAAAATTCGAATAATTTTGTTGAAGCTCGAAATTCGTTTGACTAAATCATCCATTATATTTGGTTGACATACTTGAACTTGAAATGAATGGACTCGGAGTTCTTCGGTTATGTTATGTTGGCTTTTCAGATTTTTAGGCCAGGTTTCACAATTTGCAATCCAGCTTGGACCGTCCCACCAAAGTCTAAAATTCTTTAGTTTGTCATGCTCGATTCCTCTAGAAGCGCAGTCTGCTGGGTTATCCTTTGTATCTACATTTCTCCACTGCGATCTACTCATGGTGCTAAGTATTAACCCAGTTCTATTTCCAACAAATGTATTCCATTTTGTTGGAGGTGCGGATAGCCAATCTAACACAATGGTGGAGTCTGTCCAGGCGGTGATATCTACAGGTTCAATTTTGAGAGATTGTTTGATGGTTGAGAGCAATTTAGTAAGAAGTAATGCACCACATAGTTCCAGTCTTAGGATAGAAATTTGTTTAACGGCTGCGACTTTGGTTTTTGCCGATAATAATTTGATTATTGATTCTCCATTTGGCTTTTTTATGTGTCCGTATACTACAGCTGAGTAAGCATGCCTGGATGCATCTGAAAAACCATGCAATGAAAATATATTTTTAAGATTTGTATGAATATATCTTTCGATTTCCAGTTCTTCTATAGTGGGTAAAGTGTCACGTAATTTGCGCCATTCGTTTTCAACTTCTAAGGGTAATTGATCGTCCCATTTTAGGTTCCTTGTCCATAAAGTTTGGAAGAAGATTTTTATCCTAACCGTTATTGGAGCAATCCATCCCAACGGATCAAATAAGCGGCTTGCCTCTGATAATATACCTCGTTTAGTCATGACAGGATGTTTTGTGAGGTTTGGATTCCAGTGCAGCCCTAATACTTTTACCGAGGGAGATTCTTCTATTTCTAGGTGGTCGATTGAGTTGCACGGTTGAGAGACGTGTTTTAATACTGCTTTTTCGTTGCTTAACCACTTCCTGAGATGAAAACCAGAACGTGAGTGTATTGTGTTTATGTCGTTTTTTAGTTCGATTGCTTCTTCTATTGAATCCGCGCCAGTCATGAGGTCATCGACGTAGAACTGATTTCTTATGTGCTTCGCTGCTTTTGGATATAATTTCTAACATTTTGCTGCCGCCTCGTTGAGTGCACGCGTGGCTAGAAAAGTTGCACTCGCTGTCCCGTAAGTCACTGTTTGCAGTTCATAGGTGGTGAAGGGTTTATCTGGTTGAACTCGCCATAATATTCGCTGAAACCTTGCGTCTTTTGCTGCAATTAGCACTTGTCGGAACATCTTTTCTATGTCAGCTGTAAACGCTACTTTAAACATTCGGAAACGAGATAATATTTCAAACAGTGTAGATTGAATGTCCAACAGCAAGACAATCGTTTAACGAGGTTCCCGCGGTAGTTTTAGCCGAACCGTCAAACTCAACTCGAAGCTTCGTTGTGCTAAGAGTCTTTAATGACACCGTGATGTGGTAGATAATATCCGTGGCATAGTCCAATGTTGTCGACTGGTTTCATATGTCCCAACTCAATATATTCTTTCATGAAACTTTTGTACATATCAGCAAATTCCTTTTGCTTGTTAAAACGTTTTTCCATTGAAAACATGCGTTTTGCTGCTGTGTGGAAAGAATTACCGAGATTTAATGGTGAATGCTTAAATGGTAATCGTACCTTGAATCTGCCAGGATTGTCAGTGGTTGTAGTGTTTTTGAAATGGTTTTGACATAATTCTTCTTCATGCGATAACTTGATATGTTCGTTTGGCATCGTTTCGATCTCCCAGAATTTTCTTAGTAGATGAACTAGGTTGTCCTCCGGGTTGCTTATATTAACCGTGATTACTTGAGTCGACTCTGTTTCCATAGGTTTGCCCGCAACGATCCATCCTAGAACAGTGTTTTGCATCGTAAAGTAGTTTTGAGTGGTGAATCTTCCGTCTGTTAACAGTTCAAAAAAGTTATCAGCTCCAACTATGACGTCTATCTCTTTGCTTTTATTGAAGTGGGGATCAGCTAAATCGTATTTGTTAAGTGAATAAATATTAATGCGACGTGAGATCGGTGTTTGTCTTGCTGTTAATTTTGGTAAAACATATGCTTCCACATTTAATACTGGATTGACTTTGTTTCGGGGCGTGATTTTTAGCGATACTGATCCTCTAGTATATCCACCTGAGGTGGCTCCAATGCCCGTAATAGCTATTTTGGCACTATTTCTACGTAGCTTAAGCCTCTGAGCACAGTTTTCACTAATGAACGTAGCTTGCGATCCGGAATCTAGTAATGCCCTACATAAGTATCTCTGATTCATTGCACCAGTTACGCAGATCAATGCAGTGGGTAGTATAGAACTTCCAGTTTGGTTACTGGTGGTACAGTTCAATGTAGTGTTTTCGCTTGTCTGATCTTCGGGTTGAGAGACGCTTGCTATTGTTGGATACTCGTGTAATAAACTATGATGTTTTCTGTTACACTGTCTGCAACGGAATTTAGACTTGCAATTATACACACTGTGATTGTTGTTTAAGCAGTTGAAGTAACGGTTTTCTTTAATCAACATTGATTTTCTATCGGTTACTGCCATTTTTTTAAATTTATCACACTCAAATAGCTTGTGCTCCCCATCACATACTGAACATACCTGGCTTTTGGTTATTTCACTTGACACTACATGACTCCTAACATTTAGTTTTGAATTAGTCGACTGAGGTTGAGGACGTTTGTTTTGGCATTTTAACGATTCTAGTGCATCAATCCCTTTCGCGAGAAAGTTAAAGAACTGCTTTAAGCTTGGTAGATCATAATCTGCAGATGCTTGTGCCCATAAACTGTTGGTCTCGTTATCAAGCTTGTTGACTAGAATATGAATTAACTAGTGGTCTCTGGTTTCTGCTTCTTCACCTAATGCCTTAAGTCCTCGTATAATTTCATCCGACGTGTCTAGAAGTTAGAAGTGCTCTAACGTTCATGCTATTTGGTGTCGTTACTGCTGGTTGATGCATGAAATTTTTTATGGACGCATGGATGGTGTGCTTTCTGCGATCGTATCTCTCTCTTAACTTTCCCAATGCCTCGATATAATTGGCATCTGTGATGCTGAAATATTTTAATAAATTTGCTGCTTCTCCTTTCAACGACAACTTCAGGTACTGTAGTTTTTGTGAAGGCGTTAGTCTCGTGTTGTCATGCACGGTTGAACAATACAAGTCGTGGAATGACTGCCACTCGGTGTAGTTACCGGAGAATTCTGGAACCTTTATTTTTGGTAGCTTCACATCAATATGGTGTCCCGTCATGGAAGCATCAATAAATGTATCGTTTAGCGAAACTGGTGGCTCCACCTTTTTTCTTAAAGCAAGATTTAACCCTGCCGCGGCTTTATAGTAATTTTCTTCAAAATCTTGGTCTAGCTCCTCGGTGTTATCCATCGTGACAATTTTGTTTCCTACTTCGATAAATTCACTACGGTATCGTTCAACATTTGCCAATCTCACTTTGATGTCTTCGGAATTGGTGGTTTCGTTTACGGCGTTAATAAAGTTTAATATCTTGGTTATGCTGCCTTTGATATAGGCGCGTCTTTTCTTTAATGTTACAATATCCGCCATTTTAAGTATCACTTCACTATTACCGATTTCGATATCACTTTTCATTATATACACAGTTACACACTAGCCAGTAGCCACAAATTCCCGAATATTTGAATAGGGGTATAGAGAATAAGGATGCGTATGTATATATAGGTATGAAGAATATAGTTTTATATATAATTTATTAAGAATTAATTAAAATCACGGTAGTTTTTTTTAAACGTTTTATTTATTTAATTATCTGGTAAATAGTTTTGATACTTGCGGTTTTATGGTTTCCATGCGGTTGTGAGTTCCAAATGTGTTCCAGAAGTGTACTGCGTTCGGCTGGGTTTTGTGTGACTGGGTTGAATGCTTATCCGGCTCGAAGGACCAATATTTCGTACCAATGGGTAGTACATATTCCAATATAAAGGCTCAAAGAAATTGGTACGAAAATGATGATGCGATAAACTGGGTTGATGGTTCTGGTATTGGTTTATTAATAAATATACGTAGTAATTTATTATAATTGAGTTGTGAACAGCTCGATGGTCGATGTAAAAGAGAGATTTTATTTTCTTAAAATTATGTTTGTTAAACTGTACTATAATACAAAAATGGCTTAAGTAAATACATGGTTTTAATAATTATAACTAGATGTCCAAAATTCTACACAACAATTTTTATAGCAACTTTTGTTGGGTTTCTAATTTACATTTATAAGGTTTTTAAATGTAAAGCAGATTAAATTTAACAGTGTGTATGTATAGCTGTCAGTTACTCTAATATAAACAAATGAAAAATGATTTGTAAGTATTATCTAAAATAAATAATAATTGTTATGATAGTTTTGTTGTTATTTTTAAGTTATGATACGCATCAACTATAATATTGGACCATCAAGATTTAAGCTAAGTATTTTTATAATATCAAAAAAACTAAATCTAATATTTATATAATTTAATTCGCAGATAACTTGTTGATAATTTGCTGTTCCAACACTATTTTTATCTAAAATTTAGGTTTCAATCCAGAATCAATCTAGAAACGCAATTTCATAAGGATTGGTAATGAAAATGTCAAGTTTAGCTCATGCTGACCCAAACTCTAGAATCTGTAGACAATACTACTAACCAAATTTTATCATAATTTATAAGAAATGGCGGTCAAAGATGGAACATTGCGAAATTTCGGAGGTTAATCAATTTGTCAATTTACAAAACACTTTTAAGATTTTACGTTTTAACATTCCGCTGGAATGTTTTATTTTGTGAAAAAGGGTACAAAATGAATAAAAAATTTCCGTGTAACCTCGAATTTAACGTACAAATGATGAGACGACCGAATTTTTTTGATTTAAGCAATTCAATATTTCATTACGTCGAACCAAACTACCCAACGTCTTTTAATTCTGTGTCGAACGCTCAAGGCAATAAAAAGTTTTAAAAATTCTAACGTATTGCTAACCTCACTATGATGTGAAGCTGGTGTCTGCCTGTTGCCCGGAATAACTTAAAATTTCATCAGCAACAATATTTCGGATGTGTAGTTACAACCTGCTCATCCTAAGTCGCGGACATGGAGAAAACAAAATGCTAGTTCTCAATATTGTATTGTAAATATTCCATATAATAGAGTTCGATGGAAATCAACTCCTTAAGAGTGTTCTTTAATAAATAAAATTACATTAATTTTGTTGTAGAAAAACTCCGTATTTGAATACTAAATAATCCTTTAAATTTTTTCCATAATATAAAATTTAAATATTTAAAACAATTTAGGCACGAGTTAAAGATTTAATTTTATTATTGCGAACAAAATTTGAGTCTATCGTTGTTGTATGTTCCGGTCGAGCTTGTACAATTTCTCCAAGTTTGGTGGGCAATAACAAAATATTAAAAGAAAATTTCGAAAATTGAATCACGCCTCACAAACGATCAACAAGCACTTGGCAATACAACCGAATTGTCGGAGTTTGAATGAATCTCACCTCACATACGATTCACGAGCACTTAATATAGGAATTTTATCTACAAACTTAAAAATTTTCAGAAAAACTCTTTTTAGAAATACCTGAATATAGTCGTTTGAAACTTGCCTTACAGGCTATTCACTTGATATATACCGCTGGATTCGATAAAGATTTGACTACAAATTGAAAGATTTACATAAAAATTCTATCTCAAACTAAAGAGATAAACCCATATGAATTTCACTTCACGGACGATTCACCAGAACTTGATATCTGCCGCAGGATTGGTTGCAATTCTCAGTAGCTAAACTTCAACGATCCGGCGGTATATATCAAGTGTTCGTCAATCGTCTGTCATGCGAAATTTAAACAAATATATCCAGGGGGTCTATTATGAAATTTGCGACGCGCGTATTTTTTTCGACAACGTCGACAGTCGACAACGTCGAAAATCACTATTATGAATTTTTTTTCGACGATGTCGAAAAATGAAATTATTTTTTATGTGAAAATTTTAATTAATTATTTTTTATTAAATTTAAATTAATTAATTAATTTTTATTAATAAATATTTTATAAGTTTAAATTATTAATTTATTTTTACTAACAAACTTTTTTTATTTCTCAACACTTAACACTTTTCTTTTATGTACTCGACACCTCAAGAGCTGTCGTAAAATAGTCGACGTTATCTAAAAAAAAACGCGTCGAGTATTTCATAATACCAAATTTTCGACAACGCCGAAAAAAATACGTGCGTCGAAAATTTCATAATAGACCCCCAGATAATTTCAAATAGGTTTTTTTTTCCTGAAAATATCTACGTTTGTATTGAAAACTTCATCGAATCCAACGGTATATGTGTAACATTCGTGAATCACGAGCAGAGCGACACTAAAACGATTATCTCTTGATAATTTAAGATAGAAATTGTCTGCAAAATATTTAGGTTTGTAGTCAAAACTTGAACGAATCCGGCGGTATTTGTCTAATGCTTGTGAATGGCCTGTGAAGCGAGTTTCAATCTTCTATGTTCTAATAATTCCAAATAGAGTTATTCTGTAAATCTCTCAGTTTGTAGTGCCTTAGTTTCTTGCCGAATTGACCCGGAAAAGATACGTGCTGTTTAAAGCAGGCTTCCTAGCAATTAAAGGGATAATTTAAGATAGATCATTCATGACAGATTATTATGACACATTTTACTGTCGCGATAGTGAAATTTATTCGATTTGGTAGAAATCTCTTCCGATAGTTATAGTTCAGTGTTGCGGGCTTCTTGAACTGCATATTGGGCATATTCATAAATGAAGAGTTTAGGTTTGACTATAAGACTACCAAGGAATAGGAATATATCTTAAAAATACATAAAAGTATTTTTAAAATTTCGCGCTTCATGTTATAAATGTCATGACAGTATATAATGCTACAATTTACTGTCACGATAGAAAATTTTTTTCGCGCTGGAATAGTAAATGCTCGGTAACATTACTATTTTTGTGTAAAGGTAAATTAAACCTTATATATTTTTTAGATTATAAACATGGCATAACAAATAAATGTACTTTGATACAAAGCAGCAAAATCTAGCTCAACCTGAGTCTACAGAAAACCCTTCCAGCCGCTGAATGCTAGCCGGCCGATATACGCTGCTTAGATTAGCGGAGGAAGAGTCCGCAACTGGTTTATTCGCATTCAATTTACCGAATGTAAATACGACTTGTTGCAATCTGTAACATTTGTTATTCGTTTTCCAAGTATTTCAGATGTATTTCTTATTGAGGTTGATTTGGTGAACAACTGATGAACCAGTGCCTGGGTGTACCTTTAAAGTGTTAATAGTCTGTGACAATAAATCATTGTAAAAAAACTAGGAGTTAGAAGGCCTGGAATGCTGTTCAAGTAAAAAGTAAACTTTTCCGAATCCTTCAAGTTCGGAGCTCGAGCTTCTAAACATTTTTTTTTAAATTATTGTTCGTAATTTCAAATGTCTCCGTCTAGTATATACCTATTTCAAACTGATATACATGTGCTGCTATTCTAAAATCCTTTGGCGAAATATAATTCTAATTCTGTAGTCTTTCACTTTTTACTACCTAATTTCTAGCGAAACACTAAAGCTCATTAATACGTAATACACGTATTCTTGTTTGGTATGTAGTGTAGATAACGACCATCATGTATATCTAGTTATAGATGTTTGTCGAAACTATAATCTCGGTTCTAAAATAATATTTTATTAGCTTAATGAGGATATGTTACGATATTATTCCGATTCTAGAATATTAATTGACGTAATTTAACTTTTATTTTGGTTAGATTTAAAAACACGTAGAGAATTTGTACATAATTGTTAGTTGGGATGAAGAAGATTTTCTTATGTTTGTACACCAGTACAATTTACAACTATTACGTATAAAATGAGATGTTTATATCACCAGTACGAGTACGTACATACAATGTGACAATATGTATACATAATGTGTAGTACAATAATTATGAATTTATTTTGTAAAATTATATTTAATGACAATTAAAAAGTTTTCGATAGAAAATTTTATCAGATGTGAAAATCTATTATTTTATGAGATGAAAATGTTTTGTTTTTAAATCGTATAATTGCCCTCTCAGATCTCTGATATAACTATTATAAAAAATTGAAATAAACGAGTAAAGTTAACAACTTATTTTGCGGAGACGGATCTGTTATATAAATATTTTAATCTATAGCTTTATGATAATTAATATTTAAATCCGATGTTAGAAATGCCATGGTTTAAATTATAAAGTGGGATTTCTGATGTGATTGTCACACTAGAAATCCCTGTCACTAACAAATTTTGTAAGTTTGGAAATTTAATCCTAAATTCAATTATGGACTTTAATTAATAATAACACTGTTGGAAAAGGTGACAAGCCAGGAGGTAAACCTTATTCAAGTATGCTGAGCTGAATACAATGGTGCTAATTCCATTTCAAAGTTGGTCCTCATTTTTCAGTTACCGCTTTCGAAATGTTTTGGCTCGGAGTCAAAAATTTGTCAAAATATATACTCATTTTCACGTCGATAGTTCTTGAACCATTAAGATTTTCATTTTGCTTTCTTCAGCAAAGTTGTTGCGCAAGAAAAGACAAACAACTTTGCAAAACATATCAAGACCGAAAAACCACATCCACCATATATGTTTTTTTTTACTTAGGCCAAGGTTAGGTTGGAGTAGCTGCTTCCGCACACTTAGACCAGTAGTGGCCCGTTTTGATAACAGGATCCTATTTCCCCTTTGCCCCTGTTCAAAAGCATTCGGAGCTACGTACATGCGCGAAATATTTTGCACTCCACAGTCCGAAAGATCTGAAAGGCTGGCCATACTGTACACGACCAAATACCTATGCCACAGAATATATCAGAAACGACAGTTAGAAACCTTTTTTTTGACAATACTCTTAACATAGTTTCCACGTTCGCCAATAGATGGCTCTAAATTTGAAAAAAAAAAATCATGTAAGTTTTTAGAAGGGTAATAATAAATTCTCTCTCTTCGACTTCTGTCGAATTGTTCACGATCATTTGTCAAACAATGAGCATTATTATTACTGAAAATGATTCGGTTAAGGCTAAAATTTAGGACGGGCTCGGAACATATACTATATCCTTTGGCACGGGTATCAAATATTTTTGATCGAATATGCCCAGATCGAGTAAATAATATTGTCTCCACGGATTACGTGATCAGAATCACACCGACAGTCCATCGTGGTTCAATTCAGCCTCTAAGGCAACCCAATTTCTTTGAATTCGTCATCAAGCTATATCAGAATGAATTTAATTCTTTCGACATCGGCATAATTCGGTTCGAGGAGTCTGACATAGGAGCCCCAAAAGTTGCGTCTCGAGAAATTCCAGGGACAAGACACATTATACTCATTTCAACCGTACGCTTAACGAAAAAATGGCGATTAAAGACCGGCAAAACGCTATTGGATTTGTCGATGATGTAAAGCGACTCTACTCGAGCATTAATTGTAATCTTCGGTAATTCCTACTTATTGTGCATCTTCAAAATTGGCTATTGTTATTGTGTTCAGAACAACACATATATAGTTTAACTGAAATTTTTAAAAATAAAATAACTGTTGATCAATGAAAATTTCCTTCTTTTTATTAAAAATTTAATTTTCATAAATTCGGATTATTCTGGATTCTCAATTTTATTGGGTGACTATAAAAAAATGTTTATAGGTTTCACAAATTGTTTAGTAGTACTTTCAATTATTTTCACAATTTTCTTGTGCTTTAGCTTGGGTTTCTTTCTACAGTACCGAGAGGGAACCAATTACTTTTTTCAAATAAATATTGATATGGTGACAAAGGTTGCGTTCCCATTACAACATGTTCCAATTTCTAGTCAATTTTAGCATCGAGTCCAGCATTACGAATTAAAGTCACAATCCAGAATTCAGCGTCCTTTGATTACATGTTTAATTTATCATCCAACATACTTATGGTAACGCATTGATGGATTCTGCAAAATGTTCCAAAAATCATTAAACGGGTGTTTTCAACAAATTCATCTAAACAACCGATTATAAAGAAATCGTTGATGATTACTATTTAGCTAAAATGCTCCAAGAATTCCGTGATTGAATAAATTAAGACACATCTTTTAGTATATTACCCCGTCCTCGATTAATGATAACCAATGTGGCCAAATACCGTAAAATTTTAGAACACATTGTTTGAATGGCATTCAAATAAAATGGTTTATACAAAAACATTTCGATAATCGTCTCATCCTTCAATGTGATTGAAGGACCCTTGAACACTTCAGTGTATCAATCAGTTCGGTCGCTGAAGAGCTTGAATATCAATGAAATTGCTCTTGTCGTTATATTAACCCCCTCGTAGGCGATTTAAATTTTTCAATGCCGACCCCCCAGTTAAGGATTAAGATTTCTGATGCCAAATATCCTCATAATACATTTAAATATTTTTTGTCGAATGGTTGCATGACTAAAAGGCAAAAATATAAATATGGCATTCAATCCTGCTAGTTACCTCTCATACAAATATTTGATCAGTTTGTAAACGCTATCGATCATTTCAATTTTGAAATCGAATTCATGATATTAACGTTTTTGGATCTATCACACTAACCATATTCTTCAAGATTTCCATAGCTTTCATTAATGGGGGGCTAGGCTACTTAATTTTTCTTTCCATGTATCTAATACAACCGATTTGAAAGCTTTTCCGGTATAGCGTCATTCATATTTAACCTTTGGCTAATATCCGTCGTATAATCCACCATACCCGTATTATTCGCGGTTTTCAAAATTTTCTCGTATAATTCTTTTTTGACTGTCTAAAAAAAAGTAATTCAATGCATAATTTGTAGGTTATGAATATGATACGTACATGCATCCATTCTTGTAGTACAAAAATTCCAACAGCGGAAAAATTAAATGCCAATTCAGATATTAGGAAGTTTTATCCGTTAAATCGAATTTTACCATTTTAATTATTCTTTAGTTTAAATCTTTAGTTAGTTTATACATGGTTTAGATTTTACGAATAACAGCAATACGGTTGGTGCAGCCAAAATCAAAGTGACATTAAATTGAGAGAGCCAATTGAGAGGAAATTTTACATGTACACTGCGAAGATTTTATAATCGATTTTAATTTTTTGAAAACTACTAGCTCTATCTATTATCTACCATTTAAACAATTTTACCACTCCTATTTGGATGTAAAAGGTCAAATATTCGAGTCGAAAGAATTTCATATACAAATTTGAGTTATGTCGCTTCTGTATATATATTCTGTGCCTATGCCTTCTATATGGTAGTGCCGGGCACGAGCATAGGAAGTTATCTAACGTCTCTTCCTTCTCTACGTCCATGCAACTTCTTCAAAGTCATTCGTCTGTAGACCCAGCTTTCTCGCATATTTCACCGCTTTTCATAATATAAAGTTCGAATGTCATTGACAATACATTTTTCGCATTTTCATGTGAAAAAATTAGCCATGACATTTGTTGAAATTTGCAAGAGGAAGAAGATTCCGAAGACGACACGAACGAATCAGAAAATTATAATTAAAAACGTGTTAAGAAAAATGTTAATTTTTTAGGAAAAACAATTAAGAAAAATCATCATAAAATCAACTGAATCGATTTAATTTTCTTTTAAATAGGTTCTATTGTATCTAAATTTGTCGATGCGATGTTTATTCGATCGATTTCAATCGATTTAAATTCAATAAATGGGCAAAAAATGATACAAAACGTGTTTTCGTTGAAATGAAAAGAAAAAAAATAACACAAAAATGTAAATGTAGGTGTAATTTTTCGGTCTTGATATGTTCGGCAAAGTTGTTTATCTTGGCTTGCGCAACAACTTTGCTGAAGAAAGCAAAACGAAAATCTTAATGGTTAGAGAGCTATCAACGTGAAAATGAATATATTTTAACAAATTTTTAACTCGAAGCCAAAACATTTCGAAAGCAATATCCCAAAAATGGGGACTAACTTTGAAATGAGATTATCACCATTGAATTCAGCATACTTGAATTAGATTTTCCCACTGGGGAAATGGGGTGCCCAGCTTGTCACTGGGGTGCCCAGCTTGTCACAAAAAAAAGTTTGCGATTCAAGCACAGTGTAATGGACTTTATTTGGTATTGATAAAATGTGTTTTTGGACCAACTTCTGATCTAAAATGATATTAGAATGGATGATGGATGTTTTTCAACAAGATTGATTCTGCGTGACTGATACCAATTTTTCCGACTAAATTACTGGCTAAACAAATTTAATGCTAGTTGTTACCAATTATGGCGTATAGCACAATATAATATAAAATTTAATTCTAATTTGCAAATTTAATTTGAGGAATTGTCAAAGTATTTATTATCGATGAAGGATAAGTACATTTTATGGATATAGACAACTATCAATCACTAACAAACTAATGACTAAATTGTCACTGGTCAGCGTCACTTATTTAGTCAGTAATTTAGTCGAAAAAATCTTTATGAGGCACAGAGTATTAAAACTAATTGTCTCACTTGTGTCGTACCAGGTAAAACTAACGACTTGGAAGTTTTTACTAAAACATTATTAACAATAAAAAATGTGAATGTATTAGCATGTATAAATATTTGTGAAGTAAACATTTAGGCGATTCACGTATTTTCTACAAAATAAATTAATTTCGAAATTCAAATGGAAAATCAAAATTCAACTTTTTCAGAAGTCACAAATAAATTTAAAAAGCTCAGAATAAAACAAAACCAGTCTGGGCTAATTGCTCATCCATGCCACTATGTTTTCCAGTTAGACGTGTGTCATTTACAATTTCTAAAGTCATTTTACCCCAATTTTTCAGATTACGTGGTATCGATATATGAAAAGATTTAATGCTTGCACCTTATATGGAAAATTTGGAAGTTCTCGTTAATACTAAAGCACTCTGGGCTAACTGTTCATCCATGCCACTATGTTTTCCAGTTAGACGTGTGTCATTTACAATTTCTTAAGTCATTTTACGGAAATCGCCAGGCCATTGCTGAGTGTTTCGCAATGTTGCATGCAAGGTTTTCAGTCGTTTAAAAGTTTAATGGCGAATTCAGCGCTGAAAGAGCCGTTCGGCATCCTTCTAAAAACGTGACCGCTATCCCAGAAGAAGCAACTGCTTCAGCAATTTCAGATCTTGCACCAACAGTAGGGAATGTGTTAACAGTTACACCAAGCCATCAAGGAAATATAAGCCACCATTTCCATCATCAATTCTTTCATTAATGTATCGTACAGGTACACTTCCTTCTGTTGGGGGGTTCAACAGTGGTACATTTGTTCGAACTGATTGATTCAAAACATCTCGATCGTATTCACGTTCACGTTCCAATTCTAAATTTAATTAGCGTCGTTCATTCCACGATATGGCGTTGGCATTCCTAACTTGACTAATAAATTACCGTACATATGACGGCACATGTCTCAGATCAAAAGCAAAGCCTGGTTAGGTATCTTCTCATTCACTTCGAGATCGGGATTCCCTGAACCGACTCGAATTCGATGTAAAATGTCTTCTGACATGTCATCTTTGTACTTGTTTCACAGTTCACGTGCAATTCGGTGGGAAGTAGGTCGAAAAAGTGATATCAAATAATTTACGTTGGCAAATTATTTGATGAAAAACAATTGTTTCAGCGATTGTCATGTCCCAATGAGTATCATTTTTTATAAATTGAGCTATTGACATGCAGCACGAAATGTTGGGCATACTACACCATTGACAGTTCGAAGTGGTCCAAATGATGTAGGCTCACGAACATTCACCAGCAACAACCGCAAGTAGAAGCATTCGTCATTGTTCGGATCAAATATTTAAATGCGACCAAGAGCATCAGAATGCACATCCGGATGATTAGAAGCCACATCGCCTTGCTTCTGACGTTGAAATCAATGAAGCGGTCCAAGTGTAATAACGAGGCATCTCAGAGTACAGCAGTGATTGTGCAAACGGATCACTTTGGTAAATCGAAAAGAAACTGGTCAATGTTGTCGCTGGAGGTGTTTCAGCACCTTGAACAACATTCGATGCATTGAAATAAACTCGTTGACCATTCTCCAAATGCACCGCCAAATTTACAGCAGTGGGATGACGTTCATGAATGGGCAATGAGAATATACCTGAATAATAGATGAATAATAGAATATAACTTGAAAGTGTGTGATTTCATCGTTGGCATTGGGAGTTTGAATGCCAAAATCGCTGCCTTTCGTGACATATTTGCAGATGTATTTGATGACTTCACTAAATTCCAATATTCCACGTTGCAGTGCATCTTGAATGTTTTTGAAAGAAGTGGCGAATACGGAACACCCCAAGTGTTGTCGACCACCAAATCGTTTCCTTTCACTTTCGTTGTGATGGTTCTACAGTTATCATCGGGTGATCGACGCCGATACAGTATTAACAAAAACTTCCGAATTTCCCATATAAGGTGCAAGCATTAAATCTTTGCATATATCGATACCACGTAATCTGAAAAATTGGGGTAAAATGACTTTAGAAATTGTAAATCACACAGGTCTAACTGGAAAACATAGTAGCATGGATGAGTAATTAGCCCAGAGTGGTTTGGTGTTAACCGGATCATATACGAATTTTCACGTGCTTTCTCAATCGAAATTTTGACACAAATTTATTGAGAAGAATGTTATTTTGACTTATATACTTATCTTGAAAAATAATTTATTTAAATTAAGTTTACAAATGTTGTAGAAAACGTTTATTATTTTTAATCTGGTTGTGTTTCAAATATCTTTTAAACATTAGAAATTAAATTTATAAAAGGTTTTGTAAAATTATCAGATAAACCGCCTAAATGTATGTACGATTTATATATTTTACAAATACATTGACAATGAATATTATAATTAGTAATGGTTTAGTAAAAACTTCACATATCTATATAGGCATGTGAAGTTTTTACTAAAACATTACTAAATATAAATGACGTCATTTAGTATAATTTAGGATAAACTTCATTACCATTAAAACTAAACTCATCTAGCCGTTGACAGCTGTCGCCATTCGTCATCTATAGCTTCGTGCCCTAGCAGCAATAAATATAAAAAGCAAAGGGTGAGGAAAACTTGATATTTTTTTAGTATCCTCTTTTGCTTTCTATATATAAACGCTGGTCTTCGAAAATAAATAATGAATACTATTGTAAGGGGTCCGGGTCGAAATTGCATATTTTAAAATGACATTTTTAAAAACGACATCTCTCAAAACTGCATATTTCAAAACTGCATAAGGTACAAAACGGCATAAAGTACAAAATTGCATTTTTCAAAACTGCATATTTCAAAACTGCATAAGGTACAAAACGGCATAAGGCAAAACGGCATAAGGTACAAAACGGCATAAGGTACAAAATTGCATTTTTCAAAACTGCATATTTCAAAATTGCATAAGGTACGAAAGGACATATTTACAAAACAGCATTTTTCTAAATGGCATTTTTCAAAACGGCATTTTTCTAAACTGCATTTTTTAAAAAGACATTTTACAAAATGGCATTTTTTAAAACGGCATTTTTCATAATTGCATGTTTCAAAACGACATAGGTACAAAACGACATTTTTCAAAACGGCATTTCTTAAAATGACATTTTTCAAAAAGACATTTTTCAAAACGGCTTTTTTTAAAATTTCATTTTTCGAAACGACATAGGGACAAAGCGGCATTTTTCAAAACGGCATTTCTCAAAATTGCATATTTCAAAACGGACATAAAGTACAAAACGACATTTTCCATAACAACATTTACCTTTTATTTAGATTATCTTTAATACATATATTATACGTATTATACGTATATATATACATAAATTTTAACTTAATACTAATTACATACTAAAAAGATATATTTCCAGCAATTGCTTTCAAAAAGCCATATTTGCTGTATTCTTTTTTTTTTTTTAAATTAAGTTTATGTTTTTTTCCTTAATAATATATTTAGTTTTTTTTTGAGATGGCGGATTTCCCCTTTCCAACTTTTCAATTTCTGCGTTGGTAGTTCTAGTGTTTTTTTGCAATTCTGCTAATAAATGCAGTACACCGATGTGCGCACGACGTTAGTTTACACGTACGTTAGTATACACGATATTCTGTAGAAACGATCTGCTATACTCCATATTAGGCAGGACCATAAATGAAGGAAAACCGCCAAACAAAAATTGTAGCGGCGATGTACGATAATAACGATAATGCCCGATAAATTAAGAAAAATCTTGTGTGAGATAAATTTCAATATGGAGTAATCCGCTACGATCATGCAGTTGAAGTAACTAATTAGAACTTTGAAGCACTATATAAAAATTTAGGTGAAGGAGAATATTATATGCATACTAAATCTTCAAATAATTTCTAATTTCCATGAAGGTAAATACCTTTCTTATAACATACCTATACTAAACCTTTTATATAAAACATGTAGAAGAAATTTGTCAATCAATTTCATTTAATCAATTTTATTGTAAATTCAACCATACCATAGAAACATGTGAAATTTAATCTTAATCGAATAAGAAATAGCCAAGTTCCTTTTCATTTGGTTTTATCCGGGAATTTAATCCAAGAATCGTTCACAAATGTTCAAAAATTTCATTCATCTTAAATTTCATCGTGTAATAAATAACCATACCTGTTGGTCATATTCCAGAAATTAATGAAAAGATAATTCTACATAGATTCATAATCGATTAAAATATTTCATTCTGTCTTGTGCAGTTTTAAAAATGTCGTTTTGAAAAATGCCGTTTTGTACCTATGCCGTTTTGAAATATGCAGTTTTAAAAAATGCTATTTTGGAAAATGCCGTTTTGAAATATGCAGTTTTGAAAAATGCTATTTTGGAAAATGGAGTTTTGAAAAATGCCGTTTTGTACCTATGCCGTTTTGAAACATGCAGTTTTAAAAAATGCCATTCTGAAAAATGCCGTTTTGAGATATGTCGTTTAGGAAAATGCCGTTTTGAAAAATGCTGTTTTAACCCTTATGCCGTTTTGAAATATGCAGTTTTGAAAAATGCAATTTTGTACCTTATGCCGTTTCGTACCTTATGCCATTTTGAAATATGCAGTTTTGAAAAATGCTGTTTTGTATCTTATGCCGTTTCATACCTTATGCAGTTTTGAAATATGCAGTTTTAAAAAATGCAATTTTGTACCTTATGCCGTTTCGTACCTTATGCAGTTTCGAAATATGCAGTTTTGAAAAATGCAGTTTTGTACCTTATGCAGTTTTTACATATGCAGTTTTGAGAAATGCAATTTTAAAATATGCAATTATGAACGGATCCCTATTGTAAGCTCTTGTATTCACTTGGCCTTTTGCTCTGGTGGCAGACCTAATAATTTCTTCTAAGAAATGTATCACCAGTAGAAGCTATTAAGTATTACACTGCGTTGTAATTGTTGTAATAACTAGAAAATATAGTGTTTACTATAAATTAATTTTTGAATGCCGCACTTTAATAATTTTTAAATTTTAGGAAGTGGACCGAGAATAATGCTTCCAATAAATTTTTTTTAGTAGACTAAGAACCTACCAAAATATACTAGAAAATGCGCAGTAATTGAAAATGACGGTTCAGTCTTCCCGCTATTTAGAACTGGGACCTTCCACATATTACATAATTTCGGCTAAAGTCTAAAAATATCAGACTACATGATTGTTTAGTATATATTCTAGAATTTGTAATCGATTTTCGCCAGGTCTTAAATTTGCAGTCGATTTGGGTAAGGACACTCACGTTCCTGTCTCTAATATTTTTTAATTTGTTTAAAATTTATGAAATGCTCGTCTTCGTCTCTTCCAAATATTCATTATTATTTATTTTATTTTATTAGATTATTTATTTAGATGGTTTGTGTTGTCCTCTTTCAATGGAATTGGTTTAAAAAAGTCTATTTAAATGCATAGTTGAGACTGCAAGCTCGGATTTAACCCTTTAGTTCCGCGATATATTTGTTGCTGAAAACTGTAAAAAAAAATTGATTCTGCGGTCAAATTGGTTTGGGAATTGTTTAACATTTCTCCGAAAACATCGGATGCTGTGCTTTTATATTGATTGAGCAGAAGGTAGGCATTTGAAAAAATAAGATCGCGAAGTTGTATTATGATATATACCTTGGAATATTGTCTATATATATATAAAGCAATATCATGTAGTTGTACTCCTAGCGAATAACTGCCAGCGTTCGATATTCGTTTCTTTTTTACATTTATAATCTATATTCTATTCTTGCAACTAACTTTTCGTGTTTACGAATTTTATATTTTACTTTAGGTTTTCGATACTTATTTCCAATTGGAATATACCATTAGGATAAAAATATTTTTTCAATTTTTTCAATTCAAATAATTTTTTAAAGAATTGTAAGTGGAAGACATAAGATAAAATCAATTCTATTGTTAGGTTCTTCATAACTCGTTGAGGATTGGTCACTAGTTGATCTAGTTAGGTCATTCCTATGAAACGATTTATTGCGAAAACTAAAAACTATTTTTCCGCATAATTCGAAAGTGTGGGGTCTGCAAAGATGACCAATACTAATAATTTTTTTAAATCTAACGATCGGAATCGTTTGATCGACTGTCATTGAGAATTGGTCACTAGTTGTTTTCGTTTGGTCATCTCTATCAAACGCTTTATAGCACAAATTCGTGAAAAACTCATCTTTCTGCACAATTCGAAGTGTTCGGGTCTGGAAAAATACTGACACCAATAATTTTATAAATACAATAATCGTAATCATTTGGTCAACTGTCGTGGAGGATTGGCGACTTTAACGAGTTTTTTAAATAAATTACTAAGTAATCGACCAATAGAGAACTAGTGGCCAATCTTAAAAGACAGTCGATCAAATGATTCCGATCGTTGCCTTTGTAAAATTATTAGTATTTGTCAAGTTTTTAGTCCTGGTATTCTTGAAATCGGTGGATATTTCCGCATGCGGATTGTAATTTGTATTAAAATTCTTTATATTATTTGAATTTTTCGCAAGCTACTTTAATCGTTTTTTTAAATTTGCTTGCAAGTTATCTATTATTTATTTCACTACTAAACAAAAATCGGTGTAAATTTCCGACTGGGTAAATCAATTCCGACTGGGTAAATCAATTACAAGCAAATTTGAAAAAATGATTAAAGTACCTTGCGAAAAATTCGAATAGTATAAAGAATTTTAATGCAAATTATAATCCGCATGCGGACGGAAATATCCACCGATTTCAAGAATACGCGCCAGAACACTTCGAATCGTGCGGAAATGATGGGATTTTAACGAATTTTTGCAATAAATCATTATGTAAGGATGAATAAACGAAATCAACTAGTGACCAATCCTCAACGAGTTATGAAGAACCTAAAAATTGAATTGATTTTATCTTATGTCTTCCACTTTAGATACAATTCTTTGAAAAAAAAAATATTTTTAGCTAAATGATGTATTTCAATTGGATTTTTTATTAATTTTGTAATATGAAATTGTCAAATAAGCGACAATTTTATTGAATTGAAAGAATGACCCATTGGTGACCTATCGCCAAAATGATTTGACCAATCCTGACATAACGATTACCTATAGCGAAATTTGATAAAAACGGTATGATTTTCTTGCAATGAGATGCTATCCTGAACCATTTTTTTAAATTTACATTATTTATCTACCGTTTAACCGTAAGTGACCAAACGATAAAAACTAGTGACCTGAGCAAACGATGATGAAGAAGTCGGAAGAGAACAGTGGGGTAGAACGGTGAAGTTTAATATCCCCCAGAACCTTACTCAACTTTTAAGTAACCAGTTTCAAATGTATACATATTTGTTAACTTTGTGATTGTTTTCACTTATATCATTTATATCCAATAAAACTATTAGTAACTGTTAATCACTAAGATATACAATTTCTTATATCTCCAATTGTAACAATTAAATTATTTGAATTACGAAAGTTTAATCCATCCAGTATCCACAAATTGAGAAGCACTAAAAGGATACAACCCCAAACGAAGCAATTTATATAATCTTAACATTCCTTCGTATATTGTTGCTGTATTATTGCTCTTCTCATACAGTTGTTATTCTTATTATATTCCTTTCACATGAATCTTATGGGAATTTATCATCCTAATCATTCTTGTCATTCTCTGCTTTTTTACTATCGTTATACAAAAATTGTTAAAGTTAAACAAAAAATCATTGTTGTAAGAAAATAAAAAATTAAATTAAGAAAATAGCAGTCAACGTAAAAACACAATGGTTTAAAAATTTAACAACAACAACAAAAAAACGTAACTCACCCACAGTAAAAAATATAAACCAAAGTTGTACAAGAAGATTAAGTCAATTTAGATTTAGTTCTTTGAACTTTTTTGTTTATGTATTTGATTTGAAACCAAAAAAATTCCGAACTTCTAAATCTACTTCTGGATGATATATTTTTATGGTTTTCATTTCAAGATCGTTGTCCTAATGTGTGTGGGTTTCCATTTCGTTTGGTTGCAATTGTAACACAAGGAAAAAAACCAAAATCCCTTTTAACTTTTATTTAATTTTTTTTTTTTTTTACTTTTTATTTGCTTCAATTTATGGTAATGGTGGTGCTATTGTTGTGGTCACGTCAAATTTTATGTTCGGATATATTTTTTTACACTCTGATTTTTAGGTTTTCCTGTATTTTATGTCCAATTCATTTTTGGTAACATGTGTTTTTTATAATTTGGTCAATCGCAATAGAGTGCTATCGCATACGTTTATCGTATACGTTGTGAAGGGTACGAGTTTTGGAAACGATTGTAGTAAATTTAAATTTGTATAGCTTTTTAATGAAGCATCACAATATTGATACGATTTGTCCGATTCGTAACATTAAACATTACGATTGTGTAATCTTTACATTGATAAGATAAGCATATAACTGGTCACGGTTGAGTACGCTTTTAATTTCCTAAAAAGCTTTCAGTAATTTAAAACCGGATTGAACGAAAGCAAACAAAATCTTTAAACTTTTAACTGTTTAAAATTCTATGTAATTCAAGGAACGTAATGAAGAAATACGTGTTTCGTTTTGTTTTCAATGTACAACCCTTTTGGAGTCATTAATTTGAAACAGAATAGCTGGAAAATACGGGAAAAGAAAGACATTTTTGCTGACCATCCACTGGAGTGAAGTTGTGACTGAAAGAAGTAGACTCAAACACGCACTTAAATACTCGTCAAAATACATGCTACTCTATCGCCGATTCCATGAATTTCAGAGATGTTTTCTAGTGTGGGTATATGTCATTTAATAGTGGACAAATTGGTTAGTACACAATACCATTGAAAATTTGCACCCCTTCACTCTCTAGTAAAAGCATAAACAAACTGGTACATTTGTTGTTGCTTTTAAAATCCACCGGAAAAGTCGGAAAATTTGGAAAATCAAAAAATGATGTTTTGTACGGAATTTTGCACGTATTTGATCCAGATGGTCTTTTATAGGAGAAAAATTGGAAAATCTGAATGGAAAACTCGGAATATTCCGGAAAAATCCGAAGAAAATTGTTTTTTTTTTCTAGCGCATCAGTTGAGAATGGCTCGATTTGGCTCAATCTTATTTTGCTGTGTTTCCAATTTTCAGGAGATGGTTCTTACGATAGAAAATTTTAAGAAAACCCACGGGAAAAGTCGGAAAATTCCGAAAATCGAAAACGATGTTTTGTAGAGGTTTTCGCACGTATCCGATCCAGATGATCTTTTAGAGAAGAAAACATTGGAAAATCTGAGTGGAAAACTCGAAAGCTTCCGGAAAAACGCCCAAGTTCGCACATAATGATCGGAGCACAAATATTCAAATTGTCACTGTTAAATTTTCTTCTGTAGCAGATTCCACAGGAATATCCAACAATTTCGGCCATTGAAGAAAATTGATTTTTGTTTCTAGCACATCAGTTGAGAACGGTTAGATTTGGCTCAATTTTTTTTTGATCGAGAATTTAGACGAGAGCGGCAAAACGATCAAAATGCTTTGAAATCAGTACGGACAAAAGTCCAGCTTTTGAATCAGCAGTAGAAAACCGCGTACGACACATTGATGATAGCAGCTAACAACGGCTACGGAGGATCTTATACCTCGATGCACCAGGCGGAACTGGCATACGTTTTTAATTTAATTGATTTTAGCTTCGATTTGTGCACAGAGTCAAATAGCACTGGCAGTAGCATCATCTTGGATCACTGCCACAGTGTTAGAAGGAGGACGGATAGCTCATTCTGCACTCAAACTGCCACTGAATTTGCAAACGAGAAATAAAGCGACGTGCAACATTTCCAAAAAATCAGCAATGGCGAAAGTACTAAAGACTTGCAAAATAATCATTTGGAATGAGTGTACGATGGCGCACAAACGAGCATTACAGGTGCTCGATCGAACGTTGAAAGATTTGCGCAATAATCAGGACTTCTTTGAAAGTACGATGATTCTGCTGTCCAGTGATTTTCGCATTGTGGATTTGTGGAAATACGTGAAAACTCTCAAAATAACAACGAATATGCCAGTCGCGTTACAAAATGATGAATCGGCGGACGAAGAATTGATCACGAAAATGTTTCCGAATATTGGTGTAAATCACAAAAACCATGTTTGGTTGAGCGAACGAGTAATTTTGGCAGCGAGAAATAAAGACGTAGACGATCGAATCCATTACAGAACCAAATTAAGTCGTTAATTATCCAATTGAATTCCTGAATTCATTGGTTGTCTCTCCAAAAATAAATTTTGCTTCCTTTGTGGTTCATACGGAAATGGTTTTACATGGATTTAACCGCCGCTTCCCATAACCCTCCGAATTGAGGTGCGCTGGCAGCATTCAGTTTAAAGTCTATGCCTTTCTGCAAAATACAATTAGATTTGTTGATAAAATACTTCATTCTCAAGACTTTTTAGTTCATTATTTACTCCAATAAAATTTGATCCCTTAGCTCACCATATTTGACTAGGACAATCGCCGCGGGATACTAATTTTTTCAACGCTGCCAAGAAAGCTTCACTACTAAGATTTGTCACTACTTCTAAATGCACAGCTTTCACGGCACCACGACATATGCCTTTATTAGAGGTGCTGTTCGATTGTGGTCAGTTTTAATATAGATAGGTCCCATATGTAATCCTGTATTTAACAATGGCCTACTTCTATTACATCTTTCCATAAGTACATCTGCCATTTGATCGGTCGTATCTGGGTATACCTGTATCTTATACTGAATATGCACGAGTTTATAGGTCGCTTAATTTGATATCTCGCACCTGTAATCCAATACTTTTGACGCAATACACTCAATATTATTGTATTTCCAGCATGTAGATTACCAATGTTTATTTCTTGAATGATTAACTTATTAACTGGATGTTTTTTTTAACAAGATAGGATGCTGACTATTGTAATTCGATTGGGAATTCCTTAATCTACCACCAATCTTAACACGCAGGATGGCATCATGGTCGATAAAGGGATCCAGTGAGCTCAATACATTATCAGTTTCCACTGTCAGATTCTTCCGAAGTTTAATAAGTTTAAGAACCAAAGAAAATGGAGTTAGCGTTTAGCACTCTGGCCACTATTTTTTAATCCGAAAGCAAGAGGAAAAATTGGCTTTTTTGACAAATTCATTTTGTGCTGTTTCTATTAGCACAATGACTGATTTATTTTTGGTTTCAATATCTACTTCTATGCGGGGAAAGTGTTGTTTATTTTTTAGTCAACTATTGTGGCTTCGGATAAGGATAACCAACTAGGTCCGTGCTCCGTGCCACCAGGTTGCAGGATCTCATGTAGATAACTGAGCCGAATGCCAATTCAGAAGTGACACTAAAATCATGTTTGCACTGCTACAGATTTAGTCGATTTCTGAAGTTTACTCCTGCCTTAATAACCGCTAGGGTTGGTACTGTTGCATATAAATTTCAAGATCCAATAGTTACATTAATTGGCACGTATCACGCGAAAGATATACGGACGTAGGATTACTATTAATTTTGAGCCCGGCTAATGAGACTACTTCAGGGTGTGGGACTTCCCCACGATGTAACGTTCATGACGTTACACCACGTATGTGAAGTTATCCCAGGATTCTATCCCAGAAAATAAATTTTTTTGATCAGGCAACACTAACATATCAAAAACCAATTTGCTCTTGTGTGAAGTTATCCCAGCCCAGGTTTTGATTCATTTCATTCAAATATACTATATTTGTGAAGTTAGCCCAGCCCAGAAATGTTATCAATTTTAATGAAAAAACGAAAAATTATCAAGTTTATTAAATTCGATTTGTTTTTCATATAATAAAAAAAAATTTAATGTAACGTATAAAAAACTGTAAAATTTTAAGTTGCATAAAGTAATGGAAAATTTCAGGCAATGTAAGAAAAAATTTAAAAAATGAACTCTCGGCTGAGAATTTCATTGATTTTTATATAATTTTTCGTCCCGCTCGATAAATTAAAAATTATTTCGCCAAAACTAAAAATGTCTCGGATCAGGGCAACATGATTTTGAAATGTATACACCAGTAGCTAAATTTCAGCGAAATTAGAAAAAAAACGTTCCGTGGCAAATTTCCGAAAATGAACTCTGGGCTGGGAATTTCATTGATTTTTATATAATTTTTCGCCCCGCTCGATAAATTAAAAATTATTTCGCCAAAACTAAAAATGTTTCGGATCAGGGCAACATGATCTTAAAATGTATACACCAGTAGCTAAATTAGAAAAAATCGTTTTTCAGAGTTCATTTTCGGAAACTTGCCACGGAACGATTTTTTTCTAATTTCGCTGAAATTTAGCTACTGGTGTATACATTTCAAAATCATGTTGCCCTGATCCGAGACATTTTTAGTTTTGGCGAAATAATTTTTAGTTTATCGAGCGGGGCGAAAAATTATATAAAAATCAATGAAATTCTCAGCCGAGAGTTCATTTTCGGGAACTTGCCACGGAACAAATTTTTTCTTACATTGCCTGAAATTTTCCATTACTTTATGCAACTTAAAATTTTACAGTTTTTTTATACGATACATTTAAATTTTTTTTATTATACTTATGAAAAACAAATCGAATTTAATAAACTTGATAATTTTTCGTTTTTTCATTAAAATTGATAAAATTTCTGGGCTGGGCTAACTTCACAAATATAGTATATTTGAATGAAATGAATCAAAACCTGGGCTGGGATAACTTCACACAAGAGCAAATTGGTTATTGATATGTTAGTGTTGCCTGATTAAAAAAAGTTTATTTTCTGGGATAGAATCCTGGGATAACTTCACATAAGTCGTTACACCACAGCTGTTCTCTGTGCTGAATTAAACTGTTTCTTGATGCAGGGCATCTATTGGATAAAGAGTGGCAGGACAATCGCTCATTGTTCGAAATAAGTTCTAAGGATGTGTGGGTTTCCCGACTAAATTGCCGACTAAACTAAAAGAATGACTGATTCATAACATTCTTTCAAAGGTGGCACTAGTATCTTTTGAATATGCTGTGCCTCCGATTGTAAACTAAATTATAAACTAAACTAAATTATGGCTTTTCATAAGTCATATTGTTTTCAACAACACCGATTTGTCATAATTTAAAATCAAGGAAATATCAAAAATAAAACAAATATGGATATGGATATCGCATTATTCATGAATGTGATTATAAATTACAATCGAAATTTAGGAATGAAAATATTTCCTTTTAGACATTTTTACTCGTATGCATACGATAAAAAAATAATAATAACAAAAAATGAAAATAACAACTAAATAGACAAGCAACCTCAGCAGGAGTCTAAATGATAAAACCTGGTGGCTAATAGCATAACTACTCATTAATTTAGTTTAGTCGGCAATTTAGTTGAAAAAATCGCTCTCAGGCACACAGTCTAAGTATCGAATATTCGATTCTGAGCACAGTAATCGGAAAAAAATTCGGTTCAATATTGATAGCTAAACACAAGTAGAAGAATGTAAAATTCTTTTCTTACGGGCGTTTGAGCGATCAACAGCAACCAAAAGTACAAACAACAAACAAAAAAAAAACACATTGTAAAATAACAAAAATACCTATACTTGTTTTTCGGTAAATTGTATATAATGTAGCACAATTATGCTATTTTACTTATATTACCTTATAGTGATAATTATATATAAGTAAGGAGTTAAAATACTTGATTTTCAACATAAAAAACCCCTCTCCCACAGATGATTAAATCCGTCAAAGAAATAGCTTTGCTGATGGAAGAAATTTTGGAGGTCCCTTACTTCCATTTCAGAATGAACATGGCCAACCCTAAAGTCCCATGTCTTTATGCTCTATCAAAAGGTCATAAAACCGGAAATAAAATGAGGCCCATTGTTTCTAACATCAACAAACTAACGGAGAAACTATCAACTTGGCTCGCCGCAAAACTCAGCAAAATACCAGAACCATCCGGAATGTATATCAAGAACCAGATTGAGTTTGTTAGAAATGTCAAAGATATATCCCTGACTGAAGAAGAGATTATGGTTTCCTTCGATGTGACGGCGCTGTACCCCAATGTTCCGGTCGATATCGCAATTAACTGTAGAGCCCTGTGAAACAGTTTAGCATCGATACCACCAAAATCGAGATATAAAGCTTCTTCCAGTTTAGAGGAAGGTATTATGAACAGACATTCGCGACGTGCATGGGAAGCAAACTAGCACCGTACCTCAGCAATGTCTTTATGAGCAAATTCGAAGCAAATATCAATTCCTGCAATTTTTTCCTAGGATCTCGTTAAGATATGTCGATGATGTGTTTGCAGTCGTCAAAAAATCTGAGCTCAACCAAGCACTAAGTCTGTTGAATTCACAATACGAAACCATAAAATTCACACATGAAATAGAAGAAAACGGAACCATACCTTTCTTGGATGTTAAAGTAATAAGGAAAGACGATAAATTAGAATTTGGTGTACACCGTAAGGCAACTAACACGAGAAGATGTATCACAATAGACTCACACCATAGCGGAGCTCACAAAAAAGCTGCATTCCATTCAATGGCCCACCGACTATATACTTTTCCTTTATCCACCGTTAAATTCAAACTGGAAGAAAAATTCATAAAAGAAACAGCCCACGTAAATGGTTTTGATATAAATTTTATTGAAAAAATCTTGGACAAACACAGACGTAAAAACACATTAATACACCGTGGTTGCACAAAACGGATCGGTATGCCATTGTTTGCATCTATAATCAACAAAATCGCGAATATGCCAAAAAAATTCAACATTGAATTAGTCACGAAAAGCACTAATCTTGGATCTTGTATCAGCACTTACAAAGATTAAACACAATCACCGTTAAGATCTGGAATTTATCAAATTTGTTGCACGGAATATAACAACAAATACATCGGCCAGACACCCAGGGCATACATAGTGTACAGCATGCAAATATTTTAAAGCGGCAAATTAGTGTTTTTAGTTGCAAAATTATTCCGAAGATGATCACTCAAGTGGCCCAAGTTTGATTGATCTTTATTACCTTGCATTCATAGCGGTTTTTAAGTTTGCAGTGGTATCAAGATACAGTTCATCAATCTCTTCCGTTATTGGCACAAACTGTTCAAACGCTATAGTAGTTCGAACGATGTATTATTATTAATTCCAGCGCTATTATTTAAATAAAGCTAGAAACTGCTAAACGTAAATAATTTGTATACTAAAATCCATAAAAAACTCCCGAGTTACTTTAAAAATTTATTCGACTATGCGAATTGGATTTTAAGGTGAACATATTCTTTATTGGAGGTGGAGCATAATGTGTATTTTTCTACCATTTATTTGTTTGTGTTAAGCCGTTTAGATTTTTATTTGCATAGCGTTTGGAAGCTCGCACCGCATCAAGTATATGGGATTATCGTTCATATGTGCTATTATCTCGCATACGTGTGTGTATGTATATATAACAGTAAAAACTGTTCAAACTTTTTTTTGCCGTATCAGACGTTATACGAGTACATATAATGTTTATCTTTGCAACATATTATTTTCCTCATATATTCATCCATCCATAAATAAAATATCCATATTAAGCATGTTTAGCTAGTAGCTCCCTGCGTGCTGGCGAAAAGTAATGTACCGAACGGAAAGATAATGTACAAGTATACCATTCACAATTATATCCGTCGTTAGTAAAATAATAATTAGTATTATCAAAATTTTTGTTTACTTAAAAATTGTATAATTTACCGTAATTTTTCAAAAGTTTTTTTTGTGCTGCTTACTTTTTTGTGCGGAAAATATGTTGGAAAAACATAAATGTAATTGTAGCGAATAATATTATGCGAGGGTGAATATTTTTGTTAACGAGAAAATTATTTTTCTAGAATTTATTGTTTTATTTTTAAGAAGCGTTTACGGAAGATTATTAATTACATTCCAAGGATTCATAAACACCGAATGAACGCCTAATTTTGTTGTTTTCAACACGACATTATTTCTTAGTATATTAATACATGAGGATTTTCTGTTTATTAAAATACGTCGAATGTCAATTGTTGATTTTAACGATTTTCTTAGAAACGTGAATACCTCAAATAACCTCAGATGTTGATTGATGGAAAGTTATAATATCGGGTTCTTCAATATGGACACAACCATTTTGTATTTTAATACGATCGTACCCTTGAACGTTTTACATGATCTATCAACGTTAAAACGTCAGTCAATGGTGAAGTTCCAAACCGAGCAACATTTCAAAATTAGTAAAAATAACTACCGAAATTCTGAGTTGGTGTCAATTTTCGGTCATAATAATCATCCCACCGCAGAGAGGCTGTGCGTGCCATAGTGGATACATTCGGGCCAAAATACTCACTATTGGATGTTTCTGTGCCAGTAATGCAACGCTTCGGTCGAAGTACCGAAAATAACGCAGCCGTATGTATTTCAGTTCAAAATGAGTCCATATCAGTCGATTCCGCGTCTTTCACAGGAATTCGGAATCTCTTGACTTGCACCCTGACGAGATCAAATTAACTCAAGAACTGAACCCTTAGGCTTTGCTGAAATTTGAAGAAAATCCTAAATTTTGTAACAACCACCTTCTGTGATCGGTTACAAGAACAATTTTGGTTCATAGCCTTGAAAAATTATTTTGGATTGTTATTGATGATTATCCGTAATTACACTACACTACTACGAGTACATAATATCTGCAGGAGAACACAAAACTTGAATATGCCGTCCAATATTTCGGAGTGGGGTGATCAGTTGTTTCATAAAATTTTGTCTATAAATTAGCTAAGTTTGATATTTTTGTTCGGAATTTTTCTTTTAAACCTTGGGTTTTTGAGCATAATTATATACTTATAGCTATTTGAGTGAAAATTAAAAGAAAATTTAAATACTTTAACTTCAAAATGTTTAGTGATACTTATATAAACTTTGGTGAATTTTGAGTTTAAATTAAGTTATGTGAGAATTCATAAAATAAAATTTATTCTTAAGTTTACGTTAAAAATTATAAACCGTACGTTAATTATATAATACTGTTTGTGTTGGTAAACCTAATGCAAGGTTCATAAACGTAAAGGTGAAGTAATATGCAAAAATAGTGATACCAGTGAAAACGGATTTTATACGTTGTGATTACAAAAACTAAACCAATCTAACTCTATAATAAATAAAATAATAATATAAATTCTCAATTAACATTCAAAATAAATATAAGTTGTGTGCAAAAATCTAACAAAATATGGACTCTACAGTTGTATACGAAAAGTTAATTCAGTACAACGAAACTTAAACTGGGAAACGCAATTTTATAGTGCATACGTCACTGGTTCACTGTAATTTTATCGGAGTGCAGTATTGAACAAAATGACTGGATTTTGTTTCTTTGTGAATGAAAAATTATTAATAACAAACTAATTAAATATCAGTTTATCTAATATCTAATAAAATATTAAAGAAAACATAATATTATAATATTTCGATAAACAACAATAAATATCAGTATTAAAATACCCAAAACTAAATAATTGTTGCAGTTAAGCAAAACTACATCTGTTCTGTATTGTGAATGCATATGGACGAATTGTAACAAATTGGTGTATTCTCGTGATGTTAAATAAGTACTTAGTTACAATAATTTGCATAAATAGTAATAACAAATAATAAATTAATAATAATAATATTCAAATAATAATAATAGTAAACCTATGAGTAAACTTTAATATTGGATAAAAGTGCTACATATTTAATTAAGTGGTGCATTTACAGCAATTTATGATTCCATCTTCTAAAAGTACCACTACAATCAACATGCATCTTGGCGTCGCATCGATCACCGGTGTAAAAATATTTCGGTTGCAACGATATTAAAATTTACGTAAGACTTTTATGATTATTTAAATATTATATAAGTAAATTAGCAATATTTAAATAAGTTTTTGGTGAAAAACTCTTCAACTCACAAATTCACTCTATGGAGCCATAAGTCGTTTTAATTTTATGATTTTTATGTTTTGAATATGTAGCCTTCATTAAAACAAACATTTTGAGATACTTAATATTTTTGGTTGTTGTTGTTGTTGTTAAAGATACAGGGTGTCAAAATTTGAGAATAATGATAATCATGGCATATTGTATTTATCGCAATAAAACGAAAAATAATTGTCCGATAATTATGATTTTGGACTCATTTTAAAGGTAAGTTAATAAGGATTTTTAAAAAATATAAAAATAGTAAATTGTTTAATTCCTTCTTCTTTAAATTTCCCGCCAAAATGTTCTTTTTAAATTTTCTGAAAAACCTATTTTTTGTTCTAGAATTCGACAATTAAAATTTTACAACATACCAAAAAACTAGAATCCCGTTATTTTTTGTTTTCTTGCAAAATTCGTTTTTGTAAAAGAGAAGTATTTCATTTTTATATGGAAAGTTATATAGATATTTCTCAGTGTTTTGAAATTGTTTACAAAAGAGGTAGTTCACTTAATTTGTGTGTTTAGTTTATTATTTATTGTACAATTTTGCGTCATATTTAAGTATGAGTAACAGAATTATGAGGTGCCAACCCCTAGTTTATATCGTTTGGTTAATCGTAGTACCATAAATTCCTTTTCTTTCTTGAGTTATTTTATAAAAGACTAAATGAAATGTTGTTTTCCCCTTTTTTATTGGAGGTTGACTATTTTTACCTGACGCAGGCGTACCTGGTAAACGATGAGTAATTCTTTTGAAAACAAAAATGAACATTGTTGATATAAATAAGAGTAAAAACTTAACTTTTTGGTTAGTTGACATTGTGAAATGTGAATTACAGACAACATTTTAAATAAGGACCAAGATTTTTAAAATTTGAAAAAGTAACAGTGTGTTAAACTGATTGTAAGTTTAAGTGGATAAATAAGTACTAGTGCGCTAAATTTGATTATGGATAAATTTCGAAAGTGTTGAAAACCATATCGCGATTCAAAGTGTTCGAGTAAACTAAAAAGAATTACGGATTATGTTACGCAATTTATGCCACAATCAGTTGAGAATCAAGACAATTTGTATCTCTGTTCAACGTGCTATATCAATATTACCTGCAACCGACAAAAAATAGAACCAGAGTTGTCACCAGTTGCGGGACCATCAACAACATCACCTCTAACACCGCAAATAGCCGATAACGATAATCAGCAGTGATAGTGAAGAGTGTTATTTAAAAAATGTGTCTGTTTTGGAAAAAATAGCCAGGCCAAAATATCAGCAGCAAAAAGTAATAGATTAAGCTTCAATAACACCATCAACATCTTTGGTTCCGGGAATCGTGCCGCTTTTGAATCAGTCAACCGTAGATCGAAGAAACGTTGCACTATATGATGAATTGATTAGTAATCTAAAAGCTAAATTCGAAGAACTGGTGAAAACCAGTGATAAGATTCAGCTACTTACTATATTGCCATATCATTAGCCATTCAAAAAAACCCAGAATAAGTTCAAGGCAACGCAACATATGGTGCGAACCGCTAAAGATCTACGAGACAAGAATGGTCCACTAAGTCGTCCAGCAGCTAAAGTGGGAAAGCGAATAAGTGATGAGCTGAAGCAAGCAGTATTATACTAATGATGATGTTAGTCGGATAATGCCAGGCAAAAACGATTGTTTAACAGCCGATAAAGCTAAAGTTCAAGAGCGGCTAATGATGTGTACATTGAAAGAGTGCTACGAAGGATATAAGAGGATGTATCAGAATGACGAATCAAAAAAAAATCGATTTTTTAAATTTTCACTACTTCGTCCAAAATACTATGTACAACCAGGTAGTTGTGGAACGCACAAAGACTGCGTGTGTACCATACATCAAAATGTAAAATTAATTATTTATGGCACCAAAATGGAAACTATTACCAACGGAAAGATAGCGCACTACCGGGATTGTATGTCAACTATTTTATGTGATGAGCCTACACCAACATGTTACCTTCTACAATGCGAAAGCTGCACAGGACTGGATAACTTTAAAGAATATTTGAAAAATGCATTTCGGGAACATGGCTGCGAGGATGCTGAGTTAAAATTTAGTCAGTGGGTTTCTACCGATAGGTGCAATCTGGAGACCTTTTCTCAACCGTTGGATGAATTTCTGGATTATTTCATAAATAAGCTAAAGAATCTGTTACCTCATTGCTTCATTTCACTTCAGCAGTCTTGATTCTTAAAAAATAAAAAATTGGATCTGAAGTCTACGGAGGTGATAGTTTTATGTGATTTTGCAGAAAATTATGCATTTATAATGCAAAATGCCGCACAAGGATTTCATTGGAGTAATAAGCAAGCGACTATTCATTCATTTGTAATTTACCAAAATTCGGAAGGCAAATTACTTTACCAAACCTTCATTATAATATCGGATTGTCTTCACCACGATATTGTAGCACTTATTCATTGAAAAATTGATGCCGTTCTTGAAAACTACAATATCCAGTTTATCAAAAATTTAGTATATTAGCGATGGCGCAGTCACGCATTATAAAAATAAGAAAAATTTTAAGAACATCTTAAAACACAAAGAGGATTTTGGAATTGATTGTGACTAGCATTTCTATGCAACAGCTCATGAAAAAGGTCCATGTGATGTATTAGGAGGTACCATCAAAAGAATGGCATCCATTGCTAGTCTCACAATGGAATACAGTGTACTGCTGTAACCAATGCAGATAAATTATTTAAATTGGTTAAAACGTTGAAGACAGATATCAATTTTGGATTTTATTAATTACATTTATTAATAATTATAATCATATTAGGTAAATTAAATTTCAAGAATCGCTTCATTTGTTATTGTCATTTGAAATTTTGATAATCAAATGGTTTTCAAAACTATTTTAATTCATTTGTTTTATATACAATATACAAACTATTTAATTTCGATTACAATTTTATTATGTAGATCGTAATTACACTTGGCACATCTTGATCGTATTTCGTATTTATTTCCCAAAATATCGTTGAATAAATATCCCTACATTGTACTCAAGTTGAAAAGCTTGATAGGTTTTTAATATCTTATCCAAACTCTTTTAAAAACTCCCACAAGTACATTTCTGATCATCAATGAATATGAGCAATGCACGTTCATTTCACTTTCAATACCAAACAATATTGGTTGTAACTTAATGATTTGTTCCATCCAAATATCATTTGTTCGTTTTATCGCTTTTGGCAGCTCGTATGGCGTCTATGGATGAACGGACTCAATAGATGGGTACGGATGAACCATGCCTGGCTATCTTTTATGGATGATTTACTGTAACTCAACTCACGCAATTGAACTTTAAATTATTTTTCACGGAAGGCGGTACTACACAAGAAATTAACTGTAGAATATTTATGTTGAATCTATCTGAAATAGAAATTTTTGTTGGTTAGTATTTTGATAATTTTTTTTATATTGGATGTGATCTTGTGTATTAACTATTAGGGTTAATTCTGGGTTTCAAATCGGCCCCATTGTATTTTTTCTACTCTACTATTATTTTTGATAACTAGCTAAAAGGCTAGTTAAAAGAATTAATTTTTAAAAGAAAACGGTAATTACTTAATTGGTACTTCCTGATTTAAACGCCAAAGCGGTTACCACTGTACAATTTGGCCGCTTTGATTTTTAATTAAATGATAATAAATTTACATAATTTCAATAAACTAAAGTAAACAATAAATATTACCTGAACTTATATCCAGTTTTTGTTCATTAATTAGGCTCCTTTGCATTACTCCATCGATGTATTTCCCAGGCTATGCAGAGTTAAAATCTATTTCGACCTGTAAAGTTAGGTGTTAAAACATAATGTTAGAATTTCAATATACATATATTACAAATTCTGGCACAATCGAGTTTATAAGTATAGGCCAATCATTAAACATATTCAATATTGTTTTACCGTTATTAGTGAGAAAGTATTTCACTTTTAGCGAGGATATTGCTTTCCATTTTTCATTTACCAGCTCTCTAGGACTTCGAAGATTTTTGAGTTCTGTTTTTATTTTTAAACAGTCTCCGTTGGACAAATTATCAATTTGCTTCGGAAAATATAATCAAATCTGTTATCAAGTTGGCCGGTTGATGATCTTTTGAATTTTCGAGTTGTAAAATACGTTCTCTAAAAATAATTATTAGAAAAAAAAAAAAAATCGCAGTTATTATATGGGTATGTTTAAAAATCGATTTTCCTGAATAAAATGAAAAAAATTCTGGTTATTTTCTAATGTTGTAATAGAAAACTATAATAATCGCCTAATCTAATTGCATGTTCTAGGAGGTCCTCTTTCAAATATTTTTTTAAACTGAAATTGTAAAAGAAATATTACACCTTTACAATTGCTTTCATTGAAAATTGGTATGCCATTTTGCTATTTTCTGTTATTTGATTATTAATATGAAATTTTTATCCTTTAGATATTTCAGGCAAATGTACTTACTTATTATTTACATTTTCAAATATATATGCAAAACGCTAAATATATTATTTAAGTTGTTTAGTTGACATTGAGTTATATATATATATATATATATATATATATATATATATATATATATATATATATATATATATATAATGCACAAAACAACCAACAAAGCTACCGTTACATGTGATATTGCAATTAGTTGTAGTAAATTTTAAATAATAATATTTTATTTTAAAACTAACCTTTTTTACCATTAAATAATTCCGTTGTATATAAATTACGGTTTTTTAGAAAAAAAATCACTACTTCCTCGTATTTTATTTTCATATTTTTTGCACTATTATCCATACTTTTAAAAACACACTACACTCTTTATAAGCTCAAACCACAATGAATAATTTCGTTTAAACATGTTCAATCTTCGATTACTGGTATTAATTTTACGAAACAATTTTGTAAAACTTACAAATATTATTGTTTTAATAACGAAAATATTCGTAAAAATTACAAAGAATTGAGTAACGTTACAAAACATGCTGTTTATTTTACGGAGCATTAACGTCATTTTACGATTACACTTGTAATTAAAAATGAAACTCAAATTATATTTGTAAAGTATACAAGTTGTTCCTATTTTCTTACAATTAAATTTGTAAAAAAGGACGCCACTACACCATCATAAAAATTTTTCTAAAAATATCTTTCTGCATTTCCTTCAATTAATTTATAAGAAAATATACTCAAAAGATATATTTCTCTGGCAATCTTTGGAAATGAAGTTAAGTCAGGGAAGGCCTTTCTGAATAACTAATACTGGACCGCTGCTCCTTAGTGAAATAATTAAATGTTCGTCATACAAAGCGAAGATTACTCTATTATATTTATATATCTTAAAAATTAAGTGCGTAAAAAATAAAATTGTTTAATTCATTAAAAACGATACGAATATTAACTATAATACATTTAGAAGCTCCTTAAACCTCAAAATGCGAAAACCAATAAGAACTTTGTAAATATCACATATATACATTTCAATGTTAATTTGGCTTTGCAAAGAAATTGAAATTAAGTAGTAAAATTTGTTCTATTTACGGATTATCCGTTAATCCTACAATCAACGCCTTACGAAGCTGGTGTTAAATTAACGAAAATATTGTTAAATTTACAAGTTGTTTTTTACGATGCAAAGTTTGCAAAAATACCACAATTTTTTGTAACGCTAAAAATGAATCAGGTACACTCCGTTATTTTTACAGAGAAACTTGTAAAAGTATGTTACAAATTCTCCCGCAAATAATACTAAATTTCTTTGTAAAAGTGAATTTGTACAGAAACCAGAATTACGAAATGAAATTTGTTTTATTTACGAACGCTTTGATAAATCTACAATGAACACTTTGTGAAACCTTACAAAAATTTTGTTAAATTTACGAAAAAAAAATTACGATGTAAAATTTGTAAAAAAACAGAATTATTTTTTTGAGTGTACGCAATCATTTCTTAGATTCCGCATTTTTAATACATGCCAAAACAGTTACCAAGAAACCTCTGTTGGAGCTCCTCGAACATTCTTAAGGTAAAGATTTAAATATAGCCCACAAGTTAACAACTCACCATTTAACCGTCAAAAACGCTGGCAGACTGAAAGTAAAATTTGTAACACAACTGTTCTCACATACTAATTTAACTAAAGCAATTTTGCGTGTGGCCTCGTTAACGGTTTTGCGGAGTGGCGACTGGCAGGATGTGCAAATTTATTAAAAACCGTAAGCGAATTAGATTTTTTTTTTTAATATGTAATACCATAATTTTATTTCTTAGGTTAACGATTGGTTTGATATCTTCAATACTAGACTGCCAGAGAAAGATTCCCGGGAAAGAATTAAAGCATACGGTCTTGCCAAAGATACTCAGGAACAAATTATAGACGAGATGAAAAATGTAATTAGTAATCTTAAAGTAGGTAATTCAAAATCAAAACTGCCTTTCCAAGAAAGAATTTTGATCTATCTAAATGCTCTACTGATGCTATTTAACGATCTCTTAAAGAAATACGATATAAAATATCTGTTGACATACTGATTGAATCAGGAACCTTAAGAAGGGTTTTTTGGAATTCTGCGAGCGATCGATGGACTACGCGATCATCCTACGGGGCTGGAATTTAAATATAGATTAAGAAACTATTTACTTGGGCGGAATGAGACAATTATGTCGCAGTCAATGAATGTCATGCCGGACGATAGCGCAAATAATACAAATGTTTTCAAAATTTTGCCGACTAATTTTGAACGTACGAACCATTTTGGAACTGAAGAAGAGCCTACGACAATTACAAGTAACTTGTTGGAACATATTACTGAAGCTAGAAATCCTAAAATTAGCCAGGCTGAGTTTGAAAGTACGTTTTCAGAACTGGAATGCGATGGTATTGAAAATATTGGAGGATATATTGCATTCAAACTACATGCCAAGGAAAGCCTCGGAGTTCCAACCAGTCAACAATTGGTTTCCAGTAATTCCTGGTGCAATAATTTGTCGGAAGGTGAACTATATAAACCAAGCGATTCCTTTCTAAAGGACATTTATAAATTGGAGAAAATCTTTTTTAATCTCAACGGAACTGAATTAAAATGTGGGCCCAAATATATTAAAACTCTAGTTGAGAGTTCATAAAATGTTAATTGTTTCCTTAACATAAAAAATTTATACTTTCGTTGCTAAATGTTTTTTAGGATTAGAATTTTTAATCGAAATATGATCGAATCTCAAAATGCAAACAAAGAAAATTAAACAAAATCATTAACTAAGAATGTTAAAAAAACTACTTTTAAATCATAATAAATATACAGGGTTACCCAATTCGAGGTTGATAAAGTAAACTTTAAAAAAACACACAAAATATTCGGAATGTATTGTAATTTTTATTTCATTTTACAGATTGATCCTTGCCATTTTTAGTTAAACAAGATATCATTCAAATGTCCTCCACGGGACTTCTTACAGGCCTTGATTCTTTTGAGGTAATTTTCAATGACTTTTCGGCACATTTCGGGCGGTATCTCGGCCATTACCTTACGAATATTAGTTTTCAATTCGTCAAGAGTTTGAGGATTGTTTGCGTAAACACGATCTTTCGCGTAGCCCCACAAAAAGAAATCCAAAGGCGTTAAATCACAGGATCTTGGAAGCCAATTGACATCAGCCAATCGCGAAATCAAACGTCCAGGAAATTTCTCTTGCAAAAGATCTCGATTTGCTCGTGTTACGTGACTGGTTGCTCCATCCTGCTGGAACCACATATCGTCAAGATCATAATTTTCCATTTTCGTAAAAAAATAATCGGTTAACATGCGGCCATAGCGCTCAGAATTGACGGTAACGGTTCGTCCATGGTTGTTCTCAAAAAAATACGGCCCAATCACACCACCAGACCACAATGCGCACCAAACAGTGACTTTTTCCGGGTGTAATGGCTTCTCTACAATCAATTGTGGATTTTCTGAGCCCCAAATTCTACAGTTTTGCTTATTAACGTATCCACCAAGCGAAAAATGAGCTTCATCACTGAAGAAAATTTTGTTCGACAAATCAGCATCGACGGCCTGTTTTTCCAACACCCACATTTAATAATTTTAACGCGTTGGTCGATTGTTAAATGCTCCATATTCTTAAATGGCAGAATGTCAACTAAATAAATGACAGCGTACTTGACGTTTATCTTTGACAGATGTCGGTATACAGATTTCTACTTTATCAACCTCGAATTGGATAACCCTGTATTTTATTTACTAAAACTAAAATAAATGGCTTTCTGTTACGTTAAAATTTAAAGTATGTATAAACATAATCGTTCTATTATGTATTTACACATAACGTATTTGATATAATTTCAAATATAAAAAATGTTCTATATCAATATTTTTTTGTTACGTGTGACGACATGCGCAGTATAAAACCAGTTTTGTATATAAATTGAGCATACCTTTATATTTCTCTATATCGTGTCGGTATCTAGTCTTAAAACCTCGGAAGGAAAATAATTATTTAATGCAGCTCGAGCGAAGAATTGTGAACTTCACTCTGGCGATAAACCAACAAAATGGCCTTCTGACATACATTAAATGCGAGATCTTCTTGACTTCTTTAAAAAAAAACGAAGTTTAAACGTACTACACGTGCATCGAAAATAGTGAAGTACAATGATAAGAAAGGATTGCCTAAATTAACAACTAATGAAACCATTTATTCAAGAAATTAGGGATTTATTCTAGAAATTAGTGGAAGAGAAGCGAACATATTACCGTGAACCAATAAGAACAGAGATATAGCTGGAAAATGAACTTAAAGCATTCAATAATATGGAAATTTTAATCTTCTTTTGAGATCAGAGAGCTAGTTAGAGAGAAAGGGAAAGCTCGTAAAATCTGGCAGCAGACTCATGTCTTACAGATCTTACAGAGAACGATACAGTACGATAAAACTAATTTTAACAGGAATGATAAAATCGTGACGTAACGAAAAATATGGGGTTTAAAGTGTTGCACCACTTAGGGGTAATTTTTTGGGGGTAAAAAATTCTAACATAATTTTTAACGGATTGTGCTACAAGTGCTGGTGCCTCATTTGGGTTATCGAAAATGTTGAATCGTATTTTGAACTGAAATATACAAAAGCTATATTCGCAATCTAAAACATAAAATTAAAGGAGCTTTTTCGAGCTATTTTTTTAAAACCAACATGTTTGATGGCTTCTTTTTTAATTTTTAATTTTCAAATGAAAAGCTGATTTAATTTATTTTGCATTTTTACATTAATAATTTTTCAAGTCAAATTTGTAAACTTATTACAAAATAAATAAATAAATTAAATAATTAAACAATGAATTATATACAATGTACGTAATCATTACCATATTTTGAATAATTATATTGTAAAGTAAAAATCCGCATTACCAACACAGTATAAGTAAATCGGCATGGCATGCATTAACAACCTCATAGTACACCAATGAAATGACGCAACAAATGATATGACAAAATAAAACGATCAGTTTTCTGTTTTCCCTATTGTCCGTTAGATGTCAGCCTAAAATTATTTAAGTAACGCTTGAATGCATACATTTAAAAGTATACAATAGTTTATTACATTTTACGTTTTTTAAATTGAGGCATACTGGATTTCATTAATAAATATTCTTAGCACAAAATATTTTACTCATTTTGACGTCACGATAGGTAAAGATCAATTAATAAAATATTTTTTAAACCAAAATAGATTATTGTGTTTACATGATTTATGATTTATTACTAAATGTTTTCATTATGAATGTTAACTAATAAATTGATTTACGTTCAACATTTTTTCGCATGTAAACAATTTTTATTTAAAATATAATTCATAAAATATGTTTGAATCTGCATGATTTCAAAGAATTTTTTTTTTTCGGTATTACGGGTGTCACGTATGAAGTGACAGCAATGTGCGGGAGTTAACACTTCTTTTCATCGCGTGTGTTTTATGATGTTTATATGTCATATTTCGCTGGAATTTTATTCTAATCATTTCTATATTGCCTGTACACGAGTAGATACAGACAACAAGTAAACGTACCTAATAATGAAATTCCATTACATTTTGTAAACACTATAAAATTTTATGTATTCTTAATATTTTAGCAGCGTTTATAGTTAACTAGTTTTACGACTCAATTACATGATTAACTTAATATAACCAACAAAATTAATGAAAATTATAAATAGATTGAAAAAATATGTTCATGTTGTCAGCATTGTATAAAAACTATTTTAAAGGTCATGTAACATTGATTAAAATATAAATTATTAATAAAATTGTACACAATATTAATGATGCCGACGAAATAGTTTGGTGTTTTACACCAACATACAATTTTTTGTGTTCGTTTGCTACAATACCGATTACATATAGTATTCGATCTCAATTTATTTTAATGTTTGTAAATTACAGAAATTAATTATCGGTATTCTATTTTCTTTATATAGCTAGTTAGAAATAATTCAGCCAAATTTACAAATTGACTTGGAATTTTATTCATAAAAAATTCTAAGTAGATTTGTTCAGTTAATTTATGAAAAATTATATAGGTTGAAAATCTCCACATTTATGTAGTTAGGAAATGTACAGAAATGTGTAAAATACGCATTTATCGGTGATTTTTTGTAGAATGTAATTTGCAAAAATTTCGTAACAGGCTGTCATGCATAAAAATTAATTGAAGGCGATATGATCATAAAAACTAATTAAATAAAAAAAACTATTTTTATTTGATTTAGTTTGCCCGATTGACGTACATTTTACCATCTGATCGATTTTTCTTGATTTAATAAATAAACTTTAATTTATCAAGGCATTTTATAAACTCGTTAAATTAAATTAATTTTTTTAATCAATTTACGAACTTTGATTTTTGGGTAACATAAAAAATAATTTTTTTGGTACTCAATATTATTATTGTATTCCCGATTGATGTCCAGACATAGATAAAATATAATTGATAAGTTTAATAAAGAGTTATACCTCAAACAGCGAACACTTAATAGGAGCTTAAGTTGCACGTTTTTTGTACAATTTCCGTTAGTGGTGCAATCATCAAAATTTTATAGGATTCTCGTCATAATTAAACAACTGACCTCTAAAATTTTGGTGGTCGTACCACTATCCTAATTATGGTCCAAACGGAGCGCAACTTAAACTCTTAAGTTGTCGCTGGTTGAGGTTTAAATCAGAGTTTTCGGAATCGTTTATTACATCAATACAAGCCAGTTAAAAACGGTCATATCGCAGAATTTTGGCTGAAATATTTTTTGATGAAATGTTTTTTTTTTTCGATAGAAAAGGAGTGAAAAGGAACATTTTAAAAGGAAGTTACCTGCTTTTTCTTCTCCGACCCTTCATACCTTGAAAGTGGTTTGGTCACATACCTTATTATTCAGAGCTTGCTTAATGTTACGTGTTTGGGAACGAGATACATACACTCCTCGACATAAATACGATGCGAAAAAAAACTAATTGTCCTGTATTTAGCCAGTTAATCCCTAAAACATTTGCAGAAAATTAAAAAATCCTACAATACATTTTTGAGACAATGGAAAAAAACTAATTATTTTTTGTCTTTTTTGTGTGAAGACATATTTCATCGTACGATAGCTTTTACCGTTAGATCTGTGCCAATATTTACTCGAAATGTTGGCTCGAATTACTTTAGCTAAATTATAAGCGGCAACAACTAAAGTAATATTATATTGTGATTCTAATAAATATAAATTAAAATGAGCAAAAAGCAAACAAGTGTTGATTTTCGCGAAGTCATAATAAAGCTGCACTTAGAAGGCCGTTCTCTTTCTGAAATTGTAAAAATTGTGCACAAACCGAAATCGACCGTTCAGCACATAGAACAAACGTACAAGAAAACAGGTAGCATCAGTTATAGGACAAGACCAGCTCGAAAACGTATTTTGAACGAGCGGGATGAATGTGCTATTGTACAGATGATTCGCCAAAATCAATTCACCACTTCAAATCGAATATAATCTCATTGAATTTAAATAAAACAAAATTTATGATCTTTCATTCACCACAAAAAACTCCAATTGATTTGCCACATCTTAATATAAATGACGTTGTAGTTGATAGAGTTGAATATTTCAAGTACTTAGGAGTGACTTTTGATACGCACATGTCTTGGAGTGAACACATTAAATCCGTTTGTACTAAAATGGCTCCTTTAGTAGGATTGGTAAGGAAACTCTCATATTTTGTGCCTAGTTATGTATTGAGACTGATGTACTTTGCATTTATTCATCCCAGAATTCTTTATGGAATTGTTGTTTATGGAACGGCAAGTCGGAGCAGGTTAAAACCTCTTCAAATCATGCAAAACAAAAGTGTGAAAGCTTTCTTGAAGCTCCCTTTTCGAGTATCATCATTGTATTTATATGAAATTGAATCCAAAGGAATTTTGCCGTTGGGTGCGCTGTATGATTACCAAGTTTCACTGTATATGTACAGGACATTAAATGTTTCTTCTACCTTATCTAATTTAGAATTTAGTAATAGTAATCATAAATATGGAACCAGATTTGCTAATAACATATCATGCGGATCTATTACAAACGAATTTGGACGCAGATCAATCCGATTTTCCGGTCCCCAAATTTACAACAAATTGCCTGAATAATTGAAGAGAATTGGTAAATAATTACATTTTGTAAATTGTATAACTTGGAAATGCATATATGTATCTGACACATGTATGAGAAATATGTTTATTATAATGTTAATTTCCCTTTAAAGGACAGTAAATCCATTGGGGAATTGACATTATAATTTTATTGTAATTAAGACAACCAAAAAAAAAAAAAAAAATCAAAGAACATCCAGTTCGGCTGTCCAGAAAGTGGTAGCCACTAGGTAGTTGTAAAAAGAACGTGAGCCTCGGACTGTGCAGCGGCTGCTGAACAGACACGGCTATTTCTCCAGAACTGCAAGGAAAAAGCCGTTGATTAGTAATGCTAATAAAAAGAAAAGAATTGAATTCGCTAAATTGTACCGAAATGAAGAAAGTTCCTTCTGCCATCGAAAGAATGGTGAAAAAAAGAGCAAGCGCTTCAAATTAATAATCTTAGAAGTAATGTGAAACATAATGGAGCAAGTGTAATGGTTTGGGGCTGTATGTCTGGCGCAGGCGTGGGAAATTTAGTATTCATTGGCGGTATTATGGACAAGCATAAATACTTCGACATTTTAAGGTGCAATTTGAATGTATCAGTAGAAAAGTTAGGTTTCGCAAGCAATTGGATATTCCTACATGACAACGACCTCAAGCATACTGCCCATATTGTTCGGGAATGGCAATGCCTCCTAAACTACAGGCCTCTTACTACTCTCATTTTTTTGCATGACGTCAATTTATGTCTAAACTGAGAGAGCGACATAATAATGTTAAGATATTTACACTTGACCCCCGCATTGCGCTGAGGTCAAACTGAAAATTAGGAAATGGCTTACTTAAAAGTTTCAACTAAAATTTGAAATTAAAGTAAAAGTTCAACGTTTATTTCACAACTTTAAACTTTTTTAATTATCTAATTAATTTTTAATTAATTAGATAATTTTAATTAATTTCCAGTAAAGCAATGTATGCCATTTCGAAAAGCAATTCCAAAAATGTTTGGCCCAACTTGTAACACGCAAAACGACATCAACGACATATCGGTTTTTGTTCATATGTATTTAAATACGTCATCAGAAATAAATCAAAAAATTAAGTTTGTATTTGTTTAGGGTTGCTCAATTATTCGAAGCTGTAGGATGCACTTTTTATATTTTTTTACATTATATTCGTGTTTTTTTTCTTATTTTTATTGAATCTACGTACCAATTATAATAATTTCGAATTGAATGATATTAGAAATCGATTTGTGTTGAATAAAAATGCCAAAATCTCAAATAAAAATGTACATGCATTACTACAAAAATTGGAAAACGCATATCCTTCGGCTTCGACAGTTTGTGCAACACTAACAAAACAACTGGAGAAAGAAATATTATTTTTGTTTTGTAATTTTCCATGATAAAATTTATTTTGGTTTTAAGAGCACGAGGCGGAGCGAAGAGAGATAAAAACGCAAAAAAACGTTGACATAGCGTTTCGTCATCATTTGGTGTAAGCGGCCCGTAGTTTAAGAGGCAATGAGAATGGCTACTTTACAACACTCCCAAACAATTGAATTTACCTCCGCAAAGTCCAGACCTAAATCCGATAGAGCATCTATGGGATTATGTTAAAAAAAAGCTGTGTAACCACATAATAACCTCAGAAAAAACCTTGGAGCAAGCTATCAGAACGGGATGGGATAAGGTTCTAGCACAGTTTACCCAGAAATTGGTGTTATCGATGACAAACAGACTGCACTGCGTCCTAGATGTTAAGGGTGGCCCAACCAGATATTGATGGTTTGCATAAGCACAATTTTTTTAAGTGACCGATGAATTATGTCTGCTAGTAAATGAGATCTTTTATTTTTATAATTATATTATAAATTTTTAAGTGGCGAAATTATAGACCTTATTTAAATATAAGTATTATTATATTATAAAAATATTATTTTAAAATATTTCTCCAAATTTTCGGTATTTTATACCATCATCAGGGACGTACAACTTATTTTAAATATAAGAAAAATATATAATAAACTATTTTTCACGTCACAAAATGTATAAGAAAATTAAATATAAATAAACGTTTTTAAAAACAAAAAAAAAAACGTTTATTTATATTTAATTTTCTTATACATTTTGTGACGTGAAAAATAGTTTATCATATATTTTTCTTATATTTAAAATAAGTTGTACGTCCCTGATGATGGTATAAAATACCGAAAATTTGGAGAAATATTTTAAAATAATATTTTTATAATATAATAATACTTATATTTAAATAAGGTCTATAATTTCGCCACTTAAAAATTTATAAAATTCAAAGACCTTAGTTTTGATTATTTAAACTAATCTAATTTATAATTATATTAATTATATTAAATAAAACACAAAACAATTCTACACAAATAGTTTTTATTTCCGATCGCTTTTCGAACCTATATAGACTTTGGTAACATTGGTTGCAAGGTTTTTGAGTTTTCGAAGATTTTAAGGATGTACGATGAATCTTGTTACAGAGTGTAAAATTTGAGTTGCATTGTTAAAAAATAAAAATTATTAAATTTTTAATTTTTATTGATAGTAAATAATATTAAAATTAATCGTGTGCATTTTGTAAATTTGAAAAACAATCACACAATTTGGCACTAATCAAGTCTCAGTTAACAAACTCGTACACTGTATGCTAATTTTGTATTACGCATATATTGCGAAACTTAAACATTTGAATCCTTCGTTGAATGCTCGGTAAACCGGCCGCAACCGATGATGCTTTATATACATAAAAAAAGTTTGGCTCTTTTACCATAGATCCCGAATCTTACTAGTACCTGCGATAATCATGTATTGTGTGTTTTCCGATTCAAAGCATAGTTTCATTCCAATATGCATTAGTTAGTCGTCCGCGAAAGCAAATACTTTTCATTTCGAAATTTCATGAATTTGGGCTATTAGCTCTCCATGCAGCAATCCTGATGTTATTACGAGTTTCCCTGGTATTTGCCTTTAAATATCAGCTACGAATATGAATTTATCGCACGACTCTATCCCAGAAAACAAAAATAATTCATTAGGGAATACGAATCAAATTAAAATTTCAATTTCGCGTGTGTGAAGTTAACCCAGCCTGAAATTTATTAGAAATGAGAAATGCTGTATACTTTTCAAAATATTTGCGAAACACGAGACAACTTCTAAGGAAGCTGCCACTTCTGATCAAGAAAATTAAAAAAAAAACACTTTTTTTACTTCGGCGATATAGCGAAAGGTAAATCTGCAAAAATCTCAAGGTGAAAAATTTCATTATAAAAGCTTTGTTACTACGTAAAATACAAATTGTCGAAGAATCGATTAAAATGAGACAATTTCCAAACAAAACACTTTAAATGTTAAGGTTTTACAAATTTTTGAAATGACAATGGTATTTCACTCTCTCAATTTTATTGACCTTGACAATTTTCCGGATATAATAACAATCTAACTATCTACCAAATTTTTCAAATTTGGACGTGACTTTCACTCTCAGAAATTTTCCCGAATTTCCAACATGAAAATAACCGGCAACAAACCGATTCAAATGAGATTTTTTTTTTAGACATAACAATTTGAAAATTAAGTTTTTACAAGTTTTTGAAATTGATACGTGCATTTCACTCCCAAAAATTTTCCTGAAGATATAATTACACGTTAGGTTTGTACAAACTATTGTATTTCAAACCCTCAAATGTTCCCGAAGTCCCAACATGAAAATTGACCAGAACATTTTTTCAGTAATAACTACCAGCAAACCGATTCAAATGAGACCTTTTTCAGAGAGTTCAAACGTTACGTTTTTACAAACTTTTCATGTTTACATGAGTATTGCATTTCCCCAATTTTCCCGAACTCCGATCAAGAAACTTGACCTGAATAACTTTTACGCGATAGCCATCGACATACCGATTGAAATAAGATATTTTTAAAATATAACACTTTAAAAGCTAAGTTTTTCCAAATTTTGAAGTTTGCACGTGTAATTCACTCCCCCCCCCCCCCCCCCCCCCTTATTTTTTCGAACTCCCAACATAACCTGCAAAATTTTTCAGCTATAGCCATTAAAGAATCGATTCAAATAAGATCCTTTTCAGAGATAACAATTTAAACGAATTTTTATAAGTTTTATAAATTTGCTCTTGTAACTATTTCACCCTGACCTTTTCCAGACATAACCTTTTAAAAGTTAAGTTTTACAAATTTATCTGTTTTTTTATAAAATAGAAATATTAATTATCCAGTGCCTTTAATGGTCTGGACGGTGGGTCGACGCTGAATTCTGCACTCCAACAGATGGGCTTATATAGTATTTGTTTATTAGCGTCATCCATCATAATCGATGACGAAAATTCGCTTCGCATTCAACCTGGTGGGATTTGAAGCCTGTACCTCCCGGTCCAAGTGACGAAGCTTTAAATACTGCACCACTTATTTGGTGTCCCAGTTTGCACGTGTACTTCACTGTCTCATTTTTCTTGAACTATGGTCCGATTTAACTGAGACATTTTCCAGACATAACTCTTTTTGAATGTTCAGTTTTTACAAATTTTTTAAATTTGCACGTGTATTTCACAGCCCCAAGTTTTCCCGAACTATTAACATGAAACTGGACCTGAAAAGTTTTCCAGTGATAACCGCACCTATGAACCGATTCAAATGAGACCTTTTCCAGATATAACACTTTAAACGTTAAGTTATTACAAATTTTTGAAATAATTTTGATATAAAAATAATAAATTTTAACCTTATCTGTTTGCTATGAATGCATATGCATCTTTATGGGCTGGTTTTTTGGTTAGTTACTTTCGGCTGGGATATTTCAATTTAATATACGTATTAAGGTGGATTTACATATGCGACGTATGACAGGTTGAAATAAACGTGACGCTTTCTTAACAACAATTTACATTTGCAATAGATGCCGCCACGCACAATAATTAAATATTTTTGTGGTGTATATTTATTGTGTTCTGTCATTAAAAAACAATGTGGCAAAACATTCAGAAATTAAAAAAAAAAATTAAAAAGTTTTACTAATATTGGCTTTGATAAAAAATAGTGAATCTCCCAAAAGATGATGGTGAATCAATTACTCTTAGAGCGTAATGAACAAGGCCATTATAATAATTTGGTGGTAGAAATGAGGCTTCATGAAACCCAAATTTTTTTTAATTATCATCGAATGTCGGTGGATCTCTTTGATGAATTACTGAGTAAAATTCGCCGCAGGATTAAGAAATTATATTTAACTCGAGAGCCTGTACTTTCAGGAATAATACTTTCTTTAACCTTGATGTGAAGATGCGAGCAAATAAATAATTTAAAAATTTTAAAATTCTAACCATTTTTTGTAGATACCTAGCAAAAGGTGACATGATGAAATTACTTGCGTATGATTACCGAGTGTCTGAAGCATCTGCAAGCTGCATTATTGCCGAAACTTGTGACGCAATATGGTACTCACTTTTCCGTTCTTCATTTGAAGCGTTAACCGGAATTAAATACAAAGTCGTGGAAAGCGGATTTCGTACTAAGTGGAGTTTCCCAAACTGCATTGGAGCTCTTGACGGGAAAATTGCACAGTTCAGGTTATTTTTTTTATTGTGGTGTTCTATTAAAGCTAATTTTGTGTTAATTTTAGTCCTTTCATAATAGTGGAAGCAGTTGCTTTAATTACAAAAATTCCCAGTGTTATACTAATGGCACTATATGTGATGCGGACTATAACTTTTTAGTTGTAGACATCGAAGTATCTGGGAGATTCAGCGACCGCTGTCTCTTTAAAAATACTGCTTTTGTGAAAGCATTAATCGAAGGCAGCTCATTTTTAAATTTCCCTCCTGATCAATTTGCTAAATAGCAACATAAGTGCTCTTTTGAGGATTTCCCATTGGTTAGGCAAACTATGAGGCCATTTCTGGGAAAAAATTCATCTATTGGGCTACCCGTAAGGGAGTCAGTTTTTAATTATCGTTTCATCAAGGCGAGTCATCGAAAATTCTTTTGGCATTTTATCCGCTAAATGGCGAATTTTTCGAGGGCCTATACACGCAAAACGGGAAAACGTGCTAAAATTTGTTAATGTGACTATGCTTGTTTACACAATTGGATAAAAAAAAGAATGCTTTTTATTGTCCAGCTGGTTATACAGACGTTGAAAGTGAAAATGGAGAAATTGTTGAAGGGTGATGAGGTCGGAGAAGACAGCAAACGAGCTCTGCAACGTATTGGCCGAACAGGCTCCAACAATCCTTCGATGCTATGATCATTAGGAACAATTTCAAAAATTATTTTAACGAAACAAATATTCTTCATTGGCAGATAATACAGTTTATAGCTCTTAAAAAATTATTCTTGATTATACATATATAATATATAAACCTGATTTTATTTTATCGTTTTATTAAATAAAAATATAGTATTAAATAACTATTTATATTTTTCTATATGTAACTACATAACTATAAACAAACATATTAAATTAAATCATTAAATTTGGCCGTGTACATTATATTAGTTATTTCTAAACTACTGCTCTGAAAATTCCACATTTTTATGTCATTTGCCAATGACATACAACATGAACCGAATCATGTTCCACAACTGGTTCTTTTAAAATTTCGATTAATTCTGAAATCTCTGTGGTTTTATCTGAAAAGAGTCTTTATTTGTCTTTATAAATTGAAAATATATAATAGTAAAATAAGCTTAATTTTTTCTAAAAGAGACTTTTTTGGTGTTGATGCCACCACTTCTGCAGGCGAGTTCAATCGATCTTCTAACTCGTATGTATTGTCAATTCGAGTTTGATATTCAATTTGAATATGATCCTCAAGTGTAACAAAATCGGTCTCGGCAAAAAACTCTCTTAAAGAAGTACCTGAAGAACTTCTTGTTTTTTCATCAGTGTCAATCGGGTTAAAAGTGCTAGAAAGAAAGCTAACCATATTTTAATTATAATAAAAAAAATCTGTTTTTGTTTGAGGTGAAAGGTGTATACGTACCTTGGGTTATCGTTTAGAAAATATTTAAGGAACCCTATCAATTTTAATAATGATGAATACTTATTGAGCTTAGTTGCGCTCCCACTTTTTTTATTTTTGCTCATATCTGAATACCGTTCCCTAAACCTTGGCATAAGCCAACTAAAAATTGAAAAATTCAATTATCGTAATTCACTTCATATACATATGTAAGATTATATTATAAACCAACCTGGAATTCGAATTTCTAAACTAACATCATTCCATAATCTTTTCCTGTACGCAATATTTTTTTATAATGTATTTGTAACGTCATACAAAATTCACCTTTTATCTACCGCTCTAATGAGTTTTTCATCGGCCATACTATCCATAATATTGTTTGCATGAAATTACTGCCACTGGAACAAAAATGAAAATAAACCCAGTATAAACCCAAATTGGTACGATATAATTTACACAAATTATACTTTCACGAGAAAATGTACCAATACAATTAATTAAGATACGATATTTGAACAATGTCCACTAATGTTCGGAATGAAATGACTGAAACAACAATTGGACAACTAAAAAAAAATGCCAGCATGTTTCTAAATTTTTATGTGTGTGTGTGTGACCGTCACGAAAAAGATAAAATTTGTTCATGTCTCGGCGTGTACCGTGTGCCGTGTGGTAAATGTCAAAATAGTCGTTTATGATTGGCTATAGACACCCGTCACACGTCACACTTCGCATATGTAAATCCACCTTAATTTTTAATATTTTCGGTTGAAGTAGCCGAGGCACTATCTGCATCGATTTTTCACTTTCTACTAACTTTACCAGGTTTAAAAATCAGTTTTTCTAAAAATATTTGAAATATTCTGTGGTACTATTCTGGCTTGCTCTGAGAACAGGGAATTGGGAAAAATATTTTAATAGCATTTTTGTATGAATTGTATTTTTCTAGCCTACTGAGAGAATTAGTTTCTTGTAAATGTTTTGAAAACAAAGTTGAATGGGAAAAAAAATTTATTGGGACAAATTATTTTCCATTTAACTTTGTTTCGAAAATTTTTACACCAAGCGAATTCCATCAGAAGGTGAAAAAGCACAATTCAATCAAAAATGCTAAGAAAATATATTTTCCAATTCCCTATTCTCCTATTCCCAGGGAAAGCCGGAATAGTACCACGGGAGACGGATGAACATCAGCTTTTTCCATAAATTCAAAAAATTTTAGAACTTTTTTGTATTGGAAGTGGTAATTTCTTTGGAAATGATTTTCAATCACCTTGTTGATTTTTTTAAATTTTTGCGAAAATGGCGATTTTTGAGATTTATGAACATTCATCGTAAATCAAAGTCGGCTGTTGAATAGGTGTTTAGACTTCCAGGAGTTGAGCTTTACTGAGTATTTAACGAATTATTTCTAGAATATAAGTTAGGATCAATTTTTACAGTTCTCCTAGCCATTCATTGAGCAGCACTATTTAAAAAAAATAAGACATGTTGAACGTGCAAATCATTTGTTATATTAATTATTCTATACTCAAACGAGCAATAGTGTTAATTATGTATAAAATATAACCAAATATAATTTTAATTTATAGAAAACGAATAACGGAGAAAACGATTCCGTAAAATGTCAAAAGCGATTACACCAATAAGTAAGATATAGAAAGTCACCATTCGAATTGTGTGGATGAGTAGTATCAATAATATCTACTTAATTGAATCTGGACAGCCTAACAATAGTGGTAGAGGTAACGGCAACTGTTGTGCGAGATGATGGCACGGAGGAGCCTGGAGAGATTATGATCAAGTTATTTGACCTTGAAAGACGAGGTCAGAAGAAGGCAGTGGTTGAGACCAATGAACGAGCTGTTTTGGCGCTCTTGGAGCGAGGGAAAATGAAAGTTGGAAACTGTCAGAGATGCCTTCTTTGTGTGACCAAACCAAACCACGTGCAGAGGTCTAGTGATACTAGGGTTTTCAGAGAGACGCTGAAGACCCGGAGAACAGTGATTCGATGAGGGTCCTTCAGGGAAACCTGAATGGGTGTAGGATTGCGGATGATATCCTTACGCAACTCGTGTACGACGAGAAAGCGTAGCTGGCTGTGATTAGTGAGCAATATCGAAAGCGGAATAAGCCTAACTGGTTTTCGGACCAACTGAATACAGCACCAATATGAGGAGTCACGACTATCACGATATTTAGTGTTTACCTTCCCCCAAACGACAGCATATCGAACTTTCAAGCGAAATTGAACGAACTGGAAGACGCAATTCGAGATTGTTCTGGAGAAATGGCAATCACCGATGATTTTGACGTTCTTGCCTTGAAGTGGGATGTGCCACAACGGAATTCCAGTGGTAGGGCTATAATGGGAATAAGGTCAAGTTTAGATCTGTATGTTCTTAATGGAGAAACAACACCAACGTACCAAAGCCCCGGATTTGGAAACTCAATACCGGATATAACCCTGGTAACACTACGATTGACATCTCCCGCTCCCGAGTACACGGTTCTCGGCAAGTGCAGCGAGTGATAACACCGGAAAAGAGGGGATGGAATACGAACAAGTTGGATGCTACCAAACTAACAGCGCTTTTAGATCAAAATCGAGCGAGTGCACCTATGTCTCCACGGGAGCGACCGACAAGATAAACCGTTGATGCTGAGGCTGATCGGGAAGTGCAATTTCTTCAACAAACTTGTGACTCGTCCCTGCCAATTAAAAAAGTATGGAGTTGAAAGCGACAAGCATATTGGTGGACAGAAGAGATCGCTGAACTAAAAAAGAAAGCTCTAAGGCTTAGAAGGACGGCACAGCAGCACAAAACAAGTAGAGCCATCCGGAGGTGTAAAGACCGATGCTGCGGACAATATGTTATAAGGTGAAGGCGGGTCCATCTGGCAGAGGGGTAAAAAACCGTTATCCGCAAGCTAGGTTCTCCAGACATGTGTAGGCCAATCGATGAAACCACGATGGAAGAAATTATTGACACGCTATTCCCCACACACGAGATTTAGCAAGGGGAAGATATCGCGATTGATTTTAGAGATGTTGCTCCATCCAACGAGGAAGACTTACTAAGTGCAGTGATGTCTATGGAAGTCAAAAAGGCTCCGGGACCAGATGGAACCCCAGTGGAAATACTGAAGGCCGTGGCCAGCAGTTTCCCAGATATACTACTCGACAAATTTAACAGGTGCCTATTGGCAGGAGTGTTCCCCACGCGATGGAAAGTGGCAAGACCAATGCTAGCTAAAAAGTACGCGAGAGGGGTGATTTGCCGTTAACATACTGACCACTTTTTATGTGGGACACGATGGGAAATTACTGGAGAAACTGCAGAAACCCAGCTTGGAAACAGCGGTACGCGCTGCAGGCGACCTATCTTCAACACAGCACGGTTTCTGAAACGAACATTCGACGATTAATGTCATAATGGAGGTGATCAATGCGGTTGAGAGAGCTGAAGAAGCATGCCAATTCCCAAGACCACTCGTTTTTCTTGTTACTCCGGATGTCAAAAGCACCTTCAATTCAGTGAACTGGGAGAATATTGTTGAGGCGCTTGGACAATCTTTTGGGATACCAAACAATCTCGTGGTAATTATACGGGATTGTTTAAATAACCGGAAATAACCTATTATAAGACGGTCGACGGTATTAAGGAATGAGAAATTATAGCCGGAGTAGCGGAAGTCTCGGTGATTGGATCTGAATTATGGAATGTGTTTTACGATAGTTGGCTAAAGCTATAAATGCCAGATGCTGTTTTCCTGGTAAGATATGCAGAAGACGTGGCAATCGTAATTCCTTCGTGGACTACGAAATTTGCCAAATATATGATTAATCAGGCCATGCGATGAATTTATCACTGGATGAACAATCACGGACTGCAATTAGCAACATAAAAGATGGAGGTATTGATGCTCATGAAGCAGAGGATACCAATCTTAACGTCCTTAACGATCAATAACGAAGAAATACAAACCAGGAGAGCAGTAAAGTATTTAGGAGTTACTATAGGTAGTCGGCGCACCTATTACGAGCACGAACCTGAGACTAATTATGTCAGTATTCCAGTCGATTCTATTCTATCGGGTCGTTGCTGGGATAATCCCTATAGATTTTTTGGTGTTCTAGCATGAAAAAAAAAATCAATGGAGATTGATTTTTACCTGTGTCAATTTCTGTCGGGACATGGTTACTTCGGTACCTACCTACATATAATGGGTAAACTAGCATCACCCCAAGGCCGGTATTTGTCCAGAGGTTAACTGTGAAGGGTTCATAGAGGAGAGAGAGTTCATCATGCTATAATCGAAGAGGGGAAACATGCACATTCATGCGGTCCTGCGTAGAAAGAGGAGGGAAGGATGCCTTATTGACCTGTAAGTAACGAACACGAAAGTGGTCTCGGACTGGAGTCTCCAAGAATCTCAAACTTTCGGGTAGCTGAGCACACCAACCCTTCGTCTTTAAAAAAAAAAAAATCACTTACGCAAAAAAAAAATATATCTAATTCGCAATATTAAATTGAAATCCTATATTTATATGAATTTGCCATTGCAAATTCGGCTCGTATCACTAATTGTGATTACAACTATCAATTTGATTGTTAACAACACTTTATTAATTTTCACAACTTCCGGAATATTCAATTATTTCGAAATGATCACTAAATAGCCAGTTAACAATTGGCTTGTTAAAGAACGTATTAATCATTCAATAGATCCAATTTCCTTTTAAGGTCAATCACTATTTTCCTTTTCATTACACTGACATGGACGGTGCGGTGAGTCGGCACTGAATTATGCACTCCGACAAAGGTACATCGTTCAAGTGCTGAAGCTTTAAAACTGCATCTTGACTGGTACACACTTAAAGCATCACAAAAGCATCACACAAATCACATAATTAATATGACTAAAATTAGATTTTTTTTTGGACTTGTATAGAGGAAAATGCTGTCGAATTATCCTGAATGCTTTTGACAAATAACATTTCAACATTGACACCGCGAAATCATAGTAATATCAAATATCAAAACTTTACACTTAAACATGTGGAATTATAATTTTTGCATCAATGAGATTTTGTTAAATCCAAAATAAATTGAAATATTAAATTCGTGTCACAGTAAATTCCAGTAAAGCTGGTTATTATGAATTATAATTGACACAATAAGTATTATATTATTTTTAGCTGTTTCCTAAAATGTATATACCTTCTGCTTCAATATGTGGCGCGTTTAACCTTATTTTAATTACTTTCACGTATAACAAATATAAATCAACTACAAACTCTACTTGCATTCATAATTCCATTATTTATCGCTTAAATGCTTTCTTCTTTTTCCATCAGCACCGTCGCCCATATTCAAATTCATTAAAACACAAATTTGCAATTCACAAAAAAAAAAGCGCAACGAGTTGTTAAAATGAAATTTAAAATGAAAAACGTGCAACAAATCACATAGAAAGCATAGAAAATGTACTTAAACGATTTTTTATGTTTTTGTTGTTATACATACATACATATTTATGATACAGCTGTTTTTCATTTATCTATTCATTTTTCAACTAAAATTGCCATTTGAACTCTACAATGAATTGCCAATATAAAATCTATTTAGATTTAGAACGTTGGTTACCATTTCAAAGACCACCCATTGGATGAATGTGTGTATTATAACAGCTAAATCAAAAACAAATATCCAGAGTATTCATACATACTGATTGTGTTGACTTTGTGCGAAATTTTGCATGGGACCACCGACCACATGTACACCAAAATAATATTAACATTTTATGGTATAAAACAATAATCAGACGGGCAATTAGAATGTTTGTTTAAAAATTCACACAAAATTTATTTAAATTTCTTCCAATGATTTGATTAATGACTGCTGTCTATCACTGTAGTCTACAAAATCAATTAGTACTTTAAATATTAATTCAATTTAGTAAATCAATTAGAGTTTGATACATTCTTGTGTGTATGATGCTACATGTATACGCTCTCTGTACCATAAATCAATCTAAATAAATAAATAAAAATTAAATTTGCGCGATCATCACGACGTATAGCATGCGGATAATTTCTATTAGCTCGTTTGTATTTATTTGGCCAAAATATTTTCAATTTCTTGTTTATATTATTTTAAAAATATATAATTTAAACAAATTGGATGCAAACGAAATAAATAGATATATAGAGATATCATGGAGCAAAATAATTTGCTTCAAGGTGACGCAGACGATTGGAATCAATTATAAATAAATTTGGATTATAAGGTGTTGGCTCTCCGACTAACAAAATATAGGTGGGTTACGAGTATGATCTAAATTTTTATATTGTTTTGTTTAGTTTGTTTAGCATTCGTTTGTGTATATGGCTAAGATCACATTTTTACATTTATGGTGTGCTAATTATTGAGGCGAGTGACACAATATTCTGGCTAAAATTAGAAATTTTTTAATGTTATGCTTGATAATAAAATGTGATTTTTTTAATCTCGAGTCAATGGCACGTGGATGATGAATTACTGACTCAGGTAATTATTTGTTTCGTAAAATACTATTAAGAATTTCGATTATTGGGCCTATTGTAAATTGCAATGTAACTGGGATTCATTTTAAAAGATTTTAATGTTTTCAAATATTCGATATTTACCTGTTCAAAGTTTTAGGACAACGGGATTGGTTTCACTTTTTCAAGTATCTGGGACATAATATCAGTAAGACTTACGTGGGTTATAAATTCACAGACATTTACAGTTAAAATACTGTCGGTTGTAACACCTGCAAACGCGCAACAATTATAAATATTGGCGAAAAATAACAGTTGTATTTCTGATGTACTCGTAAGCAATCTTATGCGTTTCTAATATTGCTCTCGTAAATATCAAAGCTACACATCAGTTAATTAATACTCACAATGTACATTATTATATATTGTTTATATTTATTTTTATTATATAATTCTCCTTTTCGACTTCTCTTCTTTTCTACTTTTCTTCTTTTCTAACTAGATATTAATTTTTCTACTTTAATATTTTACCACTTTTCTATATTTTTTCTATTCTTTTAATTTTCTTTCATTATTGATGTAACGTTTAATCATTAATTTGTGTTCTGACTTCTTTCAATATTATTATTTTTATATTTTATATTTGTCTGGGTCATTCCATTATATTTCAGCATCGGTTACGTTTTCATCTCACCGAATTAATGTTTTTTGCTTTTATATTGTTCCTTGAACAAAAACGTAGACATGTATTTTTTATTAAGTTTTGTGACTTTCAGTTATCCCGTTATACGGTTAAGAAATTGGTCAGTTTCTCATTTTTAATAATTTTTTTAGAGCTTACATTTAATTGGTATACGTCCGGCTCTGCTGAAGGTATCGTTAAAAGTGGTATCACTTTAGAAAGACCTTAGATGGTGTTAAATTATTCAATAAACAATTTTTTGAAACTACTGTTATTATAAGAGTTTTGGTGAAATGAATGTAGCCAGATCTTTTGAATTGTAGATGGCGCAGCTACCAATCCATAAAGACGTATGTAACACCGTTCGTTCGAATGTTTCACCGGTGAAGGTATCAGGTTTAGTTTTTATAACAAAAGAAGCGGATAACTGAAGGTCACAAAAAGGTAACAAAATTTAACAAAAACTACATGTCGGTGAGGTGGAGTTCAAAAAGTGTCAAAAATATGCTGAAATATAATGGAATGACCCTTATATTTTCATATTTTAATATTGTTATTTTTTATAATTTTATATTTTTATGTTGAGATTTTTATATTTATATATTTTTATATTTTTGTCGTTAAATTGTTATATTTTAATATTTATATATTCCTATATTTTTAAATTTTAATATTTTTATAATTTTCTAACTATATTTTCGTATTTTTTATATTTTTCTTATTTATTTATAAATAATTTTGTCTGAAAAAAGGCCGAAAAATCTTTAAAAACAAGTATCGACGAATTTCTTTAAACTTCTAAAACTAAATTAGTGTGGGCTAAATACACACAAACATAATGAGAGTTTTCCAGAAGTTTTTGATTTGGTGATATAATTCGCCAAACCGATATGTTATTGTGTTATACTATAGGTATAAGCAAAATTTTAATTTTTGCTCGTTGCAACCTGATGAGTAGACCAACATTTTTTATCAGTACAAAACCAAACTGCCAAGAAAGAACTTTAGGAGGGTCTCATTATATATTTTATATATTTTTTATAGGGTTGTGTGTATTTTACCCTGGGGACTAAAATTGGGGGTGGGGATAATTAATTATCTATTTTTTTTGTGGTTGATACGTTATGAGTAGGTGATTTCCTTGTTTTCTGGCTTAAACAGTCGTAAACATTGTGGGAATGTCAGTTTATTTATAAGTAATATTTTGTCTAAAAAAAGGCCGAAAAATCTTTAAAAAATTCTATATTTCTATTTTGGTATGTTTATATTTTGATATTTTTATATTTTACTGTTTTTATATTTTAATATTTTTATATGTAATTTTTTTGGTGGTGAAATTATAGACCTTATTTAACAAGTATTATTATATTATAAATATATTATTTAAAATATTTATCCAAATTTTCGGTAGTTTATACCATCATCAGGGACGTTGACGTAAAACTTCTACAATTTTTTAACATAAAATAAAATAAAAAAAGTTTTAACATGAAAAATTAAGAATAACAATAAAAAAACCAAAGAATATTTACATTTTAAATATAAGAAAAATATATAATAAACTTTTTTCACGTCACAAATTATAATAAAATTGAATAGAAATGAACGTTTTTTCAACTTCAAATACAGAAAAAAAAATAATAATAATGGTAATTAAATTATGTAGCCAACCTTTTTGACACAAAACATGAATAATTGACCTAAAAAAAACTTTTCAATATGTCATTCAAAAAATCAAAAGTATATTTTAAGAAAAACTTTTTAAAATAAATTTATTTTAATCAAGTGTAATTTTTAATAATGTTAATATAACAACTATGTAGTTTTTTAGTATCAACTTTATAGTTAACTGGAGTTTTTGATACCCATATGTTACATGTTTCTTTAAATGATCTATTTATTTTCTTTTTTTCATAAGCTAATGTAATCGCATTATCAAAGTCAAAACTGTGATTAGTTACATGGCAATGTTTAGCTAAAGCTGATCTGTAATGATTGACAGTTTTACCAACTTGTTTTTTAATATTTATATATATCATCTTTTCCATGTTGATCTATCCTTTCAATTTTAGTTTTGCTAGTTTCGCCTACATAACAACCATAACAATTTTTACAGAAAACTTTATAAACCAAACTATTTTTTTGTTCTGGTAAGATTTTATCTTTCAGCATGGTGTACATACTATCAGTTTTTTTAATTATTTTGTTAGCTATACATATATGTTCTGAATTATTTTTTAAAGTTGTAGTAATTTTTTCTGTTAATTTTGGTATGTATGGTAAACATCCATATTTAAATTGATTGTTATTTTTTTTTTATTAATTTTAAATGTATATAATGTTTTAATCAAAAGTTTTTTTTATTAATTTTATCGGATAATTATTCTTAATTAATATATTAGTAATTTTATTAATGATATTATTTCTAAATTCGATATCTGTTAGGTAAATTGCTTTTTTTACAAATGTTAGAGCAACATTTTTCTTCATTCTATATGGATGAATTGACATAAAATTTAGAAGAGTATTAGATGCTATTACTTTCTTGTACCATTTAGTTTTAATGTTATTATTAATTCTGTATAATTTAATATCTAAAAATGCAAGCGATTTATTATTTTCTTTTTCAATTGTAAATTTTAATTTGTTATGGAATGAATTAAACAAAAATTGCAAATTTTCAACATTGTCCTCATCAGTGGCAAAAAATAAGGTCCCTAATTTCGCCACCTAAAAAAATTATATATAAAATTTAAAGACCTTAGTTTGATTACTTAAACTAATACAATTTAAGGGGACATATCACCTTGAAAATTGAAAAAAAAGTTTTTCAAAGATTTTTTTTAATGGAATAGAAAGAGATATCTTTTAATGAAACTTCCCATTGACATTTTATTTAACTGAAAGTATACAAAAAAAATTTTTTTTTTGATTTTTCTTTTGGCCCACTGTCGTCTGCTACAAGGGTTTCTCAAAAACACTGAAACTCCGTGGCGTGCATCATAACTACTCTCAGAAACGTCTGAAGAAAAAAAAACGGGGTTTTATTCAGCATTAAACCACCCTTGGAATGAAATAAAAGAAAAAAAATTGGTTGAAAAATAAAAAAATGGCGGCATTTTTTCGAAAATGCAGCTTTTTTGTCCCCCTCAATTAGTTGTAACTCAACAAATTGAAAGCCGATTTTTCCTTCCGTAGTTCATTCTGAGCAGAAATATATGTAGATCAACGTGTTAAAATTTTAGAACGATTGGATAAGTAGTTTTTTCTCAATCTTGCACGCCAACTTGAAAAACGTCATTTCGAGATAACCGCGTTTAAAGTTCGTCATTTCGAGATAACCGCGTAAAAAAACGACTTTGGCACGCTTCGCAATAAATAAAATAATTTTTTTTAGAGATTTTCATGTTTATATCATTAAAATCGTGTTTTTAAACGTTCATTCTAACATAATCTATCATACAAAAAAATCGATTTTTTGAAAATTTGAAGGTGCTATATCCCCTTAATATTTTTATATTTTTATGTTGAGATTTTTATATTTATATATTTTTGTATATTAATATTTTTGTCGTTAAATTATTATATTCCTTTATTTTTAAATTTAAATATTTTTATATTATATTTTTCTAATTTTATATTTTTATGAGTTTTATATTTTTATATTCTTATATTTATTTATTTTCATTTTTATATTGTTATATTTTTCTAATTTTTCTATTTTTATATTTTCATATTTTTCTATTTTTATATGTTTGAATTTTTGTAATTTTGTATTTCTGTAGTTTTATATTTTTATATTTTTGTATTTACATATTTTTAAACATTTTTGTATTGTTATATTTTTGTTTTTTTGTATTTTGATATTTTTGTAATTTCATATTTTTATATGTTTATATTTGTACAATATATTTTCATATTTTTTTTTTTTTAAATTTTACAATTTTAATATTTTAATATTTTAGTATTTTAATGTTATAATGTTTTAATATTTTTATAGTTTTATATTTTTATATTTTTTTTATACAATATTTTTATATTTTTATATTTGTATATTTGTATATTTGTACATTTGTACATTTGTATATTCTAATATTCTTATATTTTTATACATACTTTTATATTTTATACAAATTTTTATATTTTTATGTTTTTATATTTTTAATATTTATATTTTGAATATTTTAATATTTTTTATTTGTATATTTATATATTTGTATATTTTTGTATTTGTATTGTATATTTGTATATTTGTATATTTATATATTTGTATATTTGTAGATTTGTACATTTGTACATTCGTATATTTGTATTTTTGTATATTTGTATATTCGTATATTTTAATGTTTTTATATTTTTATATTGTTTAGATTTTTTTTATTTATGGGGTTGGATTAGAGTCAAATTCGAGGTCATTGACAGCGAGGATTTTTGATGAAGACCTGTAGAATGAACTTTGTTTCTTGAGAAACCTAGCAACCCTAAAATAAAACTATACAAATCTACAAACTTTACCAAAAACCTTTAAAACTAGAAGACGCTAAATTATTGAAACTAAAGATTGATCACCTACCTGAGCTCACCCAATCAACCACGGAGTGGACCAACGCCTCAAGTTATGAGTTTAATAAATACAAGTCTGTAGGTATTGACAAAAGTCAAGGTCACAAATCGATGGTTTCACTTCCAAAATATGGCATCATGCGCGGTACCTGCTTTTGAATTCGGATCGGTGGCCACCCAAAACGGAAGCTCTGCTGGATAATGGCAATGAACTAGAGACACACTCGCCCATTACTTGATTCCAGGATGATTGAAAGTAAATCCTGCAGTTCGATACTTTTGTGGTGGGGGTTAAGTGCTCAATATTTTGTAAATCAACCTTCACCTTCATTTTAATTTAAACCGTACAATCTATAATTACCAAAAATTAAAACAACCATCTAAAATTCTTATTACGTTTTACAAATCAAATACGTTCTTATAATGAAAAATTATATTTATCAGGTAATTATAAAATCGATATTTCTTAAAGCATTTCATTAGTTAACGAACAAATCAAAGAGATCGGAGGAAAACCGGATGGTTCTTAATTTCCGCAGCATATGAATCAATGGAACACGCTCAACACAACTAACACTATTAAGGATCCAAATTTGATAGTATTGGATACGGCTGTTAAAAGGAGATCACATGAAGGAGAAGAGCTAGAAGAGGTTTGAATATATAAAGCACGAAAAAACAGTTAGCTACTGTTAAATAATAAACTCAACACGAATATCTATCATATTTACGAACTAATATTACACGTCAACTCAAATTCACGATTTTTCAAATCATATTAAATTTTTTTTAGTTTCACAACTTTTTACAAGTCAATCACAATTTTTTAAAATTCATTGTCAATTTTTTCTAAATCAACCTCCATTGTTGAAATTTATTGCATTTGAAATTCATGTTTTTTCAAAGTAATTTCAATTAAATGTAGAGTAAATTCAAATATTTTTAAAACAAATTCTAGTTTTAATATTTCAAGGTCGTAAATCTTTACCAATCAAATTCAACTTTTATGCAAAACAATTTCAATGCTTCTAATTCTTAACCAATTATGATGGGATTGGGTATGTTGAATAGAAATAAGATTCTTAAATGATTTTTGGAAGGAATTCTGGAATATGGCCATCTGAGACGGAACTCAGACATTTTTTAGCTGATTATGTTGGGATTGGGTATGCTGGATGGAAATAGGATTCTTAAATGATTTTTAGAAGAAATTCTAGAATATGGTCACCTGATCCCGATTGGGATTTGGTGTGTTGGATGGAAATAGGATCCTTTAATGATTTTTGGAAGAAGTTTTGGAATATTGCCACCTAGGAAAGAACGCGGTCATATCATAACCGATTATGATGAAATTGGACATTGCGGATGAAATTATATTATGAAATAATTTTTGGAAAAAGTTCTGGAATATGGCCATCTGGAGCGGAACTTGGCCTATTTTTAACCGATTATGATGGGATTGGATATGTTGGATTGAAATGGGATTATAAAATGTTATTGGAAGTAGTTTTGGGAAAGACAACTTCGAACTCGGTAATTCTATATCGGTTAAGTAATAGACGTGCTCCGTTCTGGGTGGCCATATTAAAAAACTTTTTTTTCTATAAATCATTAATGAATCTCATTTCCATTAAACAAATCTAATCCCATCGTAATCGGTTAAATTAACGTAACTCGTTGAAGGTTGCCATATTCCAAAATTTCTTCCATAAATAATTTAAGAATCCTATTTTCGTCCAATAAAACCCAATTACATTATAATCGGTTAAAGAATGGCCGAGTTCGAGGTAGATTTTTCCAAAACTTCTTCCAATAACATTTTAGAATCCCATTTCAATCCAACATATCTAATCCCATTATAATTGATAAAAAATGGGCCGATTTCTGCCTTAGATGGCCATATTCCTGGTGGTTAAGAATTGGAAGCACTATATTGTTTTGCAAAAAGTAATTGAAAAGAAGAATTGTAAAAATATACGACCTTGAAATATTAAAACTGGAATTTGTTTTAGAAATATTTGAATTTACTCTACATTTAATTGAAGTTACTTTGAAAAAACACGAATTTCAGATGCAAAAAATTGAGGTTGATTTAGAAAAAATTGACATGAAGTATGCAAAATTATTATTGACTTGTAAAAAGTTGGGAATGAACTAAAAGAAAATTGAATATCATTTGTAAAATTGTGAATTTGAAGTGCAAAGCTAATTAAAAAAATATAAATATACGAACTCTAGCTAAACCGAATGATTTTTGACCGAACCGAAATTTTAACTCATGATGGCAGCTTGCCTGTCGAAATCAATTTTGTAGATTCTTGACAGATATAATTTTTTTACTATAAGGAATGTACTCGTGTATATTTTATAGGGAAAACGCCTCAACTTCACCGTCATCTGAATCGTAATAACACATGGCAGTCAGCCATGTATCTTTTGAGGATTAGATTCTGCGGTAAAATAACTTTTCTTTATATAGAAAGCTTGCAAAAATGTTCTCTCATCTTTTAGCGAGATTGCGGACAGTTTAATAACCACTTGAGTGGGTGCCACAGGATTTCTATATTATGAAGAATTTAAAGGCAGTTCAAGGGCTCGTCGAGGAACAACTTGCTTTATGTTCGTGCAAACTAATGCTTTAGCAGTAAGTAAGTCACAAAAGACAGATCAAATCAAAAATAGTTCTGGATAGATCCCGAAGTAACATTTAATGTGACTCTTCGATCTAGCGTAAAACTAGGCATAATTTCATAGGTTGAAGTTTTTATTTCTAATTTTCTGATTGGTTAAAGCTAAAATAGTTCCATTTTCAACATGAAAATGTTCAGAGGGTTTAATTTCGAATAAACAGAATAGATGAAAAAGACTAAACATCTACATTAAATGTTACGCAATCATGGTTACGCAATCAGCTATGGTTAGTACAAATTTAGGTGAACGCATGGGATCAAACATGACAATTTTCAAAGTGGGTCGAATATCGGTTTTCATTAATTTTATTTTATGTAAGACTTTAACTAAATATTTTCAGAAATGTGGTAGCAACAATGAATAATTTAAATTGGTTGCAAATTAACTAAAGACTTCTTGCTTTCTAAGCAATCCATTGCTCTTATTAATAGATTGGTTAAAGAACAATCAAAAAATTAATTATAATAATATTATGTAATATAATGTCTGCGGTCAAAATTTAACTAAATAAGAAAAAAGTGTGTCTTAACCGCAAAAGGCCAAAAAACTATCTGATTTTTTCTAGTAAACCACATAAATGAATATTGTCATTTTTATACTACAACAAAAGAAAAATAAAACCACAAGTCTACCTACTAAAATATGATATCACATATACAAATGACATTTGCATAATATGCATTTACATAATAATAATGCACAAAGAAATTTTTCGAATCTTGCGGATTTTCCGCTAAAGACACAAATTTTTAATTTACTTTACTCAAAACAACTTTGTACTCGTAAACTGAGTTCTTTTGAGATAATAGACTTTATAATATGTTTATTATCGAACCGATATTTATATCGCATTTATCGATATTATTGTAAATGTGTGTGTATGTATGTATTAAATCCTATCCGCGTCCCACAAGACATCGACCATAAAATTAAAAAAAAAATTATCTAATATCGCGTTCTACAAGAAAATTAAATTTTTTGCATGGTTGTTTGGGCCCGCGAATTTTTTTTTTTTTTTTTTTTGCAACAAACCAGCAATCATCGTATACGTTATATATAGAGCTATGATATACACAAATCGCATATACATGAACTATTTCATTCTGTTGACGGTAGAAAAGTCATACTGTCAGTATTTTGTCTGACTCCAAACCTTACACATCGACTTAAATAATAAAATTTTATTGCTTAAGACATTTTTGTTGTTTTGTTATCAAATTCGGTGCTTTTTTGTTGCTGGTATTTACAATAATACAATATCAAGTGTCTTACATTTTTTATTTATAATCAGTTTATAATGCTGTGATTTCATAATTCTATAGTGTCATCATTTTTTATGTTGGTTTTATAGTGTGGAATACATAAAGCATTAAAATTAAAGAGTTAACACAAAATATTCATCCGATCTGTGGTTATTTTCTTAACATTTTCTTGTGTGTACACCTCAAACTTATACATATTACGAATATTATATATTGTTTATAAAAATATATATATTTTAATATTTTAGTTTTGCTTAAAAATTATTCAGTTTTATAAAATACGTAATATGAAAACCGGTATAAATTTATGCGGTTTTCGCGCGCGGTACACCAAAATACAAACAAAAAAAATATATTAGAAAGATTTTTATGAATAAAAAATAAAAATAAAATATAAAAATCGCGAATTAATTTTAATTTATTATTTGATTTCATTTGCATAAGTATACCGTATCGAAATATATCGCGAGTTAAGAACTGTTTTGATCGAAACGAGTTGGAAAAAAAAATTACTGATTGATTTTGGGCGAAATCTATTAATAAACTATATTATATAGATCATGTGTTTGCCAAATAAATAATTTTTTCGTTAAGTTAAAATGCTAACGTTGTTTGATCAGCTGAATGAAATTATACTGAATTCACAAAACTGTGAAGATTACGTTTCAAAGAGTTTTGGTTTTTGATAAAAAATATGCCTTAGTTTGATGGTTTAAAAATATTTTTTAAATCATGGGACGACCTTGAAAAATATTCCAAAGGTCATCATCAAAATGTAAACTAGGACAATGTAGTTGGTTTTGCAATTTAAATTTTAGGCTAATCAATAATTTTTTTGAAGTCCGCTTAGGATGGAAGAAGAATTATGAAGAAGAGTTTTACCTTCCCCGTATCTTTTACTGATTTTCCGAATACTTATGTGATGCATACTACTGTTTCATCCATTCGTTAGTTCCATTAATAGTCTAAACCTCATTGTACCCCTTAAATTCGATCTGCATAGCCTTTGAGTATAAAACATTTTTACAGTTTGACACAAACGTACACTTTATGACGAATATAAACGCCCTGCTATCATCCCACAAAAATAAAAAACTAACACTATCCAATACCGACACTATTTTCATCCAACATTGCAGGAACAATTTTAACAATACATACTAAAATATCATCCCATAAAATAATTTTAATCCAACTATCGCTATAGGAAAAGTTAACTATCCGATCAATGTCACAGTTTCGGGTTAACATATTAACATAAAATATTTTTCTCTTGAAAAGCGAGTGTTTTTTAGATGTTGATTTCTAGTATCTTCGATGTGTATGAGCGACGCATTGGATTTTTGATTTCCAAAACTCGTATATTTTGTGATAAACCACGATTCAGTATCCGCAAGCACGCGCGGTATAAAACTTCCATTTTAAGTTGTATAATTTATCAATAATTGAATCTTTGATTAAAAAAAAAACGAGACATTTTTTTGATCCAAACAAAATACCTTTTAAAACAACATGTTTGTGAAGGTGTTTTTGAATGAAACACAACCATATCATCATTAAGAGTTGACTTAAAGAAACTTCTATGCGAACGAGCGGCGCAATAGATCTTTGAATACCAAAATTTGTATATTTTGTGATAAACCACGATTCCTTACTCGTTGGTATTTTCATATTTTTACTCTGTCTTCGATTATATTTCGTGCATTATGTTCTTTTTCGTTTATTTAAAGGAATACCTACCCATTGCCTCGTTTTAGTACCTGCTTAATTAGATCCATGCCCATCTGGTATTTCTGCAAAATCTCAAGTTCTACTTCGGCGCGCATTCCGCCGAACGTTAGTGGAAGAGTACTCTCCCCATTGACTATCGCAGATTAAAATGTTGCTGTTAGCAAGTTATAAGAGACATATCAAGTGATCAATGCTAAACGCCACTCAAAGAATCAAACTATATTGGTATTTATTCTTTTATTTATTTTGGTACATTTACCAGTGAAATAAGAATCCCAACAATTCCATGGATGAACCGCGCGTCATATTACGTTGCCGTCTGTAAATACGAGGTCTGTACTGTCGAGACAACCTCTCATTTGTCAAGTCTGGTACCTTTGCTTTTTCATTTCATTGACTTGGTATTTCCTCAAGTCTGCATTGGCATTCCTCGTTCTATAATTTCAAACATCATAAGGTAACTATTGATGTCACAACGACACGTTGATTAATTGCGTCAGGCTTCCACTTAAGATTATTTCTGAGCTCTTCTTCATTTTGACATCTGTGACCCCATTCTGGTTTTCTTCGGGAACAGGGAATTGTGGATTAGTGACGTTTTTCTGGCAGTTGGGATTTTTTTATTAGAAAAAAATAATTCCATTTTATAGCAGTTTTGACGTAAATTTTTCCCCATTATTTTTTTGGGGAATTGTGATTCGTACATTTTTGACTTTTGAAACATTAATTTTTCTTTATAAATATATATTTAAAAATAAATGAAACTTGCAATAAAGGTCGCAATACGTGTTTTAGTTTGTAAATATCTACATAAAAAAATTTACCAATATAAAAATTATTCCCTGATATACATTTGGGAATGGGAAATAAATATTTGAGAAATAGTGCAATTTGTAATTACAGCAAAACATTTTCCCAATTCTCAATTACCTGGGAAAACCAGAATAGGACCACTAGCAAGTATTAATATGGTAGTCCCCCTTTTCGGATTCGTCCCAGTTTCTTTGTCGTCTTGCGATACTCCCACATTTGACGCTCTTTATCGTATTATTCCTTTCTTGTTCTTTAATTAGCTTCACGACTCTATTTTTGATAAGAATGTTAGTCGAAAAGAGCCAATTGTAATACTTTTTTGGATGTTGTGCGGTTGTCACCTGTTATTTTTATCATTGCGTTTCATTATAAACTGGCCAGCGAGCGGACATGATGTACATTAAGCTTTCAGCCCAGCTAGCGCCAACGTTTTTGATATGCGTGGTTATTCTGATACGCCCGTCTACGGGGAGTAAATCTCCTCAATATTTAACTGTTTTAGCCATTCTAATGGACAGATTGTTTATGCGTTCCGTTAAATATAGGTGGTAGGTTCGTGTTCTGGTTTCTCTGGTAGTAGGATCATAACAGTGTTTTATGGTCAGAATGGTGAGAGTAGAAATTTATTATCTTTACACCGAGTAGCCGTTATATATTCTATCATTGAAGACTATATTCCAAATAAATGGTCGTGTTATTGAGCCCTGCGGATTCCCTTTCGTGACGGCTTTACCTATCCTACCATTATTATCCAGAATTATGGCCGTTCTGTTTTTAAAGTAATCGAGGATAATTTTATACATATTTCTTGCATCATTACTTTCCTTGAATTGTTTAATAATGCTTGGCACCACAAATTGTCAAATGCTTCTGCTATATCAAAAAATAAGCTGATTTGGGAAACTATCGTGTCTTCCGTTAATTTGTTTGAATATTGCGAAAATTGAAAAGAGACTGGATAAATTTTCGTTTGCAGGTTTAAAAATTATCTTATTGCTTAGAGAATTAGGACACTGTTATTGACAATATATATTTCTTCGTTCGAAGGATCAATGCGTTCTGGTCATTCATCCACTACCAGAGATTCCTTATGTAAAAGTCACTAGCAACGACTTTAGATTTTTTTGGCATAACGGGTTGATTCTAAATATGCATATAACCATTGTAGATTTTATTTTGCACCTGTATGCTTAACTTTATAGATGTTTCAAGAATCCTTACCAGGCTTACGTACATCCATTGGCACAAACGAACACACATCACAAATTTCAACGATAGCGACTGGGGTCGAAAGCAAAAGTACAGAGAAAATGGGGTAATTAGTGGTCTTAAAGTTTTTTTACATGATTTTCATGAATCTGTAAGAGAATGTGCCAAAATAATTTACTGCTTTAAGTTAAAAATTCTTTTTTGGATTGGTCTCGTACTCTGGGGAATAATGGACTGCCGCTAAAATGGCGGTAAACTGTTTCGGTGAACATATTAAATACACATTGTTTATAAAAGAACTTGAATTTACATCTATCGCTTTGTCCGAATAAACAATTAGGAAAAACACTAAACTGCTAGAAAAATGTAAAAAAAAACCTTTTCTCATGCCTAAGAAACGCCAGAATCGACTCACAGGTGGAAAGTTGGAATTTATTTTCATCGTCGCTCGCTAAATATAAATGTTGTCCAGGGAGTCAATTCGCGTTCCGTGGAATAATGAAAATGAAAAGTTTTTTTCATTAACAATCGAGTAGGTTTGGATTCCCCATAAAAAATGTTGATTTCACACAGTAAAATGTAAAATTTACGTGCGAATAATTCAAGCTTCTAGATTGCCAACGAAAAAAACTTTTCATTTGCATTATTTCACGGAACGCGAATTGACTCCCAGGCATATTTATTGATTAATTCAGCATCATATTTATTTAGTTTCGCCAATTGTCAGTAGATGTCAGTAAAATATATATTGTTCAAGTTTTTTACTATTTTCAGAAAAAATTGTATTTAGCCAGAAATTAACGTGCCTTAAAGTTTTTGACTCAATTATTGATTTAACTAATTTAATGTTAGTTCGTTCCAGTTATTAATAGATGGAGTGGAACACAATATTCACAAACATTTTATTTTAATTTTCAAACTTACCAGAATGTGAGGTTTATCAATTGCCGAAGTATTTCGACATCGATGCTTTAGCATATAATTTGGGATTAGATATTTGGCTCAGTAGTTTTATGCGTACAGTGACATCTTTAATGAAAATAACAGAAATTGAGTTTTGTAATCCTAAAAGTTAAGTGAGATTAAATATTTTAAAAATGAATTGAAATTAATTGTTACTGACGATGATGCCTAGGCATTAAATTTGATATAAGAAGTAATTAATTAAAAAATTTCCTTAAACAATTTCTACTTTAAAGAATCTCAGTTTTCAAATATAAACTGTTGTTTTACTTAATCACTATAAAATAGTGGTGCACTTAAAAATTTCCAAAACTCAAGTTTAAAAGATAAGTTCCTAAGCAACTGTTAAGATGGTCGTTTTATCCGCAAAAGTTGATACGTTAGTCCATTGAATATATCGAGTTGGCCCCAGAACGCCACCTTGTGATACTCCAACTGATATTTTTAGTATGAAAAACTGTGTAAAACTGCTTTGGTAAGTCTCTTTGTAGTTTACATTCCAAGCTTTTTACCATACTCTGTCAAAGGCCCGTGCTACATCCAAGAAGATGCTTGAATAGACTTGTCCTATTAAAGAATGGTTTTTCCTGAAGATAAATTGATGTGAATACAATTTCTTTCTTCTAATATTGGTTTCAATCTCTTGTAGAGTATATTTTTCGAATACATTTGAAAATTGTGGAAGTAGGGAAATTTGTTTAGGTATTATGATACTACAACTATGGTAATCAGTACTTTCCATTGATTTGAAACGTGTTTAAATCTGAATGGAGGAGTTTACCTAGACCTTTTGCCGACAGACTTTTATTATTTTTTCTGTAATAAAGTCATATTCCAGAGAGATTTTTCACTTTTTATAATGTGACAGGAGATATGTTGTAATTAGCCACTTTATTTACTGGTGGTATAATTTCATCTGCTGATTGCCTAGGAGGAGGCTGGAACATGCTCTCGAGATGGATCGAACACAATGAGCTTTTTGCTTTGCACTTATGTTCGATCTTTATTTTAAGATTGTGGAGTTTCAAGTTTTTTACTTTTTATCACTTTCCAAAGGGAGTAAAAATAGAATTGTTTTATATTCTAGACAAATAGCATGTTGTCACATTTGGGTGTACTACTCTACACTGCTTTTAGTATACTGTTGAGTTGTTCTAATTCTTCTTCTAGCTGTAACGGAATTTTAATTGGTACGTGAAGATATGTATTATCCTCAAAAAGTTTCTGGAATTTCTCCCAGCAGATTTTGTTATTGGTTAACCAAGGTGGACTAGTTTTCTTAACCATCGTTGCGCTAATTGTCATAATAATAGGTGTCTGAACCGACATAATTTATACCTTTAGTGATGCCTAAGATATCGGGTAGTTTGTTTCTATCCGTAAGCCAATAAGTGGGTTGATCTCCAGAATGAAAATCGCTCCCGCATAGTCCACCTGCTGCTCTTGATGATATTTTTTGCATTAAAATCACCTCTGATTATGAAACTTGATCGAAGTGATTTAAATAATATGTAACAGTCTTCCTTAATGAAATTATATCTTGGGAGATTGCAATATATTGACAATTGCAATATATTTTTTGTTGTTATTTATAAATACTTTTAAGATGACTACTTGCAAAAATTCCTCTTCAATTTTAAGATCTATAAAGTGTTTGATGTTTTCTTTTATAAACAGCGACGATCCTCCTCTTGCAGGATGCTGGATGAATGGCGTGGTAACAGTAGCATCCATAAATTTTAAGATATGAAATTGATGTAAAATGGGTTTCCGATACCAGGCATATATATCTATTTTTTCAGTAATCATGAAAATTTCCAATTCTGGAATATGTTGCTTTAGCCCATTTGCATTCCAGGGTTACTATTATTAATGTTTTATTTGTTGTTGTTTCCATCATTTTAATAGAGAATGGATGCCACTTCATTTAGAGAGCTTTGCTTATCTAACCTGTTGCTTAGAGCTTCAAGCTATTTCTCTTGTTACTAGCTTGTTATTAGCATGAGGTTTTGGTTCTTCTTTAGCGAAAGTTTGATTATTTTTTCGGTATTTCTGGATGGCGTTTGATTTTTTATTCTTTGTAGCTCTTAAACTATTTCATATCCTCGGTAATTTGCGGGATGTGGCAGAAATATATTTACAAACATTTTGAAAAGCTGGCATATCATTTAGACCAGTTTTTCAAAATTTATGCGGAAATGACGGTTTTTACCAAAAACTGGTTCTCAACAAAAATTCGGCACCGTACTGCGTAGACGAATTGATAGATCGATATGAAACCTCATAGTTGTTTTGTTCACCAATTATTAGATCCCAGTGAATTCAGGCCAAAATCGATTCATGAGAAGTGAAAACTTTTATACGAGCTTTTTTGTTTTTTTGCAAATATTTTAAAATGTATATCATTTACGAGAAAAGAACTATAAACTAAGGGATTCTTAATTAAAATTTCAACAATATCGATTCAAATCAGTTTTCAAATTTAAAACGGAAATGACATTTTTTTTGTATCTCGTAATAATCTTGAAAATGTTTGACCTCATGCATGTGTGGTGTCGTGCAAACTAGATTTTGCGGGTTCCCTATAGTTCAAAAAAATCGACTGATCGTTATGAAACTTCAAACATAAGCTTTTTCCATAAATTAGGTCCCAGTGACTTTAGGCCAAAATCGGTCCATCGGAAAATGACAGCTTCCTTTGAACTTTTTCCGTTGTTTGCAAATACATCTTTTGAAAAGTGAATAGCATTTACGAAAAAGGAAGGAAACAAAAAAGTGTAGATTAAGTTTCAAACAAAATTTGTTCAGATTATTTGTTATTTATTCCGAAATTCCACCTCCGCAGTCCAGGCGGATTCATTCCCGTGAAGTTTGTCCTAACCCAACAACAATTTTAAGACAAGTTTAGGAAAAAATTCACTCGACTATATGGTAACGTGAATTTTTTCCTAGACATTCCTAATTTTAACAGTGTAAAATAATAACATATTTGTTATAACGTACTAGAAGTTTGTCCTAACTTGTCCTAAATCCGACAACAACGTTTCAAATTAATAATATATTTTCACAGTGTAAAATATATTATTTCGGGAATAATAAAAACCCTTTGTCCTAAGATACTTCTAAGAGGTTAAAACTTTTAATGTAGATGTTTTCACATTGTACTAGACGCAGTCCAACTAGAAAATATGAGTTTTCCGGAAAAATTAAGGGAACACTGGGTTTAGTATTCAAAGTTGTATAGGTAAAAGTCGAAGTAAAAATCCTCTGTCCTAAGACACTTCTAAGAGCTTACAACTTTTAAGGTAAATGTTTTCACTTTGTACTAGACCCAATCTAACTAGAAAACATGAGTTTTCCGGAGAAATTAGGGGAACACTGGGTTTAGTATTCAAAGTTGTATAGGTAAAAATCGAAGTAAAAACCCTTTGTCCTAAGATACTTCTAGTAGGTTACAACTTTTGAGGTAAATGTTTTCACTTTGTACTAGACCCAATCTAACTAGAAAACATGAGTTTTCCGGAAAAATTAGGGGAACACTGGGTTTAGTATTCAAAGTTGTATAGGTAAAAAACGAAGTAAAAACCCTCTGTCCTAAGATACTTTTAAGAAGTTACAACTTTTGAGGTAAATGTTTTCACTTTGTACTAGACCCAATCTAACTAGAAAACCGGAAAAATTAGGGGAACACTGGGTTTAGTATTCAAAGTTGTATAGGTAAAAATCGAAGTAAAAACCCTTTGTCCTAAGATACTTCTAAGAGGTTACAACTTTTTTTAGGACAGAGGGTTTTTACTTCGATTTTAACCTATACAACTTTGAATACTAAACCCAGTGTTCCCGTAATTTTTCCAGAAAACTCATATTTTCTAGTTGGATTGGGTCTAGTACAAATTAAAACATCAACCTCAAACGTTGTAACCTGTTAGAAGTATTTTAGGACAGAGGGCTTTTACTTCGATTTTTAACTATACAACTTTGAATACTAAACCCAGTGTTTGTCTAATTTTTCCGGAAAACTTATGTTTTCTAGTTGGATTGGGTCTAGTACAAAGTGAAAACATCTATCTCGTTGTAACCTCTTAGAAGTATCTTAGGACAGAGGGTTTTTACTTCGATTTTTACCTATACAACTTTGAATACTAAACCCAGTGTTCCCCTAATTTTTCCGGAAAATTCATGTTTTTTAGTTGGATTGGGTCTAGTACAAAGTGAAAACATTTACCTCAAAAGTTGTAACCTCTCAGAAGTATCTTAGGACAAAGGGTTTTTACTTCGATTTTTGCCTATACAACTTTGAATACTAAACCCAGTGTTCCGTTAGTTAGTTGGATTGAGTCTATTACAAAGTGAAAACATTTACCTCAAAACTTGTAACCTCTTAGAAGTATATTAGGACAGAGGGTTTTTACTTCGATTTTTACCTACACAACTTTGAATACTAAACCCAGTGTTCCCCTAATTTTTCCGGAAAACTCATGTTTTCTAGTTGGATTGGGTCTATTACAAAGTGAAAACATCTCAGAAGTATCTTAGAAGTATCTTAAAACCTTTTAGAAGTATCTTAGGACAGAGTGTTTTTATTATTCCCGAAATAATATATTTTACACTGTTAAATTTTATTATTAATTGGTAGCGTTGTTGTTGGGTTTAGGACAAGTTAGGACACACTTCAAGTACGTGGCGGATTCGGCTATTCGGAATCAAACTTTAAACTAGACGTTTTTCCATAAATTTTGCGATTTATGCGAAATGTGGTGGATATCTGTGTACCGCAAGTGGCAGTTTTAGTAGGAGCTTTTTCTCTTTTTGCAGTAAAAGATTAAATTTTCTCTAATACTTGACCTTGTAGGTTTTGAAATACAAGCAGGAATAATGATTTTTTATTACACAAATCTGTTTTAGTGAAAAATTCGGCCGTAAATTAGGAGTGGTGTTTTCGACGAGATCTACGTAAATTTGTCGTAAAAGAGAGTCGGAGGTTGGCAACAAACAATTTCACCTTTCACCTTATTCCTTTAAAACTTTCTATTTTATGACTTCACAGGTCACACTTTGCCATTTTAAGTAGATTCACAAGCAGGATGATTTCACCATTACTCGTTGCGCAAAACAAGAAAAACACGAAAACTCTCATAGCTTACTCAATAAAATTCCAGGCCCCTTTTATTGTGTCATAATTTCAACTTAACTTCAAATTGATAATTAGTCCGGTAGTTAGTATTCGTATTTCACCCAATTCGAGGTTGGTAAGCGCCACCTAACTACCGTATCATTTATATATTTGGCAAACCATACTAATCTGTATCTTATAACAACATTTTGAGCCCCAACAGATCTGAACTACATACATACGTTACATATACACACGATACCATTTATGAAAATTAATGTATCAAAAATTTTTCTACGATGAATCAGTTTTCACGCCCATTAAAACAAATTACCCAACATATAAAATAGTATGTTAAGTACGTGTAATGTATTGTAATTAAACACATTCCTGGCCCAACAACACACATATATTATTGTAAAATTTTACTAAACTACTAGTTGATTATAATTCATATAGGTGTTAAATATACGTTAAATACTATATGCATAATCGTATACATGTATGTTACACGTATATACCTCACTAATTGGTGTTGAAAATACGATCTAATTTCCATAAATTCCACCTCAAAAATTTTACAACAACATAATAGAAAATCGTTTTAGATGCATAAATCAAATAAAAATTAAAATTTTATAATATTTTCAGTTATTTTATGAATTTTTAAAAAATAAAATTAAAATTTCTATAAATAATAAACTTGAAGTGGTGAATTTAAAGTGTAGTGGTTATTAGTTATAATAGAAAATTGTTGATTATAAAATATTTTTTTAAAATTTATTAAAAAAATACATTTTATTAAAAACTATACAAACGTGTGTGAAACGATAAATGATCTCATCAACCAAATTTTGCTGAGACCGAGCGCATTTTTCTGCACAACGAGAATACGAAATTATTTTTGGGACAACCATACAGCAGAAAACCGATTAATGTGAGTTATATATTTTTTCTACTTTAATTTTCTTAAGATGTATATGATTTTTGTTTATGATGTCATCATCATCATCATTTTCAGCATCTTGTGTTTAGTTTTTGTTTTATAGCCAAATAAAATTCTAATTTTTTATTAAAAATTATATATACGGCGTAGAGTATACACGAATGATAAAATTCGGCTTGATTAATTAAATACAATTGATTTTTATTATAAATTGTGTTTAGTCTTTATGGTTTGTTTGTACTAAATTATATATATTATAGTAAACCGTTGTGTATATTTATGTAAGGTGGCCTTCAGATAGTAAAGTGTCAAGGTTAAATTTGTTGTGCTCACTTAGGGGGTTTTATAGAATAAAATTAGTCTTAAAATTTGTGGAAGGCGAAAATTGTTCACATATTAACGATTACTACAGAGCAGGCATCGTAAAAATGCACATTTCTCGTTAGACTAGGTAGATGGAACGACACATTAACGAAGTTCAAAAATTGATATGAAATGGAAAAATACAAGTGCGAATTAGACTTCTGGGTAACAAACTAAAGTAAACTTAATAGGCAAACCGTTTAACCCTTATATGAGTGACGAGATACCCGAATACCGTTTGCACTTTTAAACATCTAGCTTTTGTATGTTTCAGACACAATAACAAGTTTTAATTTTATGAGAACTTCTAGTTCAATTGATAGATTACGATCACATTTAAAAATGAGAAGTTTTACAACTTAGACGAACATGAGAGAAAAGGGCTAGTTATATAGCCGAAAACGAAACGGACCGAAACGAAACGAACGAATTTAATACATGTAAACATACTAAACCAATTATATAGAATAAACGAACGGAGAAATTGATTCAATTCAATTTGCTTTCGTTTCGTCTTTGCGGTTATACACTATCGGTTATGTTTTTTTTGTTATCCTTAGTAGCACTTATGTCAAATTGTCAAAATATTTTATATTTTGTATAAATTTACACATTTTGTATATTTCTATTTAGTTTGCCAAATATAAAATGGGTTTTCCACGTTAGTTTTCATACACACGAGAAGTAAACTTCAAATAACATAAAATTAAAAACAAATATGAATGTGTCAAAACCGTTTCACCAGTTCGCCTATATAACCATATCTCTTTCGCCTTTCGTTTCGTTTCATTTCAGTCCGTTTCGTTTTCGTCTATATAACTAGCCCATAACTTGGACGCACGTGAGAGGAAAAAGTAGTTCAGTTGTACGGATTAGAATAACAAAGTGACCCGGGTACCTTTATATATTTTACACTACAATTGAAAGAAATAGTATGCAAATATTTTTTAATTTTGTGTTATATGTCAAAGTATTTCATTGTTTATATTTCTGTTTTTTTATTTCACTTAACCCTACAATGCATAACTTTTTCTTTTTCAACGAAAAAATTCTGTCAAATAGAAAAAATTGCACTATCCAATCTGAAAATAAAATTTCCACATTTCCAATGGATTTCGTTAAAAACCAATTTTCATGGTGTTTCTTATATTTTCTTTAAAAATTCGTAGTGAATAATTCATTTAAAAATAATAAAATTGAATATTTAATAAAGTCGGCTAGATATAGGTTATCAGTCGTTTCGACCATGAAAATTTTTAAAGCAATTCCTGTCTTTGTTGAAACAATGATTAGTTTGGCATTTATCACATTTAACAAAAATTAGTTTCGCACACCCAGGTAATTTACATCTTTGTCTGTCTGCCCAATTGCAAAATGTGTAATATTATCCTCGCGAACTACCTTGGGAGGTAAGTATGGCTTACGTTTGTTTTTTTCTTCTTTGTCCCTATTGCAAGATTTTTGGTTTATGGATGGTCGGCCACGTTTGAAATGAATGCGCGCGACTATATTTGCTTTACATAGGGTTTCAGTAAGCGCAGTTCGGAAATCTGCCAAACTAAGGTGTCGTGTTCTATATGTACCTTAGAAATTCGCTTCGAAAGCGGCCACGAATTTGCCAATGTGGCATCTAACAAATGGTTAAATACTAGTAAGTACCTGTCTAACAAATCAACATCACCCATATATGTTTGTTATACTCCATGATTATTTGTGGACAATCTACGGACTTTTTTACTACGAATGTGTCGTTTCGATTCAGTTGGTGCGGTAGTCAACCTGGAAATGTAGAGTAACGCCACACATTTTTATACTGTTTATATTGGAGGTTGAACCTAGGTTCAACCTGGGTTGAACCTTCAACATAAACACCAAAAGTTAACTTTGAGTTAACTCGACTCAATCCAAAAAATTTCTTAGGTCGAGTTAACTCTGGTTTATATAAACGCCCAGAGTCGAGTCGAAAAACAAAAACAAAAAATAATCAGAAAAGTAAAAAAATAAACATGGCGATTTTTCATATTTTTCTTGTACGAGCACATCTGTGTCTAAATTCGGCAGCATATTTTTGTGATTTTTGCGATTTTTTATTTTTTGAAAGTTCGAACGAAAAAGTTAGAATGATTTTTTGAAAGAAAAAAAATTGAATGGTTTTGACATTTAAAACCTGGTTTCGACTCAACCTCAAGATAACTCTCCAATATAAACCTAGAAGTTAACTTCAAGGTTAACCTAAAGATAACTACAAGTTGACTCGACCTGGGTTCATAAACAGTATATTTGTGTCCTTCCATAAAACTAAATTTATTTGCCAAACTAACATTTTCTAAAATAAATTATCGAGAATTTTGTTTTATAGCCCGCTCTGTTGGTAGTTTATTCGCTGATAGACCGTTGCGACGCACTGTACCAATCACTTGAACGCCGACTTTAAGTAGTTCGATAACAAGTGGTAGGCTGGTGTAATTATTGTCGAAGTACACATGATGATTTACGTGCCGGGCACATCCCGGAGTAATCGAATGACCACATTTGAAGAGCTTCCTAAGTTAGGTTCTGATGATAACCGTTTTTCATTTTCCTGCTCCGAGAACAACTCAAAATTTTAAGTAAACCCGGAAACGATACTAAGAACGAAAAATGTGTATTCGTGCGGTTTCATTAGCATGTATTGCTTGAGGTCACACCTTTCGAAGAACAGATTTGCTCATCAATCGATATGTTTTCTTCTACAGGGATTTTATTGCTTAACAGTTGCTGTTACAATTAAAATGCAGAATCTTACGAATTTATTAATTGAAAATATTTTTTGAATAAAGGCATTTCCGATTCTTTGACGATGTGATCCATCAAATTAGAATCAAAAAATGATTAAATATTTTTTTTTCTTTTTAAATATTTATATTACGACTCTTGTACCCATTTAGTAATTTACATTGCATAATAAAGTATTTTGATTAGTCGGCGTAATCGAATGATTATCCCCTGTTTTGTGTAACTCCTCAGATTTTTCGCCACCTCCTGGTCGCGATAAGTCTAGTGGTTTGGTTCTTTGCAGTCTTCTTGTTGGTGTGGTAGTCAGCATACAGCGTATGTCCATATTTTGATGTTAGTGCAGACGTTGTAGGTGCTTTGTTGCATGATGCTTAATTTCATCCGCGTCCGTGTATTTATTATCTTTAGATCTCGATGGAGGTTCTCGTTTCGAGTGTACCATGGTGCATTAACAATACATTGCAGAATTTTATTTTGAACTGTTTGTATGATTTTGATATTTATCTTCTTGGCACAACCCCAGAGTTGGCTACCATATGTCCATACAGGTTTCAAGGGTTTGTTTGTATAGCAGCCGTTTGTTATTGTTCGCTAGTTCAGATTGCCTCCCTAAGAGCCAATGCATTTTTCTAAATTTTATGTTTAGTTCTTCTCTCTTCTTTTTTATGCGTAACTTCCATCTAAGTTTACCAGCTAAAGTCATGCTGAGATATTTAGCAGTGTTTGCATGTGGTACTACTATCGAGTTTATCATTATTGGTATATGATTAACTTTTAGATTTGTAACGTTCACTTGGTTTGATTTTGCTTAATTTAATTTGATTCGCCATTTCTTTGTCCAATTACATATCTGGTTAGTAGCCGTCTGTAATTTACTAGTGAAGCCATTGATGTTCTTCCCTGTTGCAAGTATTGCCGTGTCATCGGCAAAATTCGCCATTGTTGCTTCTGTAATTGGTATATCTCTAGTATATAGGAGATAAAGGATTGGCCGAAGAACACTCCCTTATGGTACTCCTGCCGTTATTCTGTGTAAATGGGAGTATTCATTCTCATACTTGACACGTGCCTCTCTGATATGTATGATTTTAAAATTTGAAAAAATTGCTCCTGAAGATCTCGATGAAGTTTGAATTCTAACCCCTGGTGCCATACTTTGTCAAGTGCTTACACTATATCAAGGAATATAGTTGAGCATATCTGTTTGCTTTCTAGTGATTTCTCGATTACATCAGTATTTCGATGTACTTGTTCTATCGTAGAATGTTTTTCCCTAAATCCAAACTGATGTGAGGGGATAAGATTTCTTTCTTCGAAATTAGTTTTAGTCTTTTAAGAAGAACATTTCAAATAGTTTCGATAATGTTGGTAGCAGAGAAATTGGCCTATATGAAGCTTTATCATTCGGAGGTTTGTTCGGCTTACGTATCATAATTACTTCTGCAAATTTCCATTGTCTTGGTAAATATCTTAGTCGAAATGCTGCATTAATTATATGCACTAGTTTCCTCAACGCTTTCTCCGGTAACATTTTTATTATCTGGCCCGTTATAAGATCATATTTTCCATTTTAGTTTTTTCAATGTTACAGGTGTAATTTTTATTTCATCCTGTTTATTTATCGGGTGATATTTTCCTCTTCCGTTTGTTTGGGGTAAGGTTGGAATGTTTCTTTTAGGTAATTTGCAAACAAATCTGCTTTTTGTTTAGCGTTTCAAGCCCAATTTTCTTTATTTTGAATTGGAGGACCCTGAAGTTTGGGTTCTTTAAGATTCTTAGGTGCGTGCTTTCCATAATGAATAATCAGTATCTTTTTGCCCCGTTAGAGTGCTGAGGTATTAGTTAACTGACTGATTTTTAATGTCTTTTATTAGGTATTTTAATTTGTAACACAAATGGTTAAATACCCTCTTATTTTCCTGGTTTCGATGTTTTTGCCAATTCTTCCGTGATTTTATTTTATTTTTAAGAAGTACTCTCACTTCTTCTGGATAGCTAGTATTGCGCCTTACTATTATTAAGAGTGCTTTCTCACACAGCACTTTGGATATTATGGATGAGTTTATCTAGTTCGTGTTCTATTTAGGCTGGTCCCTGTTTTGGGTTCTGCAGACTAATTCTTTCTGTTAGCTGTGTTTGGAAGAGAACCCAATTGGTTTTGAAGTTCGTTAATTTCGGGTTGCTTTCTTTCATAATCATTGTTTGGCTAAGTATCATAATAACTGGTGAATGATCTGATGATAGACTTTCATTGTTTTCTACATGGATATAATTATCTGAAATCCTTCTTGTAATAAAGAAGTCTATAAGATCTGGAGTCTTACTGATATCCGTAGACCAATAGGTAACCATCCGTAACCATCTTGGAGGGCAGTATATTGCTGAGATATTACAAGTTTTAATATTGTTTAATTGTATTTTGATTGTTGTGACTTGCAACCTGAAATGCAAATGGACTATTGCATCACATACAAGAACTACACGGTTGAAAAAATGGGTATAATTTTTAATACGGAAATCGGTGTAAAGGCATTTCAATACCATTTGACATATAGTTTTAATATTTTTCCATAATATAAAATCTGTTTAAACTGAAACTTATATATTTGTATCCGGAAAAAGTATAATTTTAATGTAACTCATATAATTCATATCTATACCAGTATACATTTTATAAGAAAGAATATAGGTGTTTATGATGAAATTGTTTAATAAGGTTAAGTTATAGAGTTTCATACATATTAGTTATAGAAGTGGCATATTGAATATCGTAGCCTATATAATTCATATAAGGATATAATTCGCTAAATCGATAAGTTCTTATTTTGTACTAAAGATAAAAACCAGAGTTGAAATTTTGTAGTTTGGTCGTTGCAATCAAGCTGCCAAAAAGGGACCTTATTTCTCATTTTTTAAGGGTTTGTGTAACTTATCTTTGTGTACACAAGTACCCTGGGGTTGAAATGAGGAGGAGTGCATTTTTCTACTTTTGTGGTGGAAATATTGCGAGTAAATGGCCTCGTTGTTTTCTACGACTGGAACAGTCGTAACATTGTATCGTATGTATGGATCATCGATGGGCCAATGGGTGCCATTAAAGTAAGATTTTGTCCAAAAAGCCGAGAAAATCGACACTAGTGGAGTATACAACTTTTTTATACCCATTTTATTATAAAATTTTATACGATGACTTATATAATTGTTCTAAACCCTTCAGTATAAAAAAAAATCATAAATTCATATACATTTTTATAAGTGTTGCAAGTATAACATTTATACGTTTTATTTATGGATTTATATGAATAACAAAAAAGTATTAATTTTATACTGATATTTTCAACCGTGTAGATATATTTTTAAACATGCATAATATAGATATACATATATCTTATATCAGAAACCCATTTCACCAAAACTTCATTCTGTAAAATAAAAGGATATAATTGCAACCATGCATCAAATCCAGAGAACAAAGCTAGAGGTGGATCAGCTATCCTCATAAAAGATTATATAAAACATAACGAAGAACTTAAGGCCGACACTTTTAACTGTTTCTACTATGATTACCGAACTATTTGTGGAAAAGTAACGTTTTCATTTACTCGCTCTCTTTGTATGTTAAAATTAGGAGTTGGCGATTTAGGCTCCGTGTTTTTTTTATTGATTGTACATTTTTTGGTGTATCGGGTTTGCGTGATTTATCTCTCATTTTTTGTAAATCTACTGCTACTTCACATCCTCTATAGTTGGCTGGATGCTGGCCATTACAGTTGATACACTTCGATGTTGTATTTCGGGAAATTATATGCATTCGTTTCCTGCGAGTTTTCCTGCACATTTGACACATCCTGCTTCACGATGGCAGTACGTTTTTGCATGATTATAATCTTGGTAGTTTTTACATTGAGGTATTAGTCGAGTGACCTTTCTCGCTGTTTCTATTTTAACCCTGAGGTTGAGGATAGCCTTAATATTATAAATATTTTCGATTTTTTCTTGTTTTTTTGAAAGTTAGCATGAATAGAGACCTCTTCTCATGATTTCAACATTTCCCTCGTTATTTTCTCGTCTCTCTTTTCTGATGATGTTGACTGCATCGATTAATTCCAGACCTTTGTTTTGCAAGTCCTTAGTAATTTCATCTTTTGAACAAGTTGGATGGAGACCTCTGATTGGTCGATCATTTGTATCCTCGTATAGGTATACCACTGGTGACCTTCAGAATTTAATTTTTTATTTAGAGCTTTATAATCTTCAGTCTCTGTTGTGTTTATTTTCCAAATATTACTACTGAGCGATATTACCTTGTAGTCATTTCATACTAGTTCTTTCATCAGTTACTGAATAGTATCGTAATATGCTATTCGTAGAATATTGATCGGGATGGCACCTGTTTCTTCTTTTCTGGCTCATGCCATTTTGATGCATTAGTTGCATTGGCAGTTTTAATGTGAGTTTAGATTGGCTCAACTTCTGGTCATGATACAGTTTTCCTCTTACTAAGGTTGGTTTCTTTTTTGAGTTTCTTGTTTACTCTCTTGGATTTCCGTAGTATCCAATTGATTTCCCTTCAAGCTCATTTTCATCAGTGTGATATTCGTCTTGATCTGTGAGTACTTGAAATTGGTTGTTCATTAATGCTGAGTTTCCTGCATTGTTATTTTTATTTACTGTTTCCTTTAGCATAAGGTTTTCATTTTTTAGCACGACAAATTCATTGTTCAGCTGCGCAATTAATTTCTTCGTTTGTTCAAAATTATTTTTTAACTCCGCGTTGTTTATTATAACTGGTTGTGTACTGGGCGTGGCTTCAGAAGTTGCTTGATAGAAGAGGTATTTTCCTTATCTTTCTTAAGTTTACACAGTGTGGTGCTTTCCGGCGGTGAAGTTGTTGGTGATGTTCTATAAATTGCCGAACTTCTTCTACTAAAGGGCCATTCATTTATCGCTTGTTCCGTGCTGCCATTAGTACTAGGAAAAGGATCAGCCTGGTTGCCTACCGAAATTTTTTTTTGCAATGTCGCGTTGCTTCCTCCAAAATCCGTGGGGTAGCCAGATAAATCGGGGTGGGATTTAGAATCTAAGTTCTTACCCACCTGGAGTATATTATTGTTTATAACCGACATCTCATCTTTTTGTTGACTATCTGCTATACTGTTTCTCTGCTACGTAGGGATTGGATACCACAATCGTTCGATCTACATTGCCTAGTATGCGCCACATGTAGCCTGTCAACTAGCATCCCTATTAAATATTTGAAAAGATGTTTCAAGTTCAAGTACTTCATAAAGTACTTCGGTCGCCCGAAAATTTGTATTTTTGTATAGAAATATTCATGTTTTGTTTTCCAAATAACATTCGTGTATTTTTTTAAGAGCCTTTACTTCGCATGATTCGTTTTGTATTTTGTTTTGTTCCCGAGTTTGCATATGCAGCATTGTCTGGTCTGCTACATAATTGTGGTCCATTCATAGTTTTGTACTTCATTTAAATCACTTTTGTTGTTTACAATTATCACACGCATATTTAGGATATCAAATTGATCCGCCTCGCTTATTTCGCTTTCTAGTTCTAAAACAAAATGCTGGACCCAAATTGTTCCATATTGAAATTTTCCTCGTTATCGCTGCCGCTTTTCAAATCGTTGTCATTATCATTAACTGATAGTCAAAAATGTCATGATATTAATAACAAGTGTTGCCACCTCATTTTTCGGGGATGAAAATTGGTCTATCTTCCCATACATGGATCAATCTTTTAGAAAAACACGTATAGTCAGCAATAACATCGTTAATTTTAATCGCAATAGATACACGTTTTTCCAAAGCAGAAATACTGTGAAACTAGAATTTGGAGTTAAATTTCAAATAAACAATCGATATCGTCAGTTCGTTACTTATTTCAAACTAAAGATACTTTCGGACAAACAAAAGATGACTTCTATGAACATTTTCGTAAGTATTCTGAGCAAAATACCATAGCATGATGTCAATATCCTTTGGGTGACTTTAGCTGCGTTGCTTTTGCCATTCAAATTTTCAGCACTAACAAAATACATCATGGCACACTTGATCTTGGACTCCTTATATCACATTTAAAACAACAAAGTGTAGCATGACCAGTACCTCAATTTTGTTGCCTTTTCGAGACTACGAGACTACGGGACTATGAAATATTTTGTATACGTACACTATGTATAGTATTAATTTGTGTTACTGTGTGGTTTCATTTTTTTTATGTGTATTAATGTAGAGAGTATGACGATAAGCATGAAAAATTGTCGAATCGGTTTAAATCGGTAAAATTGTTGGTGCTTACATCCATTTGTCTCGTTGTAATTTGATGGAGAATTGAAATTCAAATTTAAACACATAACACAAATGACATTAAAATTATTTGAAATTAAAAAAATTATAATTTAATTGAAGCATAATTGTATTGTATGATTTTATTTATTTTATTAATTTGAATTTTATATATAAAAGAAATAACCAATAAAATAGTTTCGTATTGGCAATATGTCAAATTATCAACACAAAAGAAAAAAACATAAACAAAACGAACAGCGCATGCGCCCTACTACACTCGCATTCACTAATATTATTATTTTCCGGTAATTTTTGTTCTCGTAGTCTCGTAGTCTCGAAAAGGCAACAAAATTGAGGTACAGAGATCATGATAAGACAAATTTAATTATTTCGTTATCCAGGCGGTCGTTAGGTCGCCAGGTAGACTCAGCGTTAGGGGTGGATCTGGATAACCAAATAATCCTAGTTTGGACCGCAGGAGGAAAGGAAAATAAGGGAAAGGTAGGGTGGGAAAAGAATAACAGCAGACAACTCACCTGATTTTGGCTCTACTTACCTCATTCAACAAATATATTTTCGTTTTATTCCATTATGCACGAGAAACAAAACCAAATCAAAGTGAAATAAAAAAAATGAAAGAAAATAAATTATAAAACTCAAAAGCAAAAGGAAGAAAAAGCAGTGAGAAATTCATGGGTTTCTATAGGTTTTGCACTTCAAATTCACGATTTTGCACTTCAAATACACGGTTTTGCACTTCAAATACACGATTTTGCACTTCAAATTCACGATTTTGCAAATAATATTAAATTTTTTTTATTTCAATCTCAACTTTTTTACAAGTCAACATCAATTTTTTACAATTCAATCTCAATTTTTTATACTTCATTGTCAATTTTTTGCAAAGCAAATTCGTGGTTTTACAAACCAATTTCAATTAAATGCAGAGCAAATTCAAGTTTTAATATTTCAAATTCGTAAATTTTTTGCAACTTTTTGCAAAACAAATTAAGTGCTCCCAATTCTTAACCGATTATGTTGGGATTGGTTATATTGGATGGAAATGGGATTCTTAAAGAATTTTTGGAGGAAATTCTGAAATATGGCCACCTGGGACGGAACTCGATCAATTCTTAACGGATTTTGATGGGATTGGGTATGTTGGATGGAAGTGGGATTCTTAACTGATTTTTGGAAGAAATTCTGGAATATGGCCACCAGGCACGGAACTCGCTTATTTTTTAACGGATTTTAATGGATTGGGTATGTTGGATGGAAATGGGATTATTGAATGATTTTTGGAAGAAATTCTGGAATATGGCCACCAGGGACGGAAATCGATCAATTCTTAATCGATTATGATGGGATTGGGTATGCTGGATGGAAATGGGATTCTTAAAATTTTTTTGGAGGAAATTCTGGAATATGACCACCCGGAACAGAACTCGATCAATTCTTAATGGATTTTGATGGGATTGGGTATGGGATTCTTAAAGAATTTTTGGAGGAATTTCTGGAATATGGCCATCTGGCACGGAACTCGGTAAATTCTTAACCGATTATGATGGAATTGGGTATGTTGGATGGAAATGGGATTATTGAATGATATTTGGAAGAAATTCTGGAATATGGCTTCCTGTGACGGAACTCGATTATTTTTTAGCGAATTTTGATGGGATTGGGTATGTTGGATGGAAATGGGAATATTAACTGATTTATGAAAGAAATTCTGGAATATGACCACCTAGGACAGAATTCTGTCATTTCATAACCGATTATGATAAAATTGTACATTGTGGATGAAACTGATTTATGATTATTAAATAATTTTAAGAAAAGTTCTAGAATATGGTCATCTGTGGCTGAATTCGGTCCATTTCTATTCGGATTCGACAATTGATTTCCCCTCATTGTAAAACTTAAGTAATATTTTTTTGGACTCTAAACTTGTCCTTTTATAATGCTGGCAGTGTCTCGTTTGGCGAATTGTACGTGACTCATGCTCCTCTGACCTTTGCGAATCACTCATACCACTTTCATTTTCTGGATTTTTTTTTTCTGGTTGTTGGCTTTTTTCTACTATGGGAGTAGCGCGTTTAAATTAAAATACAGAACGGCTGAAAAAAATGAAAATATGCATATCAATCTAGATATGGTTCCGACCAATTATCCAAGTACATTAGGAAATACATAGATTTGTCATTCATTAGAAAAATAACTCCAAAACTTCTTTCATCGTTTTGTTACTTTTCGTATCATAGACTAATTCTTCATAAAATTGTGATGTAAAATAATAAAATGTTTTAAAAATGTAATCTAACGCCCTCTGCGGCTATGTCACCGAACAGAGTCTACCGCATTTTTTGTGAAGAGCACTGAATTTGTTTTGCAAAAAGTTGATTTTGAATTGTAAAAATATACGAACTTGAAATAATAAAACTTGAATTTGTTTTAAAATATTTCAATTTACTTTACATTTAATGGAAGTTACTTTGCAAAAACATAAATTTGCTTTGCAAAAAATTGAGGTTGCGTCAGAAAAAATTGACAATGAAATATAAAAAATTGTGGTTGACTTGTAAAAGTTGTAAATAAACAAAAATAAAAAAAAAATGGAATATAATTGCAAAATTATGAATTTGAAGTGCAAAACCTATATTTATCCGACTTGTCAAATCCTAAAATCATTCAATAATCCCATTTCCATCCAACATACCCAATCCATTAAAATCCGTTAAAAAATAAGCGAGTTCTGTGCCTGGTGGCCATATTCCAGAATTTCTTCCAAAAATCAGTTAAGAATCCCATTTCCATCCAACATACCCAATCCCATCAAAATCCGTTAAGAATTGATCGAGTTCCGTCCCAGGTGGCCATATTCCAGAATTTCCTCCAAAAATTCTTTAAGGATCCCATTTCCATCCGACATACCCAATCCCAACATAATCAGTTAAGAATTGGGAGCCCTTAATTTGTTTTGCAAAAAGTTGCAAAAAATTTACGAATTTGAAATATTAAAACTTGAATTTGCTCTGCATTTAATTGAAATTGGTTTGTAAAAACACGAATTTGCTTTGCATAAAATTGACAATGAAGTATAAAAAATTGAGATTGAATTGTAAAAAATGGATGTTGACTTGTAAAAAGTTGAGATTGAAATAAAAAAAATTGAATATGATTTGCAAAATCGTGAATTTGAAGTGCAAAATCGTGTATTTGAAGTGCAAAATCGTGAATTTGAAGTGCAAAACCTTTAAACTAATTTGAACAAAATATATTTTAATTTTTTTAAATTTTTAAATAGAATAAGAAAAAAAAAACCATCACCAAATTAAATTATTACTTAAATAAATCCGTAAAAATTCCGTTTGTTTGCTCAGCATAAAGGTACGTTTACCAAAAACACGTCGCTTCCAATGAACCTGCATTGGAACAATGATACTTTTAACAACCAACCACGTTACCAGAACTAATTATGAGATTACTTTATTAGGAGTTCTTGAAAACCAACCTTTGCCCGATTCCGCGAAGGATCAACGGAATACCATAAAAACATCGGAAACAGAAGCATCTTCATTAACAATTGATTAAAGTCCAGAGTGGATTTAAAATTATTAAGGAAGGACACAATCAACACGTGCTTAACATCGAAAATTGGAGTCTTATGGATTTCGAGTCGTAGTAAGGAGATATTTATAAATATCCACTCTCATACTGGCCTATTCGCTACGAATCTGGAGAGTTAACAATGAGCACAAAAAATGTGTACAGGTACACCAATCCGACGTGATATCAAAAATGAAGAATAATAAGGTTCTTGCTGAAAATCGAATTTCATGCTAAAACGATGGCGATCAAATATTCAACTGGATGTTCGAACTTGTATTAACTATATACTAGCTGACCTGTCACGTGAATACATTTTGTTGAATTTTTGGTTAAGAAATGTTGAAGAAGATTTTTTAAGATGTAAATTTGATGCACTTTTATCAAAAATAAAGTAAATTCATATACGCGGTTAATTTTTAAATATTAAATAGATAGAGTTTCATGACAAAATTGTATTTTTACACTCACAACTATTAACACCAAAATGTATGTAAAATCATTTTATGTTCTCTGTTTTGTTTAATTGAGATTCAATTACAAATTTTCTACTCATTTTGTCATCACAGTGGTATGCCAAAAACATCAGCAATTTTAATAAATTTTTTCATTGTCACGATGTAATGCGCATGATCATAGATTCAATATAAACATATTTTGTCATGGCATTCTAGCGTCGTGACAAAATTTTGCTGAAAACACCTGAGGTACCCGTTTCAGGTACTCCCTGGTGGAATTTACCGATTTTTCTAGCAAAGGCACACCGCTATATTTATGTCGACCTACCCTGAAAAACGGATCTGATCGTGTTTAGGGGTCATTTTAGGGTTGAGTTTGAAAAAATTAATCGTATTAATATAATAGATAGATAGTCTACTGGGGAAATCCCAGAAACGCATGACGGCTCTGATTAGCCAACTACATAAGAAAAGAGGTTATTTAAATTGCAATAATTACCGCAGAATATCTTTGCTAAACACTGGTTATAAAGTTTTGACCAACGTAGTGGTAGAAAAATTATTAATATAATGGCGAGCGCATCTTGGCGGCTACTAAGTACTGATGTTCAACAGAAACCTTTATTAGGTGAACAATTTTATTTCGGTGAATTGTGTTTTCGAGTAATTATTTTTTTCAAAATTGTTTTCAAGAATATTTGGTTATTGTAAAATTTTAGTTTTCATATTTGGATTGATGGTCGTATAATTGTTTGTTGCAGAATTTTCGGGGAAACCAGATAATCATTTTTGGTTCCATGGCTACTTATATGCTGTTTGAACTGAACTTGAAATGATTAACTTTTAAAAATCATTTGCGTTGTTTTATATTTTGCTTGTCAGCTACATCTTTAATTGCCAGTTTGTTTGGTTTTGTAAAATAAAAAACGGGTGTAAGGTGTTTCTCGGCATTCCAGTCAAATATCAATGGTTATGATTTCAATATTACAACTTGACAAGTATTAATATTTTATAATGCAATATTTTCTATGTACGCGTAACCTGTTATACACTTCAAAAAACTATTTATATTTCAACCTGTTGTTTTTGAAACACTTTAATTGAGCATTAAATACAATAACATGACAAGAATTTTTTGTGATAATAATGTCAGATATTTTATTGCGATTTCTAGCAAAATTGAATCCTAATAAGGGTTCAATGAGTTTTGACTGATTATTGCTTGCTCCTCCTGATTGAAATTATCAACTTTTATGTATATACCTTTCATGATTACTTTTCCTTTCGAAATTATACAAATTTGATTATTTAAAATCAACGAACCAGAAGTTATTGAAAATAGCTCTGTCATCGATACTTCAGACAAAATAATTGTGCAAACAAATCGTAAAATGCAATAGTTGTGAACAAACACTTGAAACACTACTCAAGAATTGATAATGAAAATAAAGTGCAATAAAAATTAGGAAGTACTTCAAATGAAGTTTTTTGAGTAAATATTTAAATTAATTAACACACAATCGTAAATTGATATGAAACCATAATTTAGAGTTCCAAGTTCCGATTAGTAATTTTATCGCTTGCGGTTCACTGAATTTGACTCGATTTCTATAATTACGATTATTCACAAATTTTAAATATTTGCGGCATTAGAATTTAGGACAGACGCCGCGTATCTAATAATTGTATATAGTATTTCTTGCGGTCTATAAAAATTTAATCTTCAAACCATGCGCTATAAAAATCAAAATTAAATTTTAATAAGCGGTTGACTGCGAGCGCCTCCCTTTCCCTGGCTTAATCGCTAATCGTTATGCAGTATGTATACGGTTCATTAAACTTCACCTTGTAATATGTACTATCAAAAATTAGCAATTCAAAACTATAAATAAAACAGCTTTTTGATAAAGATATGCATTTTTATATAAAATTAGTTGTTAAACTAGCTTTTGGAAGTATAGGATTCGTTAGTTAATAGTTTTGGAAAATGTGAGACTATATTTGATTATCCTGTACACATCCACCAAATTAACAACTTGCTAATTAAAATAAAATAAAAAAAACCCAGACAATTTGGTTCCATAGTAAACCAGATGCCATAAATAATACCAGTTTCATGCAAAAAATGAACAAATAAATAAGAAGCCGGTTTTCTTAAATGCACATGTTTTGAACTGAATAATATTCTTTTGTTTGTTTACAGATTATACAGCGTTTTGATTAGATTTTGGTATTTCATTTTTTTTATTAAGTTTGCTTGGTACCGTCGAATAGTATCACAAATAGTCTGATTAGCATATCGAAAATGCAAATACATGCAAAATTCCACAAAATTATTTTATCGCTTCCAAACGACTTGACCAAATTTTTAGTGGCATTACTCTTCTGAATTTGATGTGCCAAAAATTATAGTTCACTTATATAGCACCAACGAACAATAATTCCTATTGTACTTGTGATTCCGTATATAACAGTACTGGAACGAGGGGCCATAAAATGTTTTATGACCAAATTTCAAAATTTTATTTTAGTTTTAGTTGGAACGCAATGAAGCAAAATAATTTACATTGCTTATTGTTTGGATAGTATGAAGAGCAAATCACAAAAAATTCTTTATGTTCATTCTTAAGTACATACTGATCCAAAACATGCTGATAATGAAAAAATTAAATTGGACCAAAGCCATTCATGTAAAAAAGTATTAAATTTCAAAATCTTTTTGATAGTTTTAAGTGATTTGTTGTTCACATTTATTTATACTTATCGGTACAGGGTTATTGTAAGTATTCAGACTCTCTTATCTACTCGTAAATTCAATATGCACTCAGATGGTTTGATAAATATTATAGCACTGGAGTTAAAATTTTCCTTGTGTGATAGCATTTAATTCGGGAGTGGCTCAAAACCTCGTATTTTAAGATATCGTAAAACATTATAAAATTCACGTAATGTTGATTTTAAGTGTGTTATGCTTTTGCCAAAAATGGAGAAAATGGGCATGAAAAAAATAGCAAAATGGAAAAAATGGCTTATGAAAAAATAAGATTCTAAAATGATTTTTGGAAGAAGTTCTGGAGTATGGCCGCATGGAATGGAACACAAGTCGTTTCTGAACCGATTATGATGAGATTGGGAATGTTGAATGATAATGTGATCATAGAATGATTTTTGAAATAAGTTCTGAGATATGGCCTTCGGGAAAAATAAACGTGTAATTTGAACTAATACGATAAATTATAAATTTTGAGTCTAGCAAATTGGTCTAATTTGACCCAGTCTGCATATAGTATCATTCAACATGCTTGAAGTTATTAATTTTTTCAAATTAGTGGCATCTGACATCTATAAATTTATTTAGAAGTATAAGGATAATTTTTCGCGTTTTTAACGAATGCAAAAAAATCGTTAAACCTGAAAATTTTACTAACACCAGCGCACAGTGTGTTCCGGAAAAAAATGTTGAACCTAAAATTTATGCTCTACATTTTTAAATAACACGGGCTTTTAACATCGTACACAACACACGTACAAATAAATAAAATATTCTTAATCGATATTAGTGGTCACTGTTCATCGCAAAAATGATAATCGAACCACCTACCATGAATGCGTAATTCATCCCACAACCTGGAAATAAGAATGGAGATTCGAAAAGTAAATTGTTTTAGGAACTATACGAGAAAGGAATTTCAACGCCATATTTTAGAAATTACCATTATCACGAATGAACAGCATCGATGTAGAAAGTTGGTTTTCATCTCTGGAGTTTTGGTTATCAGCATGTGGCATCGTTGACGATAAACAAAAAAATAATACATTTTTAGCAGCTCTCGATACGTCAGTGCAAACACAATGGCGCGGAATTAACAACGCCTCGCGACTCAGCCCTTAAATTATTAACGGCCCAACGTTTACCCGATCATCAGTAGAAACGTTTAGTAAGACAACCGATGCTATTGTCAAGGTTATGCTAATGCGTACTATCAATACAATCGAGCTCAATAACAAAACATAGCAAGAATCGGTACGACTGACGAGCCTTCAGGAGTTACGACTCAATTATCGAGAGAATTTGAGAAAGTATGGCCCGGAATAGAAGGACCTCGCAGCCGAAGTGTATCTCGGTCTCCATCACGTACATGAAATGTTAAATCAGGCGGCTAACTGAGGAATGTTGGTATCATCAAAAATACGGTTAAAAGTCATTTAAACTCTGTCGTTATCATAAACAAGTTGTGACAAGAAATAGTCAGTCTAAAAAAATCAAGTCGACTGTCGACAAGAGTTTATCAGAAATTTCAAATTCCCATGTCAACTTATATCGTCTGTTCATAGTGGACAACAAATCGGCTACTAACTTCCTAATCAATACGGGTGCAGATATATCGGTAGTGCCGCTAACGTAAAATGAAAAAGTTATCCAATAGCGTATAAGCTTTTTGTAGCAAATGGAACGATGATAAACGTTTATGGTAAAAAGTGAATTAAGCTAGATCTAAGTTTACGACTACATTTGGAGAGTGAATTGTTTATGTCTAACGTCAAAACACCGATTATTGTAGCAACTGGAGACTCCCATTGTTTCCAAATAGGGAAAATAAAAACCTCCAACCCTCCAACGTTGTGTTCCACTATTAAAAGAATTCGCAGACAATCATCGTTCGCTCAACCTCGAAGAATAGACTCAGAAAAATTAGCCACTGCAAGAGATTAGTTTGGTCGAATATTTAATGAGACTGGGTATTTGCCGTCCGTCGTAGTGACTGGGCAAGTCCCTTACATTCGGCAAGGAAATCCGATGGTATATGGCATCCATGCGGAGACTACCAAGCTTTAAATGATCAAACGGTGCCTGACAGATACGCAAGATCTCATATTCGTAATTCCACGAGTATTTTTAGTGGAAAAACAGTATTCCGCAAAATAGATTTACAAAAAGCATTTCATCAGGTTCCAATTCCTCCGAACGTCATTTAAAAAAACCGCCATCACTACTCCATATGGTTTGCGCATTGCGCCCAAAACAATCCAACGATTAATACATAACGCAATAAAGGCCCTTAATTAGTTTTTCCGTATTTCAATGAGATTTTAATCGCATTTGAAAACACTACCAAGCACGACAGACCTCTGCGATCAGTGTTCGAGCGCCTCCGGAAATATAAACCAGCTATCAAATATCAATGTGCCTAAGTATGAAATAGCAGTAGAAGAATTACATTTTTTGGGACATATCATTTCGAAAAATTGTATATCAGCTCTTCTCAGCCAGGTAGAGGCCATTAAAAAGTGTTTTAAACCTGTTTTGGCAAAGGAACTAAAAGCATTCTTGTCGAAATTATTATTGAAAATTTATACGATTCATTCGACGATGTTAAAAATGAGAAAAGATATTGACCTGAACGGATGAAGCAAACGAAGCCGTCGAAAAATGCACAATATTTGCGTTTCAGAGACAGAGGCAGAACTCGCATTACATAGCATACGATGCATAGAAATTTGCTGTAGGAGCAGCATTGCATCAAAACGTCAATATAAATTTCGAACTGTTGGGTTATTTTTCGAGGAAATTGACCGATACTCAAAAAAATACAGTAAGACTCAACTTTTGACAATGTATTTAAGTGTCAAACATTTTCGAAAGAAGTTATAGACAAAGCTTCATCTGGACAAACCGTCCGGGCCTAAAAGCCTTTATAAGACTTGTATACCCGAACGATTTGTGTGGCCAAATGTTCGGAAAAAGGTACAAATTTCGACGCGAACTTGCGTACAATGCCAACGCTCCAAGCTACTTGTCATACTAAAACATCGATAAACATATACAAACCGCCAGATGGCAGGGGCCGTATTTTTGAAATCGATGGAAATTTCCCCAATCGGAGTACAATTTACTTTAATATTCTCTATATTATTCGAATTTTTCGCTGGCTACTTTAATCATTTTTTCAAATTTGTTTTCAAGTTTACTAATATTTGTCTCCCTAAGGGAATAGTTTCGAAGTGATTTATCCAGTCGGAATTTTGCCCTTAGTAAGGGGAAAAATTATGTTTCTTAATTTTAAGACAAAAAAAATTTAAAAGTTGATTAAAGTAGTCGGCGAAAAATTCGAATAATTTAGAGAATTTCAAAGCAAATTGTATTCCGATTGGGGAAATTTCCACCGATTTCAAGAATACGGCCCCTGCTCTGTTTGTATTTGTTTATTGACGTGTCAAAGTGTCACATCAGTGAAAAAAATGATCGATAGTAATAAAAAAATGTTGGTTAGTTTTTTTGTTGAAATAAATAAAAATATAAACATTAATTAAAGTAATTTCAGTGATTTTTCACAATTTTTGTGTGAGATGGAGTTGAGATATAGTCCTTCACACTCAGCAACATATTCGTTTGCCGGACTATCGGCTTGAGTCTGGCCATGAAAAAATGAAAAGATTCTCAAAAAAGTATTTTATATCTTCGTACATCGCCAGACTCCAGCCGAAAGTCCAGTTAACGAATATTTTCTGAGTCTGATGGATTATACTCAACTCTAAGCCATCGAAAAATTTTAAAAACTTCACAAAAATCACTTTAAATCCATGCGTATGCCGATTTTGTATTTTTTCCACACATGTCCGTATACAAATCGAATTTATTATACACAGAAGTTTTCAAAGTTGCAAACGTTTTAATGAATAGCCTAAACTACAACCGTTTTAGTACAATAATTAATTAATATGTCATGCGAATTCTGATTAGATTTATTATTTCTTTTCTATTTTAACATTTTTGTCCAAACTCAAATTATGAATACAAAAATTCGTTGCAAATTTGCTGATCTGAATAGGAAGTGGCAATCAGGCTGGCTGGATGATCAATTTAGTAGCCTATTAAAAGTGTTTACGGAACCTGAGCCCAAATCTCTGGGAAGGGGTGTTAATGACAGTTTACCAATTTTGTCCAAACTCAAATTATGAATAAAACATTCATTGCATATTTGCTGATCTGGTTAGAAAGTGGCAATCAGGCTGGCTTGATGATCAATTTAATTTAGTAACCTATTAGAAGTGCTTATGGAACCTGAGTCCAAATGTCTCCAATATATAACATTCGGATATTTAATTGTACAATAAACATTTTTATTGTATTCTAAATACAAATTCGTATTCCCAGCTGAATTCTGATAAAAAATTAAAATAATGTACAAAGAAACCAATCGAAATATTTTAGTACATTAAAATATTTAGTACGAACATTTTATAAACCTTCATACACACCAATTTAATAATTTTTGATTTGGCCATATACATATACTGTCCCAACACTAAATTTTAAAATTATAAAACCGTATTGTAGTAACATCTAGCGGATGAAAGATCAACGATTCGTACTAAATATTTTAATGTACTAAATTATTTCGATTGGTTTCTGTGTACATGATTTATATTAATTTCTTATCAGAATCCAGCTGGAAATCCGAATTTGTATTTAAAATACAATAAAAATGTTTATTGAACAATTAAATATCCGATTGTTATATATTGGAGAGATTTGTACTCAGGTTCTATAAGCACTTTTAATAGGCTACTAAATTGATCATCCAGCCAGCCTGATTGCCACTTACTAACCAGATCAGCAAACTTGCAAAGAATTTTTGTCTACATAATTTGAGTTTGGACGCAAATCGTAAACGGCCATTAACACTCCTTCCCAGAGATTAACACCCCTTCCCGGAGATTTGGACTGCGGATCCGTAAGCACTTCTATTAGGTGAATAAAATGATCATCCAACCCGCCTGATTGTCACTTCCTAACCAGATCAGCAAATTTGCAACGAATTTTTGTAGCAGAAAATAGCCAACGCCCAACATAATAAAAATTATTTATTGTATTACAAGCCCAAATAAATTTATTGTTTGGCGTGAATGTATCAATAAATTTAAAGTACATATATATTAAATATTATATCAGTTAACCCTAATGTGAGTGACGTGGGTACCCGGGTATCTTTTGCACTTTAGACGTCTATTTTGGTATGTTTTACTCTCAATAAAAACTTTAAATTTATTTAAATTCTAGTTCAATTGGAAAGTTAGGATCATACGAGGGCTGCCTTTTATATTTCGGGATTAGAGAACAAAAACAAATATTATTCATCGAAAATCGCTTTATTGTTTTTCAAAATATTCCCCATGAAGATCTATACACTTTTGCATGCGTTTGAACCAATTGTCGACGCACTTGTTCCACTCTGATTGAGGTATCTCCAAAACAGGCATTCTGAACGCAGCAACCGCTTCTTCAGGTGTCGAAAAACGTTGACCTCTCAGTTAGTTTTTTACGTACGGGAATAAAAAAAAGTCATTTGGTGGCAAGTCAGGACTATACGGCGGATGACTCATCAAATCGATGTTTTGAGTGCTCAAAAATGCAGTTGTTTGAGCCGATGTGTGAGAGCTCGCATTGTCGTGGTGAAGAGTGATCCGTCTTCGGCAGTTAGATTTCCTGATTTCTTAGAAGACAATTGGCAAACAAATGGTTGTGTACCACTCAGAATTGACTGTTCTGCGTTGTTCTAGAGGTACGCTTGCGACATGTCCATTTTTTCGGAAGAAACACTCGATCATTTGCTTGCAAGTGCTTCGTGTGCGAACAACTTTTGTTGGATTCGGCTCATCTTGAAACACGTATACAGTCGACTGCTGTTTACTTTCGGGCTCATACGCGTAAATCCACGATTCATCACCGATCACTATGTCATAGACGTGTTTTGAAGCACCGCGATTGTATTTTTTGAGCTTTTCTTTCGACCAATCGACATGAGCCTTTTTTGAGCGATTGACAAATTGTGTGAGATCCAACGCGAACAAATTTTTTTGACATTCAAATGTTTATGCAATATTGAATGTATGCTGGTCCCACTAATGCCTAAGGTTGTCTCAATCTCACGATAGGTCACATGACGATCTTGCAATATCAGTTCGCACACAGCATCAATGGTTTCCGGAACAACAACTGATTCTGGACGACCTTCACGAAATTCGTCTTGGAGTGAACTACGACCTAGATTGAATTCACCATACCATCGATAAACACTGGTCCTTGATGGAACTTCATCGCCAAAAATTGAATTAAGTTCATCCATGCACTTTAGCTGCCTTAATCCACGCAGAAAGTTGTAAAAAATAATCGCACGAAAATGTTCACGATTTAATTCCTTTTTTTCGCCGAGATGTGAGTACTGTAAACAACACAAATAGCGCTCGAATGTCAAAACGTTCTGAGTACGTATAATCTCAAAAATGTCAAACTTTACGATAGAGCTGTCATAAAGGCAACCCTCGTACTTAAACATGAGAAATGTTACAACTTGGGCAAACGTGGAAAAAATAAGCTTCCATACAAAATCACTCAAATTAAGTTATTTTTTCTTCACTCACATGAGTGTTAAGTATGCCAAATACTTATTTGAGCCTTAATATACTTTATTTAAAAAGAAATATACCTTATACTTAAATACAATATTTTTCGTTCCTCCAAATATAACTTTAATTTAATTTGTTAAATCGTACAAAGAAAATTTAAGTTTAACATGTACAGAACTACAATTAGATTATCTTTTAATAGCCATGTTTTCTAATTAGCTTTGGATTTAACAGTGTGAAACTAACACATACAAGAAAAGTGTGGAATTGTGTAAAAACGGCATACGCATTTAAATCAAGCCAATGAATAGTTTCTGTGTTCGAGGAACTATAATTCTACTTAGCTCCTGCTTAACTTAAATTAATTTTTTTGATGCGACATGGTATTTTCGAGGCTGTCATTTAGGTTTTAGTAAAATATTAATCTTGATTTGATGATTTTCGATGTCAGTATATTTTTTGAGAGATTTTTTTTTGTTTATTTACACATTTTATTACAACTTTTTATTTTTTTTTTTTTTTATTGGTAACTATGCGATCTGTTTTGGGGCTCAAGGCTCACCCTGCTCTTCCGCGGTTATGCTTTATACGTCCTTACTTTACGCCTCGCGGCCAACTCGAAGACGTACGGTTATAGGACCGATTTAAGACCATCTGCACATTGCAAGCTCCATGCCAGCTATACTGGCTATACTGGCATGGAAGATGGGTCGGCCCATGGGTTTTGCACACCGACAGGGGGTCATAGATGTGTTACATTTCACCACAGATCGTATCTGTCGATAAAATTTCACTTTACATCCTGCCCCTATCGGGATTCGAACCCGGTACCTCCCGATCCAAACGCCAAAGCTTAACCACTGTGCCATTTGGTCGGTCTTTTTATTTGGTTTTATTGTTTTTATTAACTCATAATGTTTTTATTTATTGTTTAGCTATTATTCGGAAATGTTTATAATCTAATTTACATTTATTGCTATAATTGAAAATTAAATATGTAATTTTTTCAATTTACGGGAATAGAAATTTAGACTATTTTCACAAAAGTGTTGAAATTACTTTTCGTAAAAATAATTTTTACAGATTGGGTTGCTAGCCCAGCGCCAACCTCTAAAACAGCAAGTTCTTAAACCATTCTCAATTACATTACATCATTCAATTCCCATAAGACCCATTTGTATATATAAATGTAAGCAGACATTAAGTACTAAACTATTTTTAGCTAATTAATCATAAATATATATAAAATTACAAATAGCAGATAAAAAAATTAATGATCTGCATTTTGAATTTCAATCCCCATGCCTGATAGAAAATACTAACCTACATTTTTTCATTTCAATCGAATAATCAATTTCTTATCTAAAATATTTTTATTCTATTTTTTTTGATAATAGAACAATTTATAAATGATTATCAATTTGTCATAGGTCATTGTACCAGACGACAAATCAATCAATCATGTAACTTTTATTGACGTATATACGAAAAATTTTATGTAACGTAATTGATAAATAATTGAAAATTTGTAATGGAATGTGGTATGTAAAATACCAACTCGCACTTTATAGAAAATGTTATAATTTAATTGAAATGAATAAAAAAAACAAATATTGATTAAAATTTATTACACCTTCAATGAAATATGTAAATTAATTAATAGAGCAAAGACAAATTACTGCAATGTTTTTTTTTTATTATCTTGTACTTACATTCTAATGCCCTTCAATAAAGAACGTGACTAACTTTGTCCACCTACAATACGAGATAAATGCATATATGTGCGTCCTCTCGTGTGACATCACGCTTTAATTGCAAATAGATCATTGCATTCAAATGTTCATCTTGCTTATAATTACGTCATCTTGGCTTACATAATTGCATATAGCCCGAGCGCGATTTTGTTTAATAAAATCATTTAATTGGGCAGAACGAAATGCACTTCAATAAAATAAAATAAAAATTATGCACAAGACCAACCAACCCACATTCTATCTTCTAAATGTTAACATTAGCACTTAGTAGTCATGCCGGCGACAGCAATATTTCATTTTGTAATAATTTTATTTGCATTTTGTTTATAATTTTATGCAAAATTTATTCGTAATTAAGAAAATTTATTTGCACGAGTTTTTTGTTAAACAATTTAAAAGTGAAATGCGCAGTGAAGTGTAAACATTTTGCCTTTACATTTATGGAATGTGTGAAATATTTAAGTGCAGAATTTATTTTAAAATATAAATATTCGATTCATATTATTTAGACGTGTCTTTACACCTTTAATTCTTAAAGAACATATACCAGTACGCTGAACATGATGAGTTATAGTCAAGGTGTTCGAAACAATCTTTATGTTTCTTTATATTACATCAACAACTTTGTGCAACCTCTAATCATGAAAAATATATCGCATGGTATCGTGCAGACTTAATCTCTTTGGCCGCTTCAAATAAGGTTTCATAATCATACTTTCATTTCGGATAAAAAGTGATTAATTCATTGATCCTAAACCAGCCGTTTTTTTCCTTGTCACCACCGGGAATCGAACCCGGGTCCTCCCGGTCGCAGGAGTAAGCATGCTGACCACCTTGCACCACCGGGGCGGTTTATACATTAACTCAATATTTACATACTCATTTAAAGACATTATTTGTGCTGGATATTAATGTTAAAAGTACAGTTTGAACAACTTTGATAAAAATTAAGCAAACCGGATTTGTCAACATTATTATCGTTTGTAACAATATTACCAACAATATTGGTACCTATTGGACAGGTTCTGGGATCTTCGAGGCCTAATATTTCTGCAGCAATGGTTTCTTCATTTTTTAAAGTATCATGAGCGGTTATATTTTCATGATTAGTACTGTAGCTGGTACTAAGTTCATCGGGTCGTAATATTCTTATAGTAGTGTTTGTTTTGTTTATTGTGAATTTTGTTAAGTATCCCTCAGCTACAGTATTAGATTTCCAACCACCATGCCTTTTAAGGCAAGTGAGGTCCTCACCAGAATCTACAAGGAGTGTAGCTGAAGTCCGACGCAAGCAATGGCCGGTATTAAATTTTTTTAAATTTAAATACAATGCCATTTCTTTTGCAATGCTACTAATTTTGTGAATGCCAACTACTACTCGATGACATACTCCACCTAGGTATTTTTTAAAAAGACGTCGTACCTCGAAATTTTTTGGGCGAAGAGCAAAGTATATATTTTCTGCAAATCCTCAAATAATTTTCTCCCAAAACCGTAAAGAGTCGCCGATTTGTTTGTTTTAGAGTTGGAAATTTGTTACCAACAAAGCTGATTGAACGTCTTCAATATCATCTATCATTAAATGGACTAGTTCGCCTCAATGATATGTACCCGCTACTCCCAGTATTAAAACAACCTGCAAAAAAATACCAAAAAATAAGTATATATATTATCTTTAAGTTTTAAAGCTTACCTTCATCATTAACTATGTCTTATTGGGAGCAAAATTTAAAAACAAGTCGATTTGTGCTTTATCGAGCACCCTGGATTTTTTGCTTGCAATTTGGAATTTTTTCGATATCTACGCTATTTTTATATTTCAATATAGCCTTAACCATTGAATACTGCACCCAAAGAGTCGAAAAGCCAATAGAACACTTTCTAAATATAATCCAGATTGTACAATTTTTTTTCAGTACACCACTGCAAAAACCACTTATATGCGCACTCATAAATCTTATGTGATTTTGATGGTAATACGTTTAACACAATTTCTTTTGCTGTTTTAACCACATCCGGTGGTAAATTTGATAAATCTTCTGATTCAAACATTTTGTTCGCAAGAAAGAAAATATTGTAATTATAGCTTTGCAGTTTGACGCGTACAATATTCAAACCAAACAAAAGTCATGATCACCTTAGTTTCACAAAATATTCCAACAAAATTAGTTTCAATTTTGAAGTTTTAATTACATAATTTGTACTTACACGAATAATTAGTTAACACTGAACTTTTCTACGTTGGAGAAAAATTAGTATGTGTTATTCGGATTAAACGTGACTTGGTTTGACTCGCATTCTTTGCTTTTGCTGGGCTACGCTGCGCTGCGCCTCGTATGCAAATATTATTGCTCATCAAACAATGTATCACTTTTGATCCGTATGACATAATGACTATTTTTTTTGTTGTTGTTATAATCCATGCCATCTGTTTTTTACGCAGTTAAGCCAAATCGAAGACCTACAGGACCGATTTTAAGTTACCATCTGCGCATTGCATAGCTTTAAGTCAGCCTACAGTAATTGACATGGAAGATGCCCGTATCGGTATTCGAACCCGGTGCCTCCCGATCCAGACGCCAAAACTTTAACCACTGTGCCATTTAGTTGGTAAATAAAAAAAAATACTTGAATTCACCAAAATTCGGCATCTCCACAGTTCAGGCGGATTGGCTATTGGGAATAAAACTTTACACTTAAAATAATATCCTTGCGAATATCCTTACGAAGTTAGGTTCAAATCTGTGTACCTAAGTGGAAGATTCATTTAATGCTTTTTCAATTTTAACAATGATATTGAAAAGTTATGCATTTACAAAAAAAAACAAAGAGTTATAAAATTTAAATAAATTTTAATATTAAATGTTTAACTAACAAGGGTTGACCTTGTTGATTTTCTGAAATATTAGCAGCGATAATGTTTTATCATTATTCAAATTTTTTTTTACCAAAAGTCTTGATAGTTTAATGTTTCACTTTAGAAATTAAGTGTAGTGTATTTAAAATTGTGTATCCATGGGAAAAGGAAGTATGGTGTTGGCCACAACGATTTCACCTCTCCAGTTTTATGATCGTGGTTACAAAAACCAGATTGCTAGTTCCAACTGGATTTTGTTTATAAAAATGGATGTTATTTATAAAAAATTTGTTTATTAGCTAAAAAAAAATTCACAAATCGTTCTGTTCAATTTTGGGATTTCCAAGGAGCAACGTTGCAGCTAACCAATAGCAGAACCTACAATTATCATTTTAATGAATAATTGATTGATTGATTGATTGATTCTGAATGTACGACCAAGTTCTTACACAGGAGCTCCCGGGTGACGCCGGGCCCACCGTACACTCTTTTTTACACATAACAAAACCGAAGGATTGGATAGGTTAGTTAAGTAGGACAGAATCGGCCCGGTTACAGACACCTAGGTATAGCCGATAGTTAGTAACACAAAGACAACACAATACTAATCTACTTGAGGAAGGATAAAGGTTTAATTGGTTTTAATGGATAACGATGGTATTGGTCTTCAACAAATGGTTCTCTAAATCAGCAACCTGAGGAAAATTTTTTATTATTTCACGTACATCTGGAAATTTTAATGAAAATTAATTCTAAATTAATGCTTCCCCGCTTCCTAAACAAAATTGATTGTTTAAAACAGCTAGAATACACCTAGATAAAGTCGATAGTTAGTAACACAATGACAACACAATTCTAGAATACACAATCAGCAATTAATAATTCAAAGAAACATTATTTGACCCGCATCTGTAGATTTCCTGAAATTAATTTCTAAATTAATATCTTCCGGCTTCCCAAATATAATACAAACAATAAATAATTATTAATTAATCATTAGGAAGCCGGTATTTTAATTTAAAACAAAATAATAATAATAATACGTGAGGCATCCCAAAGGCAATGATTCCTGGAAAACTATCAATGTTATGCAATGTCAGAATCACTTCCAGATTGGATATTTCAAATAAATTTAGATTTCGCTAAAAATTTTATTAATTTTGCTCACCAAAGAATATTCGATTAATTTCAATTATATTACCAATCTAAAAACAGTTAACATTAAAAGGCCGAAGGATATCACATCAAAGATTTAATTATCATTACAAATGGAAATAAAAATTTAAAACCATTTTCCCTTTGCCATGCCGTAACACGCACACATAAGGCCTCACCCCTTACAAAAAAAAAAAAAAAAAAAAAAAAAAAAAAAAAATCTTGAATATTTACACATACACCCAAACCTGTTCCTCCACGGTGTTTTTTACACGATCTTGAAATAACACGGTCAACAAAAATTAAATAGTCCTGTTTTTACTTTACTTTACTACTTAAATAACGGATGGTTACAAGGCTTTTTAAGCAGACATGTCATTATTAATAATTTAAATTAGATGCGAAACCGCATCAGCGGATGCTGCAGCTACTACAGAATATCCTTCTACACTTGCCAAAAAAAAACTGAAGACGGAGAATTGACGTCGATCAAATGTTGAACACGGACGAAACCGGCCTTTTCTGGAAGAAAATGCCAACCACTACATTTGTGCCTAGAACGGAAAAGGCTAGGAGATTCAAATTGGCAAGAGATCGCATTATGTTTTGGCTTTGGCTTCAGCAATGTCTCAGGAGATCGTATTTTAAAACCTCTCATAGTTAATCGATCACTCCGACTACGAGCATTAACATGTGTCAATGTACAGGAACTTACCGTTCATTAGATGACAAATAAGAAAGCCTGGATTACGAAGTCATTTATTCAATGAGTGTTTCGAAAAATGTTTTGACAAACAAATTTGAAGGAAAAAGGTGTGCCTTTTAAAGATCTGCGGTGTTGACCGCCAATGCCACATACCACATGCTTTTGTAATAGTCATCTTCTTGCCACCTAATACAACTTCTCTTCTGCAGTCACACTAGGGAATAATTACAACTTTTAGAGTATATTATGTAAGACGATCATTTAGGTATATTTTAAATAAAACGGACTTTATAAAACACGCAGTTTTGTCCGTGTCTGAAATAAGGCTATCTACTTGAATGCTCAATGGAAGAACGTTTGGGCCGATTGCGTTAAAACTGTACACATTGCTCCATCAAATGTGGCCGATGAAGTATACCGAAATAATCAGTCTCTCACAAGCAGGTGGCAGTAAGGGATTTTGCAAACTCACTATATTGATGATATAAATGAAGTAGTTGCCAACAGAGTGCTTAATAAAGAGGAGTTGCTAGAAATGCGCAAGAAACGATCAACGTAACGACAGCAGCGACGAGGATGAACCAATAGCTATATCTGCCAGTCTTATTATTGAAGGTCTCAAGTTGGAAACTAAATAAGAAATCCTTTCATGCTGAATGATCCAATGATGAAAGATCCACAAAATCTAAATCTGTTTTGAGTTCTTGTATGGTGCACTACAAAGTACTTTATAAAGTACTATCGAAAACCAGTAAACAGCGAAATATTACAGAATGTGGTCTGAAAATTTCTCAAATTTATGAGAAAGTAAGTTGCCACAGAACACAAATGATACTGTTCAAACCATTTCCGATGAAATTTTCGTGTTATTTTCAAGTCTATGCTTCAATATAAGTCCAACCCACACAAATGTATGTAAAAAAAAATATTACATATTGTAATGTCCTCCGGATTTTAACAAATCTTAGTTAAATCGGAATTATTTTTGAAAAAAACATTATAATTTGACAACATATAAATTATATAAAATATTAATTATTTGTTTTTGATAACAAATTATTTTACTATGTACTATCATATTCATAGCGTTATTTTTCGGACGAAAACGAATTACCTAAATGGAATGCACAAATGTGTATGTTGATTCAAAATACATACAAAAATAAATTTTTGACATGATTCTTTTGCGTTACCCACGCAATTGTTATGGCAGGCAGGAAAAGGGATATTATGTTGTAGGAAATAAAATATGTATGTAAATCTACCTAGTAAAAATTATATTTGTATTTTTTAGTAAATTTATTCATCTAAAAAACCCAATATCCGATAAAGCTGTTTACGTTATTTAGTTTTTACATGGTTTTTCACGATATTCTTTGGAACGTATCTACCGTGTAAACACAGGCTTGAGTGTATTAAACAATTGAATTAAATTCAAGCAATTAATTATAAACATAATACATTAAATAATATTAATATAATAAAATATTACATTAAATATTAAAATAATTATAAATAAAAACAATCAATCATATACACAAGTATATATATATAACATACACATATACACATGATCATACATCCACATATATTCATATATATATCCATTCCACCAAATATAATACTACACACGATGTACAGACAAGAAGGTGCAACATTGCGAATGTTAATGTGACGTTAGTGTGGACAAGAAGCATGTGATTTAGGTTTTTTATTATTTTCCCAAACAAATGGACAACAAACGCACTAATTCCAAAAAACTTATTTAGGTCTGATAAGTACAATTGAAGAAAATTTTTAATTATTTTTTGATTTTCAGTTAAAATCAAACGTTCTTTATTTAAATAAATAACTTAACAATCTCGAAATCCACCTTAACTAAGAAGAAATTGGGACCTGTTTCAATTTGTACCAAACCCATCAACTACATACATATATCTGATAAGAACACAAATATTTTACACTTCGTTTTTTAAAATGGCGGAAAACATAAAATAACAAATGAAATAAAATCGAGATTTAATTTTAATTTGTAATTTAAAGTACGTCTCTTTAAATTAATGAATTCTTAAGAACACGAATATTTTGTAAAATTGTAAATCGAGAAACAGCTATATCTTTTACAATAATTTGTGGCTGAATTTCTTTATAAATATGTACAGATATTTAGAAGTAAAAACTATTTCATAATAGCTATACAGACAGGCACATAATATTTAGTTAGTAAATATATGTATTAACAATTTTATAGTTTTATGTTATTTACTCAAAATTATTCTATCCCTTTTTTCTGTTGGCTTGAAAAATATATCTCGGAGGTTTATTTTATTGTTTTTCGACCATAAAATGAAACATAAAGGGTAAACCATAAAAATGTGTTTAGTTAAGCGCGATTTACATGATGAACAAATGTTGGGCAGCAAAAAAAGAAGAGTTTGGAATATTAAAATTTTCGTGTGTATGACAAGAAAAGAATACAATCGTGCAAAAATTTTGCTGTGCGTTTTTGTCATTTTTTTTAGCAAATGCTGCCATAAAATAAAAATACCGCCACAAAATATAATCGACACGTGTATATTTTATGGCACCAAATATCATTTATGGCAGTTTATTCTCTATTCAACTAATGCGAAAAATTTTATATTCTGTGCAGCTCTAAACACACGGCAAATATTTTGCTAGGACAACATTCTTTCATCATGCAAACCGAGCTTAAACCTGAAAATTAATAAAATGAAAAAATCGTTTTTCAAAAAATTACGCCTACTGCAGATCCATTTAAACAATCATTCGAAAAATCGACAAATTCAATGTAAATTTCCGTTTTGTTGTCCACATTTGACGTTATGCACACAAAACGACGAAAATGAAACATGGGAATATTTCACCTTCGTTTGGTAAAGCCGAACTAACACAAATAGAAATGAATAAAAAATTTAAAGCCGTTTTTGAGATGTAGATTTTTATTTAAATTTTGTTTTCGAGAGAGAAGAATAAAACAATACAAAATTTGCTGTTTTAATACAAAACAAGTCTCAAACTAGCAATAAAAATCTATTACGACCCAGTTTGAAGCCAGAAGCTGAAGTCGTGTATGAAACGGGCCGATAAGACAATTATCGTTGTGTGCAAATACAAAACGCATATAGAGAGCGAAGATAGCTTGAAAAAGAAATTTATAATTTACATACAAACAACATCCATACACACACAAACACCTTTAATTCTTCCTATAGTTAACTTACAGTAAAACTTCTACAAGTCAAGCCATAAGTTGCGAAAATACATAATATGCTGAGATAGAGAAAATTTGAGTAAAATACATGAAAAACCAATTTCACTCGAATTATCCGAGCATATATACACATATATGTGTACACAATTACACATAGATATTATATAAACAGGAAATTTACCGAAAAATGATCCAACCATAAATCGAAATTAGATTTTAGGAATACTTCAACTTACAGAAGCCTCACTGTATTTACACACACACCCACACACATAAATATATACAACATTTTATGTAAATAAATAAAAAATAGAAAAATATATTAAAAGGAAACTTCTCTGAATTCCGCTTCGCCGCTTCCATATGCATCCATATACATATATACAGATATCGAAAAATTAAAACGACATATACTTCGCGTAGAAATATATCCCGTTATAAATAGTTCAACACGGTTTTATGTATATAAAAACATTTCTTCACCTGGACACCACACTTTAATTACACGTTAATTGAACCTCACGAATATTAAAAAATAAATAAACAAATTTGTATTATAATTCACTTTTATTTAATATAACACACTTTTCCACACTAAACTGAAATTTAATTATTTACTATAAATAATACACATCAAATTCACTATATTATCACGTTCATTATTTATTATAATTTTTATTATTTATTATGTATTAATACAAAACTACATAATATTATTAGTATTTAATTTAATTTAGTATTTAATATTTTTGTTTAGCACGAAGAAAGACAAAATACATCTTTCTCTTCCGACGATCAATCGCCGACCAATTATCATTTTAATGAATAATTGTTTTTAAATTCATTTTTGGGATTCGGGAAGATACACGTTACAGTTGTTTTTGGTTACTTCGTATAAAAGATAACCTTAGAGTTTTTATCATTACATACGCGTGAGCAATGAATTGTTGGAAAAGTTTTCCTTCTAAATGTTTAGGGTTAAAAACCTGCCGAAGGATCAATATTTTGTGAGCGTAATATTGATTTTTGGTTATAGCATTTCGCACCTTCGTCGAACATAATTCGCCTGAGCGAAACAGGAAGACAACAAACAACATTCGGTTTACATAACGCAACAATTTATTTGTTCTTCGTCAAGTTTGTTCACTTTTTGGATATAGCGTAATAACAATATTCCTTGGAATCTGGCGTCTTTTTTTTCTTTCTTATAAATAACAAGCGGACATCACGAATAAGCAGCATATTAGAAATTCGTCTGTTGTTTATTGCAGTACGATGTACATCTCTAGTACACCATTTAATGCTTTTCAAAATTATTTGCAAAAAGCGAAAATGTTCATATGGAGGCTTTTCCGTTGGCGATTTCGGCCAAATATATAATAAAAGTTGTCATGAAAAATTGAACTCAAGGAAACATCGAATATTTCTTCGCTCTACTCGCAGAAAATCTCAATCAAATTACCTTCCTGGAAGCATTATCTCAAATGTCCGTGATTTAAACTCAACGTTCCATTGCTCGTATCATTTTAGTATCTCCTATGAATAAGAGAGGTACAGTCAAAGGTAGAGTAACCAACTCAGGGTACGTATTGCCTTTCACATGATATTTTTCAACAAATTCCCCCTCCTATTTTCTCCACAGATTCACCTGAAATATTTGAAACACATCTTTTGCATCCATAAATTCATATTCAGTTACATCATCAAACATACAATCTCGTTTTGCAAATATATCGGCTCTTTTATTACCTGCCGTTACCCGAATGGAAATATCGCTTGTGAATAAAAGGTATCGTACTGGTCCTGAGACACCCCCTTATAGTATTCCAGCACTGATATCTTTAATATTTGTGAGTATGCTTCTTCCCGTTTAACATGAAAGCTTCTGGTTGTAATGTGTGTTTCAAGAAGTTGACAGAATTGTTGTGGTAAAGCTTTTCAAGGTTTCAGCAATGGATCGTCGTTCCAAACTCTATCAAAGTCAGGGTCCTCGAGCCACGTCAGGGAAAACTGCTATAAGCAGGTAATCTTTTCTTAAAGTGCTTTTTCTATGATATGACTAAAAACTTGATCTATTACAGAATGTCTTATCTCGAAACCCATATTGGTGTATAGGGATGAGCTTTGAATTAGTGGTTTTATTCGTTTTAAAAGGAGTCTTTCAAATAATTTGGACATAAGAGGTAGTAGTGGTATTGGCATATGAAACGATATTTCGCTGTGTAATTTTCTTGGCTTGAATATCATAATCACTTTCGCAATTTTTTATATTTTTGGTAACATATTTGATTCTGTATTCGGCGTTGATTTGGTGGTCAGTTTTTTAATGCGGATTGTGTGAAGCTGTTTAAGGACTTTTCCTCTTATCAGATCAAAGCATGGTTTTTCTTTCTGACTTTTGTCTTTTATTGATTTTATTACTTTTGCGAGAGGGGTCATCTTGTTCGCTTTCCTGTACCTCAGTAGAATCTGAGTTATTGGATGTAGGTCAATCCATTTCAGTATCATTTTCATATGTTAATGATCGTAGATACGAGTTCGTTGCCTCGTTTTTGATTTTCTTCATTTTTTACTTCTACGCTGGGCCAAATTATTCAGTATATATATTATTAACCACGGGTATCCCCATATGATGCCATTTCTTCCTGATTTTTCGTTTTTCTGCAACTAGGGTTCTAATTGCTCTTGCATAGTTCTCTGTTGCGTAGTTTGTTACAGGCTGGCTACTGCCAACCTGCAGATTTTCACTAAGCACCTGCAGAGGCCTCCACGGTGATATTTTGCCGGCTACGTTCTCAGGGAGAAGTGCTAAGGTCGTGGGGTTTGAGGCTTGCAGGGCTCCTGGCTTACACCGTGATAATTACAGAAAGTTGGGGGGAAACGCAAATAATAATAATACCGAGTTCCGCCGAAACTCGTCGGCCGGAACTTGAGGAACGAACAACTCAGAAATTATAAATGGGAGAGAGGTGCCTTGGTGCGCGCATCCATCCGAATTCAAACGGGGCCGAGCCCTGGTTACGGAATTGGATGCGGGCACCAAGGGACCGCAATCACTAAGTCGACACAGAGGTAGTCTCCGCTCCCATCATACCGACCGAAAAAAAAATTAATATTTCATTTTATGATCAATTTTCTTTTTTTTTTTTTTAAAAAAAAGGAAACACAAAGAAAACAACTTCCCAACAAAAAGAAAAGGAGGGAACGAGTGAGAGAGCGAGAGAGAGAACAGCAATGCGGATCAAGCGTGCACCCGCTGTGCGGCGCTCGATCACAAAAATTGAGGATTATAATACCAAATTAAATTTAAAATATATAGAAAGAAGTAAAATAAGAAAATTAAAATATAAATAAAAATTGTACCTTAATATTTATATAAAAACAAATGTTGCGGCCTTGGTGCCGTTACCGCTGCGGCAGACCACCGATAAATAAAACAATAGCCGGTTGGCTACCCCGTTGCATTGTACGGCACCGGTTTATAATGCGGTACTCGTCTAAAAATGCGGCACCTGTTGAAAATGTGGCACCCGTTATATTGTTCGGCACCCGTAAATAATGCGGCACCCGTAAGTAATGCGGCACCCGTTGGAAAATGTGGCACCCGTTGATAAATGTGGCACCCGTTATATTATGCGGCGCCCTTAAATAATGCGGCACCCGTTGAAAAATGTGGCACCCGTTGATAAATGTGGCCCCCGTTGATAAATGTGGCACCCGTTATATTGTACGGCACCCGTAAATAATGCGGCGCCCTTAAATAATGCGGCACCCGTTGAAAAATGTGGCACCCATTGATAATTCAGCGCCTGCTGACAATGTACCACCCGTTATATTGTACGGCACCCGTAAATAATGCTACACCCGTAAAAATGTGGCACCCGTAAATAATGCGGCACCTGTTGAATTTATATACCGCACACACGAAACTCGGTTATCTTTATAACACTACGGTTTTTGATATTGACTTGTGTAATGATTCCAATCACCTTCCGGTACTATACCCCCTTTTCCCAAAAAAAATTATCTTGTTTAATCGCCAGCTATGCGCGTGGCATACAAACTTTACTTTATTACAATCCCAAATTATGTTTCACATAACTAGTAGCATAACTATTTCCAATTATAATTATTACACTTATATTTTTATATAAAAAAAATTTAATAACTTTTTATAATTGTATATATATTTAACCAACAAAAATATATCAGAAAAAAAATATCCAAAATGGATTCAACTGAGTCTATACAATCAGATTCTTACTTTTCCAAATCTCTAACAACACTTTTTTGTCAAAAAAAAAAACTCGACTGTCATCATACAAAAACAATTCGAGCCCCGCACAACTCATAAAACGTTTTAGAAGAAATGAATCTCTCTTCTCTGTCTCTCCTTTATACCAAATTTTCGTTGGTACAAAAGAGAGACATATAAGAAAAAAACATTTTTTCCAAAACGTTTTACTTTGCACACACTCGATGCGCATTGTTCTCTCTCTCTCGCCCATTTTCGTTCCGTTGCCAACATAACAGAAGAAAACACACAAGAATCCATCCACCAAGAAACCACGTTTAGTCAACAAAAACCCGGACGCAAGAAACCGTGGAGAATAGAAACAAATTTACAAAAATGTCTTGTTAAGACAACACAGTCGTAACAAGTTTGCACCATTTACCCGTCTACTACGAACTTTTCAATCTCTTCATCCAGTTATTCACCAAGTAGTGACCTAAGATATCGTCCTTGTATCCGATTCACACCGTCGCTGATTCTCTTCACAATTTTGAATATCTTTTCAATCTTATTGTGCATCTTGAGATCTGTTTTTCCACTTCCAAGAATTCAGCCACACTAAGTCAACTCGTCGAAAATCGGCAAATCCCCCACTCTGATCGCATTGTGCTTCGGATTTATTTCTGACATTGTGACATGACTGTTGCTATTCGTGAGAATCGCTTGTTTCTCGGCTTTCCGGACGCATTTCGCTAATGACTTATCATGCCTTGATCCTTTCTCTGCTTCGTCGTATTCTAGCACATCTCCTTCTCAGCACCAATGCGTGCTCACCTTTGCACGACTCTCAATCGCGACCTTCTGGATTGCTCTCTCTCTCTCTTTAGCAATCATAGTTCCAAGAATCTTTGCTACATTTGATAAGCCAATTGGTCCCTCCTTTTCTCTGAACCATCTTTGGTTTTCTCTAATCCCAGTGTGTATTCCAATCAGGCTGTCACGCAAAACGACCATTCCACCGTTCCGTTCACTCTTTTACGTAGTAACCTGACTTCCTGCATCTTCTTTGACTTTTAATGTCACTTGGGCTCGCACTTGATCGACGTCATTCTTCGTGACTCCAAACGGTGTGTGCCAACGTCACCGTGACGTTGTCTGAATTTACACTTCCCGCTCCTTGCTTGAACTCTTCAACTCGTTCATCTCATCCGTTTTCAACTTGTTATACTTTCGTAACAAAAGACTATCACAGCTTTCATTTCTTCTACTTCATTCTCTTGAACCCGTATAAGTTAATACAATTTCTCGATCTGCGGACTCTGTTGTTTATCCAGCACGGCAAACTGTTCATCTTGCTGTTCAAAATTTGAATCTAGCTTGACTAGTTTACCCTTTATTCCCTCTACCTGAAGCAGAAGCATATTCAAAATGTTTCCTAAACCAAGTGCTTGTTTTTGTTGCTCGACTGTCAGTGATTGTACAAAATTGTTTCTTTTGTATCACGCTTCGATCCGATTTCCTCACATTTTAATTGTTTTTCAACTGAAAGACTGGAAATGTTGATCTTTTCGTTCAACAAGCGTCATTCCTGATGGTTTTGAAAAAAGTGACGGGTAGTCGTGATCGATCTTCGTATGCATACCTAACGATTTGCAATCTCGACCACAGCTCTTTCCTATTTCCAACAGACGACTCAGGAGCATTTCCCAGAATTTCTGTGACTTGGAGAAGTTGATCTCCACTAAGCTCATTTTAGCTGGTATTTTACGAATTTTGGGCGTTCGATATGGATTCGTATACACGACTTTGCAAATAAAAACACTCAGCGATTAAAAAGTTACAAACTTTATTCTCCAACACCTTTAATTTCTATAGTTACTCACTAGTTTCACTTGTTCACTAATTCACTTTTACTACTCAATTTTACTGTTCACTACTTTTTCACACTGTTTACGTTATAACTTGCACTGTATACGCTGTCAATCGCTGTTCGATATTTTATTTTATTGCATCTGGGGATGTATGTGTGTCGCAATTGTAAATCACTTTCATGTAGTTGTGTAAATATTTCTACGTCATCATTTACCCTATTTTGATGATTAATGTCCGTTGTTAGTTCCAGTATATTATCCATGATGATGTGACTGCTTCCATATAGGAGCATTTTTGTTTGATGCAAATATTTTGAAAAGTTAATCATTCCTGCGAAAACGACCATAAACTAAAAAATTCTAATTTAAATTTACAACAATATCTTTCCAGGGGCCCCATTCTTGAAGTCGGTGGAAATTTTCGTAATCGGAATACAATTTGCTATGGAATTCTTTATATTACTAAAAATTTTCGCTGGCTACTTTAACCCTTTTTTTCAATTTCTAATCTTTTTTTAAATTAAGAAACATAATTTTTCCCCCTACTAAGGGAAAAATTCCGACTGGGTAAATCAATACGGAATTATTCGTGCAGTAAGTAAATAAATAATAGAAAACATGTATACAAATTTGAAAAAATGATTAAAGTAGCCGGTGAAAAATTTTAGTATTATAAAAAATTTCATAACAAATTGTATCGATTACGAAAATTTCCACTGATTTCAAGAATAGGCCCCGGGCCACTGGGGCTTTCCCTGGGAATAGGAAATTGGGAAAACTATTTTCATAGAATTTTTGCCTAAATTGTAGTTTTTGGAAACAAAGTTAAATGGGAAAATATTTTTCCCTATAAAAATTTTGTGAGGCAAAAGTTTCCCAATTAACCTTGTTTTAAAAATTTCTGCACTAAACTTATTCCTTCAGTAGGCCAGGAAAATTCAATTTAAACAAAAATGCTATGAAAATATTTTTCCTAATTCCCTATTACCAGGGAAAGCCCGAAAAAGGGCACAGGCCAGTTGACCAAAATTTAAGGAGAAACGCTGAATTTTCTCGAAAAGCTGTTTCAGCACAATTTTTGCCTCTGTACATTCCAGACGATTTGATTTGTCGAAACAAATCTCATTCCTCTCAAACTTTAAACTTTTTTCTCATTAACTACGAGGTTCCAGTGATGTTGGCCGAAATCGGTAAAAACCGGAAGTGGTAGCTTAAAGGCAGGCTAATAAAAGAGAAGTGGCACCTGATAATATAAATTTACGATATTGTTGTACATTTTATTTAGAATCTTTTAGTTCAAAGTCTATCTTCTTTAGTTCAAAGTAGTCGAAATTAGCTTCAAATAATGTACCGGAAAATTGAAATGGGGATGGACTGATAGGGGGTAAAACTTCATGATTAAGCTTTTTTTATAAAATAGAAAACCGTGATGTTTTTTTGGCCGAAATCGGTCCACCGTGAGGGAGTTACGGCTTCCATAGGAGCTTTTGTTGTTTGCAAATGTTTAGAAAAGTAAATAAAATATACGAAAATCGATCAAATCTTGAAGATTGTTAATTAAGTTTGAAGCAAAATTTTAGTCATAAGTTTTTTAAAATTTACCTGAAATAATGAGTTTTGATAAAAAAAACAATTTTACCGAAAATTTACCATTAAGCTTTTTCTAATAATTGCGGATCCTTGCGAAATTTTGTAGAAACCTGTGTACCGTGAATTGGCAGCTCTACCAAAAGTCCGGTAAATTACTTTCTCGCTTTAGACATGAAAATTTGTGTAATCGAGATCTATGTATACAGGGGTGGTAAAAGAAAGGCGAGTGTTGCAATTTTTTATTATAGTTGTTTTCGTTTTTAATTTATACTTTTGAACACCACCATAAATTGCGAGTCAGTGATTTTTGGACGAAATCGGTCCGACGGAAGTAGGAGCTTCCTCGTTTTTTGCAAAAATGTTCAACATAAATTAAATTTTCATTAATATCGGCCGACATCAATTTTTCAAAATTTAGGCGGAAATGATGATTTTTGACAAATAAACGATTAAGTGAGCGGGATGAAACTTCATATTTAACCGATCACTACAAATTAGGAAGTCCTAGTGATCCACTGGAAGTAACAGTGTTCTATTTGTTTGCAAATATATTAGAAAGTGTGTAATTTACAAGAAAAACTATGAGGAGTTAAAAGATTTTAAATTAAATTTGTAACAATTATCGGTATAGACCAGTTTTTCAAAGTTTAAGCGAAAATTGCGATTTTTGAATAAAAATTCGGCATCTGTACAGCACAGGTAGATTGACTGATAGTGAGATCGCATTAACGAAAAAACAATGAAAAACAAAAAGATTGTAAATTAAATTTCAAACAAAGATAATTTTACCCAAATTTTACTTGAAAAAAAAGGAGTTTTGATAAGAAAAAGATTTTTCACCAAAGTTCGGCATCTATGCAATCCAGCCTGATCAACTATTTGGAATTTAACTTCATACTTAACCTTTTTTATTGAATGTGTCTTTTTTATCCGTGTGAATTTTACTGGAAATCTGTGTACCGAAAGGAAAAAGTTTAACATTTGCAAAAAACGACAAACAATTAAAACATTCAAATATATTTAAAGATGAAATTCACAAGGTCTTTTTCTATTAGAAATCGCAATTCAGACTGATCGAAACACTCACCACCGTATAGTTTCGACAATTCTTTCAAATGGCGCTTCGTCAACTAATTACGATCATAGATCAACTGGTCTTTCATGTTACTAATATAATCTGGCAAGGAGCAACGTTGATATGTGGATGTTTTCTTGTAGAATTATTAACTATTTTAAAAAAAAAATAAAAATTTCATCATACTCACCTTGTATACGAAGTTTGTGAAATATAGAGGGGAGGAGCACCTGTAATACTACGATGTCTTTTACACACCAAATTCCTTAAACCTTATTTTGTTGATTATTTTACGTGTATCTTATGTTCCAGTTTAAAAGTAGTTCCGGATTAAAATTGAATTCATAAGCAAAATGTTCTCATATTAAATTTTATCACTTCAAAGGGCATTCATATAATGATAACATAATTAAGTCACATTCTGTACAAATAATAAACAGATGAGTCAGTTAATCGCAATTGAAATCATATTAGTATTAAAATGCATGTTACTCATACATTATCTGCAAACAATTGTTGCCCCCTGACTTTAAACTTGTTGTATCGAATTCTATTTAACCACTATAATACTAAACTAAAATATAAACAAACCAATATGCTAATTATGATAATTGATAATAATTATAATTTTTTGTTTTGTTTACATTAAATATTAAATTCGATATTTTTCGATTATTTGGTAAAAAAAATACAAATCTGAATATCTGCCGATTAAATTGTTGGCTTAGATTAACATTAATTCATATAATCAATTATGTATACGTGATTTGAATCAATTTTGTTTACAATTATAGATAATGACAGAATGCCTATATATATATAGTTTGCCACGGTATAGGAATGCTATCATGACGATTTTATCGATGTTCCTTACTTGACACGCCGATTATCTATCGTCGAGTATTTTTTTGGTGTTTGGTAAGCTAATATGTTTGTTTTGTGGCTTTTGTACAAATTTATTATCAGCTTAACATTATTTTGATAGCACACAGTCATTATACAAACGGTGTATGACATAAAAAAGGTGTTTAAAAATGTGTCTGCTGTGTATTATACAAGATACGCGTATACTAGAGGGGTGACAACAAATTTCTAAAAATTTGGCGATATTTACTTAATCTGGTTTTGGTAAAGCTTACTATTTATTCTAATTGTATGTTAGATTATTGCGCAATACAAAATTTGTGAGTGAAACTAGCTAATGAAATTTATATTCTGGAATTTCACTGTGAAAATTCTAAACAAACAGTCTAGAATTATTTGAATTTAAAATAAAATTAACTCACTGAACTGATGCCGTTGTATAAATCGACTACCAAAAACTTTGATTGTCAACGAAGTTTTTATACATAAAAAAGGCAAAGAAGACAAAATAAACAAAAATATAATAGTTTTCCCACCAAACCAAAAAACGATGAAGAATTCGAGCGGACGTATCATTTTGTCATGACGTTTTTTTTCATTGCCTATGCATATCAAATGATCATCCGCTCACACGCTTGTACATACAATTATTTGTTTTGGTGGGAGAAAACCTGTTCATGATTGAACATACTCCTGGGTGGCTGAGAAGGTTGTGCTACGCTGTAGCGTCCACCGATCGAGATTGCAGCGGAACTAATGGGCGCTGGCGTCAGATGTAAGATATGATCCAGATTGTTGCGAAGATAAAAGCGCTCCAGAACAGAATATGAATCATGGTGTAGTGAAGAACATGATGTTCATTTTGGTTGGTGAAGAACTCATTCCTCTGGATCAAGTGCTCATTTTCCCGAAGAGCTGATGTCTCATCTTCCAACTTTTTGGTATCCAAACCGGAGACGAGATCAGCTACGGCGTCATCACGCGCCTTGGTTTTGATGTGACTGCCAAGGTTTTTCAATTGTTTGGAATTGGTAATGCCCGAGGTTCATTTTTGAAAAGCCTTGCTTATACTGTTGGATGCGTTGCAAACAGCTACAATATATAAATCCCCGAGCCTTAAAGAGTGTGCGGACTAGATTGGGATCCACATAAAATGTCGACCGTTGTTTCGTTGGGTTCCGCATAAATCCATTGATTTGATGCTTTCAAGGGTGTCCATCTATTCGTAGAATCGCTAGTTTGAAAGCTGCATAATTGTTCAAGAGCGGATTTTCACTGCAGGATTGCTACTTCGCATCGACCGTTGTTAGTGAATGCGTTGAAAACTGGTGATGTCTCGCACAAAAAAGAGAAAAACGCGAAATGTTTGCGATAGTTGTCCATGGGCCAGATACTCAGATGAAGTTACTATGCTTGACTGTGTGTTGTCACGCAGAATGTCTGGCACGGAAATCACGGATAGAAGCGTGTACTCTGTTTCGAAAGCCAGTTGAATGATTTCGATGATCTCGTTCTGCTTGGTCATTCTGCTTCTGACTGTTAGACTCTGATACACATGTATTAAATCAGACAATTGGTGACCAGGGACGCTGACTCCTGTCGGTACATGGTGCCGAATCAGCAAAAGTCGTTCTTCTAATTGGTCCGGCGAAAGTATAGTGGGATGCAATATCTCATGATGCGCTGAGTATACTATATCGACTAGACTTGGGTATCTTCCAAATTTCGAAGGATCAAGGTTAGCTCGATTATGTTCATTAGCACCGAGTGAACCCTGTCTTCATAGCTTCGATACTCTTGTAGCTCTATTAACTCTTGTCTTAATCGCCTCTGCTCATTCCCTGTGAGGTTGGAATTGTGCTTTATTAATTTCACCGTGTTATCTATTATCGATGTTTGATTCTGCATTAATTTCATTAGATGGTTTTCGTTGGCGTTGATCATCTCAAACTGGGATTCGTTTTGAGCCGCATCGCGTTGCGTCAAGATTCGAAATATATCGCCCATCGCAATCCCCAGCGTATCTCCTAGTCCTCGCTTTAATTGCTTGCGATTCTTATTGCTATCTTCTAATAGCTTGTTTTTTGCTATGAGGTTATTGAGTCGCCATTGCAAATGTTGTAAGGTAGTATTACAGTTAAATCCTGACAGATCCCTACAAGCTCCTTCTAGTTGGACTACGACTTGCTTGCAGTTTTCTACCTCTTCCCAATAGTCGGTCAAGTTGTAAAAAATTACTAGTTTCCATTTCACGGCAACGGCTTCTAAAGTTCCCATTTCCTCAAAGTGTATGCCTGATGGGGCGTATGTTAGTGATACCGTGCGCCAACCCTACTATGGTATATACCGATAATAACGACTATGCTACATTGCTAGCCTTTAATCCACTCTTAGCTCTTCTTGGCGGTTGCTTCCTAATAGGTGGAGCCTTGTTGTTGTTGGCTTCAAATTCTGGGATATCTGTCTCCGCTTCTATGGGAAGCTTGCATAGTTTGGTGGTTGGTCGTTTGTACTCATTGTCCTTGCATTTAACAGTAGCTACGCGAACTAGACTGTCAGTGCCAGGTTGAGTTTCGATAATTCGACCCGATTTCCAATATGTTGTCGGAAGTTGATCATCTCGTAAGAGGACAAAGTCGTTGATCGATAGATTTGGCTGCGTCGTTTTCTATTTGTCGCGTTGTTGTAATTGGCGTGTGGTTCTCAGACATCTGAGTTCCTGGTAGAAGTCTTCCTCTTGACTCATACGAAATATAATGGTTTCCGGCGTGATCGCCTTGTTTGCTGGAATTTTGCGTGCAACCCGATTGATGAACGTTGCACAATTTGCCACCACTCGTTTTAATTTGTCATAACTGGAAGTTCTTTGGAACAATTCCACCCAGACGTTGATTAAATTCGTTGCTGCTGTTAATGTTACCTTTTTCTCGTATTTCTCGGGAAGATACATTTGTGGATCCGTCTCACTATTTTGTTCAATATTTCCAGAGAGTTCCCACTCATTTGAACCATGTTGTAGAAACTCTGGACCGTGCCATCATAACTTGCAATGGACTAATTCTCTTGGAGATGTTCCTCGAGAAGCGAGGTCAGCGGGATTCTCGTGCGACCTTACGTAGTGCCAAGTGGCTCTTGGTAAATTTTGTCTTATGCAGGGAATGCGGTTCGCTACAAATGTTTTGAAGCGTCTTGGTTCTCCGTTGACCCAGCTTAATGTGATGGTCGAATCGGTCCAAGCGTGCGTTTCACACTCATTTAATTGCATTGCTAGTTGAACATGCCTTAATAGTCTAGCTAATAGTCTAGCCGCGTTTAACTTCAATCGAGGAACTGATAGCTTTGTTTTGATGGGAGCCACCCGCGTTTTTGCCATTACAAGATTAGTGGTTACTTGTCCTGCTTCGTTGGTAGCCCTGCAATAGAATACAGCAGGATATGCAAGTTCGGATGCATTGGGAAAGCCATGTAGCTCCGTTCTGGTGCTCCTTGTTGTATTGAGCCAGTTGTAGGTAAGCCATTTTTTACCTATTACTTCTGGTAGTGGTTCGTCCCATTCGATCCCGGAAATCCACGTGTCCTGCATTAGAATCTTGGCAGCAATGGTGACCGGTGCTAACCAACCGATCGGGTCAAATAATTTTGATAAGTTGAACGTTTGGTGGCTGTGCCGTCAGACATTTCCAAATTGTCTACGTGGAATTCAAAGGTGTCTTTCTTAGGGTTGTAATAATTTCCCAAGGTTTTGATGCAATCACTTAGCCTTAACAGCACGTTGCCGGTAGCTGTTTTCTTAGATTCTCCCAGCTGTGGGGGATGCTCCTTGAATGGAATCCTCACCGTGTACCAGCCATTACTGTTTCGTTGCAATGTTGACAAAAAGTGTTCCTTTGCCCGCTGTTCTTCTTCGGTATGGACCCGCTCGGCTTGGATAATTTCGTTTTCCACTAAGAGTTTTAGTTGGTTCTCGATGGCCTTAGTAGTCACCATGGTGACGAGCTGACCGTTGGCGGTTAATGCCTGGACCACGGCAGTTGGCAATAACACTACCGATGTTTGCTGCACCACGAATGTTTTCGAAACGTGCTCGGTTTTCGATGCAGAGTTGTTGCAATGCAAGAGGGTATTGTGTCTGCCGTTGCAGACTACGCAGAGTTCCGAACATTTGAACCTGTCATGACCTTCCAAGCATCGCACACATAGTTGTAGATGGTTGACCAATTTAGCATATTCTTGAAGGTCGGCATATTCATGAAGCGTGGGTAGATCTCCAATTTGTGATTTCCGCTACAATTGGGCGTCATGCAGCGTACTGAAGCTGTTGCGACATTTACTCGTTTGAGAGGGTTGACGCAGTGTTGTTATAGCCTTGTTTTCCCCATAGCTTCTAGAGACTGGAATCGTCAACGTTAGAATTTCCTTTGGTTGTTGCAGATTTGTCTCAAACAGCCCTATTGACTCTGGATCGAGTTATTTACTGACTAAAAATACCACAAATGCTTCGAATGATGACTCCAGTTTGAGTTGCTGAATGTCATGCAGCACTTCGTTGAGCGTGTCATGCATCGCGTAGACATCGACAGTAATAAATTGAAGTAATTGCTGGACAGCAACCTTCTGTTGTCATATCTAGCCTTTACTGTTTCCCATGCCATATCATAATTTTCCCCTGTTGTGGCGACATGAGCGATGAGCTGTGCTGCTCCTTTTTCCAGCTTGGATTTTAAATATGTCATTTTCATGGTGTTGGATAGTGTGTCATTATTTTGGATTACTTCAGTGAATAGATCTTTGAACTAGGTCCATTTATCGTAATCGCCATAGAAAGATGGTATGTCTATTTGCGGCAACTTGACTCTTTGCTCTCCATGTGGCTTAACCGTAATACGTTCTACCAGCTCTTGGAATTGTTGTAATCGTATTATGGTGGTCTCCACTCGATTTTTTATCGTGCCTAGTAATCTTCGACGAAATAAATTGTTGTCTTATCCTCTTCATCTGTTTCTACTATTATTGTTGCGTACAGTTGGTAGATGTCACGTATTTACCCTTTGTAGTTGATTGACCTTCAGCTGAAGGTATTCCATTGGATGATCTCCTTTATCGATTTGGCAAGAGCCTTCGATTTGGCCTTCGATTGCATAGATTTCATGGTGTAAATGCCACATGTAAAAATCTTGCCGCTTGAATACTGGATTCAAGGGTTTAGCTGAGGTTTGATGATGTTTGTTGCTGCCGGACTGCGATGAAGAATCAAGTGTCTTAACCGGCGGAGGCTTGTTGGATTCGATATGGATGCGAGTTCGCTATTATGGTGGTGATATAGTCAGAATCTTCTCGTCGTTTGCGATGAAATCCTGATAGGCCGCCTTCACATATGCTATTTTCTTTTCCAAATAGCTTTTGATTTTTCGGGACCTGCTATCCTTTTTATAATTAGATAGCAACTGACCTAGGTTGGCAGTGATCTCATGTTGGTCGAGCAATAGTTGTTCCATGTTTTCACGAATATTATTCGTTTTGCTGCCGTTCGTTGGTGGTTGGCGCAAAAACCTCGCGTCGTTTATTTCCTGCGACGTGAGTTAGGATGGCGAGATGTATCCGAATTATTGTTATCGTTTGCTGTTCGCCCTGTTCAACGTTATGGCCAGGCAGCTTTACTCGGAACAACAAGCCTTTGATTTAGTTGTTATATAGGCTGGTTGATATGCCGGTTGTCGTATATTGTAGTACCAGCCTACTTGGAATAGTGATGACTTCGAATCTCGTTATGCCGAGATCCGGCTCAAAGGACCAATGAAAATACTACACAAACTGTCTAGAATTATTTGAATTTAAAATAAAATCAACACACTGAACTGTTGCTGTTGTATAAATCGACTACGAAAAACTTTATTTGTCAACGGAGTTTTTATACATAAAAAAGGCGAAGAAAGACAAAATAAACAAAAATAAAATAGTTTTCCCACCAAACCAAAAAACGATGAAGAATTAGAGCGGACGTATCATTTTCACATAGATGTTTTGCATTGTCTATGCATATCAAATGTTCATCCGCTCACACGCTTGTACAATTATTTGTTTTGGTGGGAGAAAACCTGTTCATGATTGAACACACTGTTTTCCGACCTTAAGCTGCATTATTGATATAGAATGAATTTTGCAATAAGCTTAAATCAAAAAACTTTCAATATTGCTTTTTGCTAGTTTTTTATTTTTTCAAAAATATCAAAAGTTTAGGTATATAAAATTTCCAACAAAAATTAGAATCAATAAAAATATATAGTACATAAAAAAATTCGTAAAATTAACAAAATAGTACATTGCGGGTAAAAAAATGTACATATAATAAATTATTAAAATACCATAAATGTTTTAGATACTGAATTATGGAAATATAAACTCTGAATTGTTCAAAATGAAACGTTAGTTTAAAATTAAATATTTAAATAATTACCATACAGATACACCTGTAAAGTAGTCTGTTAGCTTAGGGGCCCTTGCGAACGACACCCAAACATATTCACTCAATTTTTCGAAATTTTTATTTTGTTCGCATCTTTATGTTGGTAGTGTTGTAGGAGAGGGCCTTTTCTAACAGGCTTTATATGCTACCTAATTTCTTTGCATGCCCAACATTTAATTTAAGTCGAAACTAAACATTCCGGCCCCAAAATACTGTTGAGTAAAACGGAAAAAATGTCATCTCATTATTAAATTAGTAGGTGAAATAGAACGCGGTACTACCCGTTACCCGTCAAAAATAACGGAAGATTTTTGTAACTTGTTCTTTATTATAAATAAAAATGGAAGGGTATAATTGTTATAGCCAACACCCAACTTTTTTTTCGACAAATATACATATATCTCGGATATACCACACTTAATTTCTAAAACGAAAAATTAAAACTTCTGGATTTGTGATAAAAAATGTCTTGTAAAATCAAAAATCGTTAAATTAAATTTCAAAAAACCATCAAGGTCAACCCTTGTTGATAATATAATCTTCATTGCAAAAATTGAAAAAGCATCTACAGAAGCTGCAACTTCTGGTACACAAATGTCAATTACATTTCGCATGGATTTCCCAATTTATCAAAAAGCTCCTACCACCAATCAAAAAGCTCCTCCCGAAAAAGCTCCTATTGAATCTTTCAATTCATGTTTAAAACAAAGAAGCTCCCATGGAAGTTGTGGGCCGATTTCAAGGTCAATTTTTTTAATGTTTACTATACTTTATTTTACTATGTAGAAGAAAGTAAGGAGTTCTTAGTCAAAAGGCAAAAATCGGCCTTATGCCGGTTAAATTTTTGAAAAATGATATGGTCTGATATTGTTGTCAATTTAAATTAAAATTATTTAGTTCTTACTCGAATTTCTCATAATTGAGATACTCGTATATATCAAAAATTTTTCAAAAAAAAAAAAGAAAAAAAGCTGAACCGAGTTTGAATAAATTTCATCAGTGTTGTCCGTCTACGCGTAATTCAGATTTGTCGACATGTTGGTGTTGAATTGTAGACCCGTAGACAATTCATACAATATAGATTATAGATTTTTGCTTGTTTTTGTTGTTTTCCCAGAACTGACAGTTTTACAGTTCGCACTACGAATTTCCAATATTGTGAAGTTATAATTCAATTTTTACAAAACTAACATGTGAAATTGGTCTATGTAGAAAATAATTCTATTTGATTTAAAAAAAATATTTCTAATTCCATATATTTTGTCATCGAAAAACTCAATAAGCGCCAAATGTAATATTTTACAACTTTGTAATTTTCACCATTTGGATATTAATTTTCGAAAGAATGATAATTTTGAAAAAATATTCGAACTAAACTAAGCTTTTAACACGTAAATTATGAAATTGACAATGTCACCGGCATAAAATAGAAATATCAGATCAAACTGCCTCCAGCTTCGTCTGTATACGGTATGGCCAAATCAAAACATTAGCCTAAGGTGTTTGTGGTTAGATTTATTTAACAGGCTGTTTGGCTTACATCTGCCTTGAAGTTTCGGAATTTTCTATAATACGTAAAACTAATTCCAGAAATCATTTACTTCCGGTGTCGAGTTTCTGCACGAAAGATATTACGAAATTTTCATAGATGACTAAAATTTGTTTCTGAACATTAAAAATTCCTCTGCAGCAAGCTCATATGATCACCGTTGATGTGATTAAAACTGTAACTCGCTTTATTAGCTATTTCGCGTAGGCCCGAATCAATTCGTAATGAGTTTAAAGTATGTGGACAGCTCAAGTTTATCTGTTGAATTACGGAATTGAATTATCTTTCATTACGTTTATTAGCCAATGCAGTAGTAAACAACCTATGCCATCTGTCAGGTTTTGTTTATTGTCTCGGCTGGCACTTTAATTAACCGCTGCTTCGCATAACCGATGCTAACCGTTTGTTAATTGACAATTTTTTGTTTTACAAATCTAGAGTTTGGGTTAAAATAAGTTTGTGCGTATCACAAATAATAAATTTTGACACAATAATTATTTATCCCGTACAATTTTTGGCCAGATTGACCTGTACATGTCAATCGATATATATTAATACGCTTTGTCATTGTAATTTATAAAAAAAAAATAAAAATATACTCAGAAAATGTGTAATTAAGAAAAATATTCTTCAACTTAACTAAATCATTTTAATCAAAAACACCTTATCTACTTTGGTGCTACCTTAACTGACTTAAGTGATATTTCCCATTGGTGGATTTAAACAAAAATAACTTATCTTGAAATATTATTACCATAAGGAGAACCATAAACAACTTACTATATGTGGTACATTGGTAAGGTGTAAATACTTCCTAAGTAAAAAATTTTTTCCCATTTATTTTTTGATATATGTATTTGACTTATTGATAACTAAGTCATTATTAGTAAGTATTATGGACTGGTTTGTATTCCTTGGGTTAAGCAAAATACTATTTTGTTTATTTTTTAATAAAAAAAACATTATTTTGCATTATTTGTGTGCAAAAATTGTTGTACATACTTAGTATCATTGTTAATATTACAAAAGAATTGAATGATTTAATTTTTACAATCAATTTTGCAAAACTAGTTTGTAAATTTAAACTAACCGACCAAACGGCACAGTGAGTAAAGCTTTGGCGTTTGGATCGGGAGGTACCGGGTTTGAATCCCGATAGGGGCAGGATGCAAAAGGGATTGTTCATCATTTGATTACGATCGATGATGGAAATGAACACAAGTATGACCCCCCTGTCGGAGTGCACAGCTCATGGTCCGACCCATCTTCCATGTCAGTACTATAGGCTGGCATGGAGCTATGCAATGTCCAGATGGTTCTACGTAAATCGGACCTATAGCCGTACGTCCTTGATTTGGCAAGCAATGCGTAAAGTAGGACGGTAAAAGTGAACTGTGAAAGAGTTGGGAGTGCTTCGGCCCCAGAACAGATTGCATAGATTAAAACATAAAAAAAAACATAAAATTTAAACTTCAATTTTCTTAAAACTCATTTTTTGCAGGTAAGTTGATTATCTGTAGTACGACACTGTAGCTCCCTTAACTTTAGTCACAGGTGTTTCACACGAAACTGTCTGTTCTATAGATCTTCCAAACGAATACTGCATCCACTTTAATTACCCAAGTTCAACATCAGTTTCTTAAGTAAAAGAGTTGTATACAGATGCGGCGCCACACAAATGGGTTCTGTGTTTAATCGAATTTTTTGCCTGCTGGAATAAACACAACTAAGACCCTCTGTTGGAGTGCAGAACTCAGCGCCGTCCATGTCAATGTACAGGTTGACATGGAGCTTGCAATGTGCAGGTGGTACACTGTAGTTGTATGAGTAGGTGAATGGGCGGGTGTGTGCGCGAATGAAAACGGGATATTAATTGACCTTAAAACGACATTAAATCCATTGAATAATTAATACTTTATTTTTTTATAAAAAAAAAAATAAAAAAAAAGTAGTTAACTTTGACAGCTCTCTCCCACAAATATTATATATACATATAGGAGTACGCCATTACCGTATAAAAATTTGGGCTCAAAATTCTTAATTGCGAAGTATAAATGAAACTCCATTGAAGCGAAATGGTTCCATAAAAAGAATTTTACTCATGTGGATTTTTTACTTATGTGGAAAAAACACATAATTATGCAGTTTCATCCCGATCAATTAATCCGTCTGGGTTGCGCAGGGTCGAACTTTGGTTCAAAATCATTTTTTTTTAATCGGCATTTCCGGTTTAGCTTTAGAAAACTTGGGACAATTTTGGTGCAAATTTAGTTTAGGATATTTCAGTGTTTATCGTTTAATTGTTTTTCTCTTTAATACTTTACAAAATATTTGCAAAAAAAAGCTCCAATGGTAGTTACCACTTCCGGTGAACCGATTTCGGAGAAAATTCATGGATCTCTCAATTTGTGGAAACAGCCTAAGTATGAAGTTTCATTCCAATTAATCAATTCGTATGTGCTGTGCAGTACCGTAATTTTATTAAAAACAGTTTTCGGCCAAAAACCGTAATTTCTGCGTAAATTTTGGAAAACTGATCTGGTTCGGTATTGTTTCAAGAGTATACAAAATCGTACTTTTTACATGCTTTACACACTTTTTATTTGAAACTTATTAGATATTTTTAAGAAAGTACGCTAAGAAAGTACGACCACATCTCAAATTTTGCTAATTCATTACTTGGTTGTTCTCTTGCTGAATTCTATGAGTTTCGAGTTTGTTTATACATTTTCAAGTTCTTAAAGTATAAACAACCCACCTATATTGTAGGGAAATTGGTTTCGTCTTCCAATCGTCGCATTCATCTTTTGACTCCGGCTATTAACAAAAGTAATCTGATGAATTCATCATTTTTTGTGAGGGGAGTTAGCATGTGGAATTCGTTAAGTAATAACGTTAAAAAATCTAAATCCCCTGCCGTGTTTCGGAAAAAATACTTTTCTTCACCTTAATAATATCAAAATTCTATTTTTTGCCAATTTCAAGTTGATGAATCGCTAAAATGTTGCTGCACACCTATAGGTTAATTCAATTAATAAACTAGAAATAAATTAAAATAAGTAGTTGCCACTAATGTAATAAGTTCATAAGAACTTCAAACATTTATATTAAATAAAATAAATAAATAAATATTTTTATGAGAATAATATTTTATTAGAAAAACAAATAAAAACACATGTAATTAGAAATATTAATTAATTTTATTAAAAAAATCATAAACAAGATTGCAAAATAGCTATATCATAAAATGTATTTTTAAGTGCTGTCATCACTGCCTGATGGAACTTATGGAATGTGTACTCGTTTATGTGACACTTGAAAGTCACTTTTTTAGAAATATTTTCCACTACATTTCCCTTGCTGCGTAATGGTGGTGTTTCAGTAGTTTTCGTAAAAATGCATTATAAATGCTTGTTTCCCAGTTGTGATAAGACTGTTATATAATTCTCGATAATTACCCATTAATAATTTTAGGTCACGTTGAAATTGTTCAGCTCTTTCCCCAATAGCATCATGCTTGCCAAAATGATCGCTTAATTTAGCATCTATTTGAAATCCTTCTTTAATGAGGTCTGCGGAGAGGGTAGGAACTTTTTCGTCAGCGTCACTGGAGACCTTTATCGCTAAAATAACGCCGAACTTCTGGGACAAAATTTTTAATGAATCATCCCCTGAAAGTTTCAATTGCCACCCAGGCTTTTCTATTAGCCGTCCAGTAGACTTGTTAATGTGCTAAAATCTACGCCTTTCATTGATCGTGGTTTTAGAGTTCTATTTACAAGTAAGGTCTATTTCAGCATCCGATCATCTGTGAAGCGTTAGAGCAAAATAAGAAGGTCTCTTTTACTGTGTCTTTTTACCGTAGATTCCGTCAAACCGAAATTATTCCCTACAGAAGTGGCACATTTAAATTACGACTGAGTCTTGTACCCATTTAGTAATTTACATTGCATAATAAAGTATTTTGATTAGTCTAGTCGGCATAATCAAGTGATTATCCCCAGTTTTCGTCTCCTCAGATTTTTCGCCACAGTAAGTCTACTAACCTCCTTGTCGCGATAAGTACAATGGTTTGGTTCTTTGCAATCTTTTTCTTGGTGTGGTAGTCAGCATATAACGAATGTCCAGATGTTCATGCTGGGGCAGACGTTGTAGGTGTTTTGTTGCATGATGCTTAGTTTCATCCGCGACAAGCTCGATCTTTAGATCTCGATGAAGGTTGTCGTTTCGAATGTACCCGGTGTACATGTACCCATTAACAATATATCGCATGATTTTATTTTGAACTGTTTGTACGATTTTGATGTTTGTCTTCTTGGCACAACCCCAGAGTTGGCTACCATATGTACATACAGGTTTCATGATTTGTTTATATAGCAGCAGTTTTTTATGGATCGCTAGTTCAGATTATCTCCCTAATAGCCAATACATTTTCCAAATTTTATGTTTAGTTCTTCCCGCTTCTTTTTTATGTGTTCCTTCCATCTAAGTTTAGCATCTAAAATCATGCCGAGATATTTAGCAGCATGCGGTACTATTAACTTTTAGATTTGTAAATTTCACTTGGATTGATTTTGCTTCATTTAATTTGATTCGCCATTTCTTTATCCAATTACATATCTGGTTAGCAGACGTCTGTAATTTACTAGTGGAGTCATTGATATTCTTTGCTGTTGCAAGTATTGCCGTGTCATCGGCAAACGTCGCCTTTGTTGCTTCTGTAGTTGGTATATCTCTAGTATATAGGAGATAAAGGACTGGCCCAAGAACACTCCCTTGTGGTACTCCTGCTGTTATTGTTTTTAGTTGGGAGTACTCATTCTCATACTTTACTCGGAAGTGCCTCTCTGACATGTATGATTTTAAAATTTGAAAAAATTGCTTCGGAAGATCTCGATGAAGTATGAATTCTAACTTCTGATGCCATACTGTGTCGAATGCCTGCATTCGAGCATATTTGTTTGTTTATTAGTGATTTCTCGATTACATCAGTAATTCGATGTACTTGTTCTATCGTAGAATGTTTTTCTCTAAATCCAAACTGATGTGAGGGGATAAGATTCCTTTCTTCGATAATTGGATTTAGTCTTGTAAGAAGAATAGTTTCGATAATGTTGGTAGCAGAGAAATTGGCCTATATGAAGCTTTATCATTCGGAGGTTTGTTCGGCTTATGTATGAGTAGGATATGATCTTATAACGTGCATATAATTAATGCAGCATTTCGACTAAGATATGGACCAAAACAATGGCAAGTTGCAGAAGTAATTATGATACTTAAGTCGAACAAACCTCCGAATGATAAAGCTTCGTGTAGGCCAATTTCTCTCCCACCAACATTATCGAAACTATTCTTCTTAAAAGACTAAAACCAATTATCGAAGAAAGGAATCTTATGCCCTCACATCAGATTAAGTGAGTGGTGTGATCGGAACTCACTATACTTAAATATTAAGAAATGCAAAATCATGTCTTTCCATCGTAAAAGAAATCCGGTTATTACTTCATACAAAGTCAACAACGAAGCACTGCAAAGAGTCAATGAGATTATAGACTTAGGTGTTACATTTGTCGAAAACGCCAGTTTCAATAGGCATATTGAAAATTGTATTGCGAAAGCGAATGCCATGTTCGGATTTGTTAAAAGATGGACAGGTGAATTTAAGGATATTCAAACCTTATGTTCACTCTATTTCGCTTATGTTCGATCACAACTGGAATACGCTGTAACGGTCTGGAACCCATATTATGCTGTACACATAAAAAGAATTGAAAGCATTCAAAAGAAGTTCCTGATTTTTTTGTTAAAGAAAAGTGACTGGGATTACAACCACAACTTACCATTCCATGAAAATGTGGCTCGCTTACCTCCATACACAACAAGATGCACGGATTACAAAATATGCACGCTTGAAAGTAGACGACTTCTCTTTTGCGCAGCTTTTATTGGTAACGTTTTGCTTGGTCACGTTGATTCAGCTTACATCTTGGAAAACATATCAATTCACGTGCCATGCAGAACATTTCGAAACCATGAATTTTTAGCACTTGAACACCATTCCACCAAATATGGAGAAAACAACCCCATTAATAGGATGTCTAAATCTTTCAACCTAATCGACAACCTATTTGACTTCAATTTATCAAAGGACAACTTCAAAAATATCCTGAAAGATTTTTTTCTAAATTTTTAATTGTTTAAACCAAAATTTGGTTTATATTTTTCTTTTTCTGTTCTAAAGTTTTTTGTTGTAACATAATTTTAACTATAACTGTAAATAATCTGAAATCATACATGTACTCGTATATTACAAAATAGATTTCTTTAAATAAATAAATAAATCAGTTTGGATTTAGGGAAAAAGGTTATACGATAGAACAAGTACATCGAATTTTGGATGGGATGCTCTCTTTCATAATAATTGTTTAGCTAAGTATCATAATAACTGGTGAATGATCTGATGATAAACTTTCACTGTTCTCTATATGGATATAATTATCTGAAATCAATCTTGTAATGAAGAAGACTATAAGATCTAGAGACTTATTGAATTCCGTAGGCCAGTAGGTTGGTGTGCCGCCTGAGTAAAACTCGCATTTTAGTTGTTTGCCTGCAGCGAACAGTTCTTTTCCGTTAGCAGTCGTTAACCGTGATCCCCAATAGGTATTTTTTGCATTATGGTCCCCAACAATTAAAAAGATACTTCCTCGTGTTTTAAGAAAATTAGTATAATCTACTTGTTTGAGATTATATCTTGGAGGGCAGTATAATTGCTGAGATATTACAAGTTTTAATATTGTTTAATTGTATTTTGATTGTTGTGACTTGTATGGAAAGCTTCTCAACTTTGAGTTCTTCGTTTTGTTTTAAATAATCTTTTACGAGGATAGCTGATCCACCTCTAGCTTTGTTCTCTGGACGTAATGGGTAGAAATTATATACTTTTATTTTACAGAATGAAGTTTTGGTGAAATGGGTTTCTGATATAAGACATATATCTACATTATGCATGTTTAAAAATATATCTAGTTTTTGTAAGTGATGCAATAGTCCGTTTGCATTTCAGGTACAATTCGTAATGTTTTATTCATTCCTTGTTTATAATTCGATCTTATATAATTTATATTTTGATACACTCGATCAAGGTTTTCTTCTACTCTTTTATTGAAATTGAATGAAGTATCTTTTAGGAGCTAGGTTGTTTTTCCTCAATTTATGAATGAACATTTATGAAAATTATATTTCTATGATAAGCTATAAAATTGTTTTTCATTTTTAAGGTAGTTTTCATTTAGAATTTTATCATTTTCTGCTAAGATGTCTTCAAATTGACAATCGTCGTATAATATATAAAGCAAGGTTGTTGCTCGCAGTTACTCGCAGCAAGGAAACTTTCAAATTTCAAAATAATACTTTGCATACCGAATAAGCCCAATTGTGCTAATTATTGTTCACGGGAAAAAATAAGTGCTAGTCCAGGAGCCGAGAAAACGGGAGAAGAAAATTTCAAATTTCGCCTGAAAGACGAAACAACTAAAACCCGATAAAACCCTAGAAAAAAACTTGCCGCCTTTGGAAAGTTTTTTTCTAGGGTTTTATCGGGTTTTAGTTGTTTCGTCTTTCAGGCGAAATTTGAAATTTTCTTCTCCCGTTTTCTCGGCTCCTGGACTAGCACTTATTTTTTCCCGTGAACAATAATTAGCACAATTGGGCTTATTCGGTATGCAAAGTATTATTTTGAAATTTGAAAGTTTCCTTGCTGCGAGTAACTGCGAGCAACAACCTTGCTTTATATATTATACGACGATTGTCAATTTGAAGACATCTTAGCAGAAAATGATAAAATTCTAAATGAAAACTACCTTAAAAATGAAAAACAATTAACAAAATTAAAGATAAAAAACAAAGTTCGCTTAGGAGCATGAGCATTTATTTTTCTGCCATATTTACACGATATACAAGTCAATAAATAAAGTCAAGAAAAAAACTTACAAAAAAAGAAATGTCCATAGCATTTTATGAAAAAAAAAAAAAAAAAAAAATTCGTGTTTACTTTTTATGGGCCTGCATACATACAAACATGTTTTTTATATGGCTTTGATTTGGCCGATTTATAATATATATATATATATATATATATATATATATATATATATATATATATATATATATATATATATATATATATATATATATATATATATATATATATATATGCAGAGGTTATAGTAACAGTGAGCCAAATGAGATAATATTCAGCAGAGTTTAGTTTCGCCTATATGGGTGCTGGCGAGTGGCATACCGTCTTCTATGATAAATTGCTGATAAATCGTTTTGGAAATGTATAATTTAAAGTGCAATCTTGTTGAGAACTTAAATCATCATAGAGAAATTAGTTCTTTCATAGACTCCGTTTTTGTTTATTTGATAAAAATGTCGACTTGTTTTCATTCCAGTCTAATCAGCCAAGATCTTTTTTTCTTGTTCGCTGGCTGCCTCAACAATTATGACCTTCCAAATAACTCTGTGGGTGATGAGAGCGTATCAGGCACATTAACCAAGAATTTAAAGATCAGCTTATTTCAGCGCTATTAAAGTCTAAATTTAAAACATGGGCTTCATTATCGATTCTATTAATCACCGCACTGGCCCAGATGTCACCCGTATCGCCCTCGTTCTTTAAGCTGGTGCCTAAATAACTTCTTAACACGTATCTTGTCTGATCGCGGATTTGACTCTTATTGATTTATATTGACTCAAATCGTGTACATATTTAAATTAGCATTAACACCCTCTAATCAAGCCAAGATAAATTTGTCATCAAGCCAATTACTATGCGCCCGCTAATAATTCATTCAAATAAACTAAATTGGCTGTATAATATCATAATACACTAGACGGTGCAATATTCATTATGGTTTAGAATGATATCATAGACACATGCGAGTACGCAATCAAATTCGAATCTTAAAATTTGACACCACCAAGTGCGAACAAGACACACGAGTATAGCATTTCAGTAAAATAATTTAAAATAAATTATTTTAAATTTGCATAAATCAATATTCGCAAGAAATATGCGTACAAAATCAATTAAATGCAATTTTCAACCAAATCAAAATTGCAAAATAAATAATAAAAAAATACAATTTATTATTGTTGATATTTTAGATGTCATTTTAATTAAAAATCATCCTCAAAGCACCAACAAAAACGTTTTTTATTTTCAATGTCTGTTATCTGTTTGAATTATTACTGGCAAATGCAAAAAATGTATCAGACCATCTGGAAATGTTTCACATTGTGCCCACAAATCGGTTAAATTCCATTCCGCGTCTCTATACCATATTTTTAGGGGTGAGAATAGTCATTGTTTTTTTCCAAATTATTTAAAACAATTTTTTTTGGTAAAAATAATTTTTGTTATTACAATTCATTGAATATGTTAAAAAATAAAATTGGATGTACATCATCGATTAAAATAAAATATAATAACAATTTACAACAAAAAAATGTCAAATTGATATGATTTATTATCTAACCATTTAACATTTAAAAACAAAAAATCTGTATGCTCGTTAACAGGGTTTTGGACATGTACGGACATAACACATAAACATTATTAGACGAGGGATGAAGTGTAAATAGATTATGTGTTTCTCAATCAAAACCAGATAAATTATTTTGTAAAATACATCATCACGTCATTATAAATAATATTCATATAGCAATATCATCAGGTCTACGTCATACAAGTACTTTAATTGTGGGCGGGGGCCGCGAGATGAAAATTCAAAAATCAAATATTACGAGGAATTCAAACTTTTATACAAATTTATAGAAACGAAAATTAAATTTTGCCCATCACACAAATATTCGTAATGGAAATATAAAAAAGTATGACAAAAGTAAATTTGGAAATACATATTTAAATTAAGTATTTCAAAATTATTGATTTTACTTGGAAAAGAGAAATTCTATTTTTGAATAATTAAATGGATTTTCCTTGTTACTGATAGCAAAATATTTTTGGCATATTGATTTAAATCTAAAGTTATCTGACTACATGAACAGAATTTAATAAATCGTCATGTGAGTACTAGTTTGTCCTATTCGCAAAATTTTAGAGAAATCGAATTAATGTCGGTGTGGGTACTTGTGTAAAGATACACTACCCTTACAAAAATGAGAACTTCCTTAAGTCTTTTCTTGGAAGCTTGGTTTCATAATGATAACACATTTAAAAAGGTGATCTATACGCATCAGGTTGCAACTAGAAACCAGGGGGGGGGGGGGGATGGAGGAATGGATTTTTTTACTTTATGAGGTAGATGTATTGTGAGTAAATGAAATACAAAGTGAGAATTTCCAGAAGTTTCTGATTTCGTGATATAATCCGCCAAATCGATAAGTTTTTGTATTGTACCATAGGTCCAAAGCAAGGGTTGAATTTTTGCAGTTTGGTGGCATATTTTGTCAGAATTTTTCCGAGTCTTCGTTTTTACATTTAATTGTCTTTGCTCGTTAAATTGGCTTGATTGTTTTTCAGTTGGATCGTTAATATTTTGGAATTTGCTGCACACGCCCAAAAATATCTTTCCTCGGATACAAACAAAACAATATAAATTATATTCAGAGTTGAACACTTTTCTATAAATGTGATATTTCGGTTTATCGGATCCAACGGCTTCTTTATACAATTTGTACATTTTTGTAAAGATAATCCTGCTTCGAGACTGTACATACACGAAAAACTCTATCTGTTTCCTGACTTGATTCAAAAGAGTTTTACAAATCGATTTTTTGACATATTTTCCACTTATTGGCGGCTTTGGAGCCCCAGTCTCTTGAACAAACTTATTTTTAAAGAAATAATAAATTAACCTTTCTGAAAGGGACAAAGTGGTAAAAAAAAGGATCGGCAACCCCGTAATTGTTGTTTTCCATGCTTTAATCTTAACAGTTACGTGTTTTGCATAAAAAATCTTTTTCATCGTCGGTTAGAATCCAAAACTTATGGTGAATTGACTTTCGTTTTTTTCGAGAAATAAAACAATGCAATCAAGCTTGTTGAACTGGTTTAGCTGCTACAACCATTCTTGATATATCCTTTTCCGAATTTCCGTTTCCCTTTTAAAGCTTCACGGTTCCACTCAGATTTGTTGCGTAACTTTTTCTGTGACGGTGTTCCCTTTCCAATAATTATTTCTATAAATAAAATTGATGTGTCTGTTGACTTGAAAAAAAAATGGAAGAGTGTAATTGTTGTGGCCAACAATCGATTTTCTTTTGCGACAAATTTATTTATAGATATTGAATACACCATACTTAATTTCGAAAAATTGAACTTACCGGATTTTTGATACAAATTTTCTTGTATAATGAAATTAAGAAAACAAACCCCCACCCTTGTTAAAAATTTAGTCTTCATTGCAAAATTTGAAAAACTCTGTCGGGAGCTGCCACTTCTGATACACAGATGTCCATCAGATTTCGCATGGATCTCCCAATTTATGAGAAAAGCTTTTGTATGCAGTTTCTTCGAATAGTCAATCCATCTGGTCTGTCTGACGTCAATTTTTGGTGAATAATACTACTAAGTTTTTTTTTTATTAAAACTCGTCAGTTCCGGTAAAATTTTTAAATATGGTTTGAACTAATTTTTTATTACTGTACATTTTAAAATATTTATAGAAAACGAAAAAATTAATATAAACGCTGCCCGTTCCTGAGGACTAGTCTCGGCAAAATCTCATTGAAATGTCCCAGTTTATGAAGAAAGCTTAACTATAAAGTTTTATTCCGGTTAATGTATCGAAAAACAGGTTTTTTTTTCACAAAAATCGTCATTTCCGCTTACATTTTTGGAAACTTATCTGGAACGGTATTATTGTAAAATTAATTTGGAATCTGCTAGTTTATAACCGTTTTTATAGTAAATGAAATACTTTTCAAAATACGTGCAAACAACGAAAAATGAAGCTGTCACTTTAAGTGACTGACCGATTTCGGTCAGAATTCACGGGGATCTCGCAATTTGTGTAAAAAGCTAAGATAAGAAGTTTCATCTTGATCAATCAGTCTATCTGATCAGTCTATCGGTATTGATGTAAATTTTATTTAGAATTTTTTTTAGAACTTTTCAAAATATTTGCAAAAAACTAAGAAGCTTCTATGAAAGCTGTCATTTCCGGACCTAAAATCACTGGGATCTCCTTAATTGTAAAAATTCATCCCGATCATTCAATCCATCTGGGTTGTACAGGGCCGAATTTTTATTGGAAAACGTATTTTAGAAACTTGATCTATGGCCGTATTCTGGTTTTCCCCGGGAATAAGGAATTAGGAATTAGTGGCGTTTTCCAGCATTTGAAAATTTTTAATTCCCCAAAGTTTATTGTGGCGTTTGAGATTTTTTTTTATTGGGGAAAAAATAATTCCATTTTATAGCAGTTTTTATGTTAATTTTTCCCTATTAATTTTGTGTGAAACTGTGATTCGTACATTTTAGAATTTCTACATAAAAAAAAATTCCCGAAAAATTATTTCCAGTGTGCCACAATATACATTTGTGAACGAGAAATACATATTTGGGAAGTAGTGTAAATTGTAGTTACAGTAAAATAAATTCGGAATTCCCCGGGAAAGCCAGAATAGGGCCCACTGGCCCAAAAAAGTCTTTTACGGTTAATAAAATTAAATCGGTTAAACAAATTTCGGCCAAAAATCATTTTGATCTCTAAATTAATTTTGAATTTTTTGACTTATAGATGGCTAATGTGTAAGAATCACAACAATCAGTTTCGAACAGACGAGATTAATGATTTGAAAAAATCAGTCTTCTCATCAGGTCGCGACGACTGATGTTGTTTATTACATTGAAATATTTTCTATATATATAGACCATACCATGTAGTTGTACTACTAGCGAATTACTGCGTAGCGTACGAAATTTTTGATTCTTTCACATTTCCATCTATATTCTATTTTAACAATTAACTTTTCGAATTCACGAAATTTTATGTTTTACTTTGGTTTTTATCAATTGTAATGGTGTATTGTGATTGTTCCGTATATATTTAAGTCTAAATTAATCAAAACAACTAAATAATGAAATTTCATTCTATTCGTACAAACCATCTGCACATGTGCACAGAATCACGCACACCTAGAGGTGTTTTTATAAACCACTTTATTTAGCTTCGGTGACAAAGCGATCATCAAAAATCTGGAGGACGACAATTTCCATGAATTCTCTACCTTATTTTACTATATGGTAAATAAAGCAAAACTGTGATGGAACTTCCAACTTAAGCTTTTTCGATAAATTGGGAGGTTCAAGTGATGTTTGATTGAAATCTTCTCTCGGAGGTTTACCGTTTTTTGCAAATATTTTGACCTATGGAATAACACAATTCCAATGAAAAATCTAGAAATACTGATTATTTCAAATATTTTTCCTAAGCCTGGAAAACTATTTCCCAAATTTTCAATTGAATGTTTATATTCTTAGAACAACACAAAAAAGCGCTTTGCATTTTTTAGCGATTTTGGAAAAATTCACAAAACTCTGTTTCTCAAATTCTGCAAATTGACCTCTTTACTAATTTTATATACTTAAACAACTAGAGTCCCTAGAGCTTTTAATAGAATTGTGTTTATCTGTTAATTTCGATCCTTGATAATTAAATTGTTAAGGCACTTCTAATTTTTGTATATTTAACTATTCTGTTGTTTTTAATGAGATCCGTTCAGAACGGGATAATTTAAAATTGCATAAGTGTTAAAACGGAATTTTTCAAAACGACATATTTCAAAGCGGCATTTTGCAGAATGGCAATTTTGAAAACTGCATATTTCAAAAAGAATTTTTCTAAAACTGCACAAGGTAGAATGGAATCTTTTAATCGATTATAATTCTAGAATTAGCTTTTCATAAATTTCTGGAATATGATCAATAAGTAAGGTTATTTATTAACTGAACACGATAAAATTTGATATAATTGAAATTTTTGAACGAATCTTGGAATAAATTCTAGAATAAAGCCAAATGAAAAGGAACTTGTCTATTTCTTCTTGGCGTCTTGCATGTTATAAGAAACGTATTTACACCTTGACCTAAATTTTTATAGAGAGCCCCGAAGTTCTAGTTAGTTACTACAATTCCATGATAAGTCATCCGCATATCGGTGTACTGCATTTATTAGCAGAATTACAAAAAAACACTAAACTGCAAACGCAGAAATTGAGACACTGGAAAAAGAAAATCCGCCAACTGTAAAAACCTAAAAAACATAAACTTATTTTTAATAAAAAAAAGAAAACAACAAATATGGCTTTTTGAAAGTAATTGCTGGAAGTATATCCTTTTAGCATGTAATTAGTATTAAGTTGAAATTTATTTGTATAAGTATGTATGTATTTATTTATGCACTTTTGAAAAATGCGGAAGAGAATTTAAATAAACGATAAATGTCGATATGAAAAATGCCGTTTTGTGAAATCCTGTTTTGAAAAATGCTGTTTTGGAAAAATGGCATTTTGAAAATCGCCGTTTTGATAAATTTCCTTCTGTTTTGTACCTATCTCGTTTTGAAATATAATAGGCTCGCGATAACATGAACGCCATATGCCGTGAAGGTAACTTGAACAATTTTTAAATTATATGTAGTACTCTGTAATGGTTTTCGCTTTTTAAAACCCCATCTAAAGGTTTTGACGGAAGTGATGATTGAATTCGTTTGGTCATCGTCAGGTTAGGATTGATCACTAGTTTTTATCGTTTACGATTAAAGGCTAAATAATAAAAAATTCAAAATAAAAATTTCCCGGGTAGCAAAAAATCATACCATTTTTATCAAATTTCATAAGATAATCGTTAGATAAGGATTGGTCAACACATTTTGGCGTTTGGTCACCAATAGGTCAGTTTTTATTGCGAAAAAACAAAATCAAAATTGTATTAATTCGATAAAATCAGGTTCGTCGCTTATTTGGGAATTTCGTTTTACAAAATTAATAAAAAATCCAATTGGAATATACCTTTTAGATAAAAATATTTCTTTTTCCAAAAAATTGTGTCTAAAGTGGAAGACATCATTGATAAACAATTTAATTTTTTGGTTCTTCATATAACACGTTGAGGATTGGTCACTATAGTTGATTTCATTTGTTCATCCCTAAATGATAAGTTTTAAAATAATGTTTGCAATAAATCATTATGTACCGATGACCAAACGAAAGAAAAAATCCTGAATGACAGTCGATCATACGATTTCGATCGTTGGATTTATCAACTTCTTAGTATTGGTTAAGTTTCCAGTCCCGAACAATTCGAATCGTGTGAAAATTGTGAGTTTTAAAGTATTTTCGCAATAAATCATTATGTAGGGATGACCAAACGAAAACAACTAGTGACCAATCCTCAACGAATCATGAAGAAACAAAAAATTAAATTATTATATCTTATGACTTCCACTTTAGATAAAAAAATTTGGAAAAATAAATATTTTTATCTAAATGGTATATTCCAATTGGTTTTTTTATTGATTTTGTAAAATGAAATTCCAAAATAAGCGACGAACCTGATTTTATTGAATAAATGGAATTTTGATTTTGTTTTTTCGCAATAAAAACTAACGCATTGGTGACCAAACGCAAAAATGTGTTGACCAATCCTTATCTAACGATTATCTAACGAAGGTGCCGTACCCGGGAAATTTTTATTTTGAGTTGTTCAATACTATTTATTTACCTTTAATCGTTAGTGACCAAATGATAAAAACTAGTGACCAATCCCTACTAAACGATGACCTAATGAATTCAATCATTACTTTTGTCAAAACCTTTTGGTAGGGTGCTGAAAAGGTGGAGCCCTCGATAACGTGTACAATTAGAAAGCTCGATAACGTGAATTAATTTTTTTACACTCTCGCATGATTCGGGGATTTTGAATTGTTTTTTTTTTGTATAATTTGAATCAAGTAAAGTTGTATGTATATGCGATTCGGGGATCCCCAATTTGTTGCTTTTCATAATTTGAATTAAGTAAAGTTGAAAGGCTGCAGCAGTAAGAGAAAATACTTTGTGCGATAACCTAGCTAGTGTGTTATATAAAACTTTATTTGCTCTATGGTTATAGTAGTTTTTAATTAAATATTGGGTAAAAAAGTAAAGGAAAATGTGTTACAAATTTGTCCAGAAAATATAATGTGGCTAAGCCTACTATTTGCCGCCCCGGTAGCAAAGTGGTCAGCATGCTTTCTCCAGCGACTGGAGGTTTGATTCCCGGTGGTTAATAAGACAAAAATTGGAATCTATGATTATGAAATCTCATTCAAAGCGGCCAAATCCCTTGGTGGGACATAGTGCCAGAGAGAGAGAGAGAGAGAGAGAGAGAGAGAGAGAAAGTTAACCATTTGTGCAATTAACAAAAAAAATAATGAGATTTTAAATGAGGCGAACAACACCTTTATGGGTCTGGTAAGAGAAGAGCCTTTAAACTGTTAGGATATCTTAAAATGGAGAAGATAGTGTGGTTGGTTTTTTCGGCAGCGCGATAAAAATGTCCCTGCAAGTGGTGATTTGCATAAAGAGAAGGCTAAACTTTTACATGGCCAATAAAAGAAAATTGAAAGCACTTCCTATGCAAGTGATGGGTGGTTAAAACATTTCAAAATTCATTTTGGTGTGCGCTTGAACTTGTAAAGCCATTAAAACGAAAATTGCAAGCCAAAATAGTTGAACTTCATCTGTCTGTAAACCAAATTTATAATGCAAATGTAACAGGCATGTACTGGAAACATTACTTTTACCAGAAAAAACTTTGGTTGCGTCATTAGAAAAGAAGGCGTATGGAATGAAAAATGGAGAACAACGCATTACTTTTCTAGCATATTATAATGCAAATGTATTCCATAAATTACAACCATTGGTAATTTAAAAAGCTAAAAATCCACGATCATTTAAAAATTTTAACTGTCCTGTTGACTATAAGCATTCAAAAACTGCGTAGATGATAGCTGCAATATTCAAAGACTTGTTCCAAAAATCATTTGTACCACAAGTACAAAATTCTTTTAAACCAAGAAATTTAAATTAACATTTTTGCAATTTAGGTACGAATATTTTCGAAAAGCCAAGGTTTGCCAGTAAAATCTCTTTTATTGTTGGATAATGCTCCATCTCTCTGCTCAGCCAATGGACCAAAATGTAATAAAAATAATCAAACTTTATTATCGTACTATAGTTTATTAGCTTCAATAGTACCTAATGAACATGATAAATCAGAGTCGCTAAAAAATAGAATCTTAAAAATGCTATTGTTTGTTTAATTGCACCTTGGGAAAGGCTTAAGCAAAGTATGATCGCAAATTGTTGGGAAAACATACTTAATTTTTTTGAAGATGGGAAAGATCCAGATTAAGACGTTCCTTTGAGTATTTTGAGAAATCAATGGAATGCTAAAGTTAGCTCTGCAATAGAGCATACCATTGACATTCTTGACATTATTCCCAAGCTGAAAAAAATATCATTTCAAAAATTTCCAAATATCAACTCCCGAAAACATGAATGAATGTGCTTAGTTTTATTTGGTTCATGTTATCGCGAGTCTACTGTATGCAATTTTGAAAAATGTCGTTTTGAAAAAATGCTGTTTAGAAAAATGCGGTTTTTTATCTATATCGTTTTGCACCTTCTGCGGTTTTGAAATATGCAGTTTTCAGAAATGCCAGTTTTATATAAAATTATGCCATTCCCGGTCGAAATATGCCACTTCGACTGGGACCCGTTTTTAATACTTTCCATGTGCATATGAATGTGTTTCTCGTGTTCTTCAAATTAGAGGATAATACTTGTAAATTATCTCAAAGATGATCTTAGTCAAATTTGGCTCTATAATATTTAGATAATTCCTATTTATTTAGAGTATTCGTTATTGAGCAGATTTACAAATACAGTCAAGAAAAATGTATGATTTTGTTTTTTTACGAAAGATTGACTAATATTTTACCACCATTTTTTAGCTAGTAGAGTATCGCAAGCAAAGTAGTAATACAACAGTTTTATGTTATTGATATTGGATTTGTAAACGATACGGTCATTTATGGTTGCCCAAAAATCGGTTAGTCAAATGATTGGATCAGCATGTGGACTATACTTGACAAATATCAATCAGTGGATGAGTTTAGGGAATGCACTCATTAAAAAACAATCATAATTGATCGTGGATAGTGAATACTTTTGTTAAGAAATTTGTTTCGATTGGCGCAAATGGATATCGATTGATAATTTTAGTCACGGTAACGGGGACCATTTCTGCTTGTAAGATGCACAATCAATAGACGAAGGGTCACACAAAGGTTTTGCCATACAATTATATCCAAAACTAATTTAGTTCAATTTCAGTTGTGGAGCTTGTTATTTTGTATCTATATACTAGAATTTTTTTCTGGTCGCTGTTGATAGAAAAAAATTATTAACTTGTCCTAAATGCTATGTAACTTTTTGAGCTGTTAATGACTAACACAGATGGTATTGCTAAAAGATTGACAATATTTGATTACATTTGTACTTTATTAAATAATATTAAACGTACAAATCTTACCTATTTGTTTTCTAAAAGTTTAATATTACCTTCTAAAATTTTAATTCAACTAGAAAGCTGTAAAGAGGCAACGTCGCACTTAAAAAAAAAGTATGGAAAAGAAAAAATAATATTCTACATTTTCTACGACTTAATTATCTACGAACTCTACTAATTATCGACATGGTCTATTCAAAAATAAATTGTCTACACACGAAATACACGTAGAAGCACAACACTGGATAGAGGCCGTGGAAACCTACCCGAATGTTTAGGTGTATGTTGTATTACAGTAGAGTAGGTTCAAGTAGGTTCACGATTTAAACTTAAAATTTCTTAATTAGTAAATTTATTGTAAGTGTTGAAGTGTTGTTGTAATAATATTTTTCTCGCCAATTTCACACCAAACAAAATCTAATTTAAACATGCAATAATTGTATCTTTAACTGAACGGATTGACATTTGATATCATATTTTATGATGATCATCTGCACAATATGACATTGTTCATAGATGATTTTTATATTCGATTCACAACACGAAAATCAAGTAAAGTTGGAATGTTAATATTTTTTGCTGTGCTCAAGTATTATAGTCAAGATTGCAATTTAATCTTCTAATGTTGACATTAATTAGATATTTATTTTGTTTTATAAAAGATGATGATACAACATTCTAACTTTAAAAGAACTTTTATTATTATTTGTGTAGTGTGTGGTGCAATGCCATATTTCTATGTCATCAGCATAATGTATGTTTTGTACAACAGCCGCAGGATTGGGTTTATGGTCAGAAACCAAAAAGCATATATTTTTATCAGTACATTGTGCCAATTCACCGCTTTTATTTTATAATCATAAACTATTTTATTAATTTTTTATTGATTTCGTGAATATGTTTACAGGGTGTTCCATTTTAAAGGAACACATTTTATTTCGATTTTCGACTTAGGCCAAACTACTAACTCAAGACCACGTTTAATTTTGTCAAAATGAGTGTTGTGCCCGTTGATCTACACCGCACAGTGCGTATGTCGACGATGTAAATAAATTGGACAATCTTGAAAATTATTGTTTCTTTTGGCAATTATATTATTACTTTGTTAGCGGAGACATTACGGGGAAGCTTGATTGTTACCTCACGTTTGATAGCGTAACATTTCTTGTATGCTACAGCTAAATTTTATGCAAAGTTAAAATTTTAAACCATATATATACAGTTATAGTACTAGAATGAACAACAAGATTACCACTCAATAAAATGTTAAAACGCAAACACGTTTTCAGACATGGGAACTTTTAAAGATCATTTTTTCAATATCTTAATAAATTTGAATTTTTTGTTTATTGAAGCTTCACTGGTTATTTCAGGCAATATAATTCTTGCAAAAAAACAAACAGAAAAGCAATTTTAAATTTTGATGCGAGAATAACGTAACAGACTAAAAATTTTCATCCAGTGGCTCTATTCTGGCTTTCCCTGGGAATGGGGAAAAATATTTTTGTCTAAATAGTATTTTTCTAACCTACTGAAGGAATAAGTTTGGTGTAAATATCTTCGAAACAGAATTAAAAAGGAAAATATTTTTCACTATAAAAATTTTGTGGAACAAAAGTTTCCCAATTAACTTTATTTTGAAATTTTTTGCACTAAACTTATTCCTTCAGTAGACCTGAAAAATACAAATTGGACATAAATGCTATGAAAATATTTTTCCCAATTCTCTATTTCCTGGGAATGCCAGAATTATGCCACTGGGGGCAATTCTTGATCACGTGAGTGAAAAAATTAAAATAAAAAATATTTTAATTTTCCTTGCACAGAATAAATTTATGCGATTCTTATTGTCTGCTGAATAACTTTACTTATATTAAAAATCTGTCAAGTGAAGTCGTATCAAAATAAATTTATGAATTTAAATAAAAACTTCTATAATTATTTAAATAAAAAATAATTTATTTCAAATATTTACTATTTAGTGATCGTAAAAAACCCATGTGTTTGGTTATTCGACTCATTACAGAGAGGCGCAGAAAAAATCATAAAAGGTAATTGCATCAAAATATGATTAAAATCAGGCAGAATATTCCTAAATAAAAAATTCTTACCGTTTTTTAATGTAACCGAACTGCTTCACGCAATTCTGTGTAATTTAAAAATTGTATGCGCCTTAAGATTTTTCGTATAAGGGTGTTTTCAACTTACACTGTTGGGCAAGGCGTCATATGGCAACAGTGTCTCAAACTTCGGTCAGTCGAATAATTATGGAAGTAGCAGAAGCTGTTAATTATGTGGCCTTTGAACATTTCACATTTTCCTGATTTATTGGTCTTATTCATTGTTTCTCAACCTTATTTATTACATTTTAATTTCATATTTATATTATTAATAAATAAAATTATCATGACAAAATTTGTATGGCTTGTTTAAGTCCAAGGCCCAATAATTTATGAATTTAGGATTTGGTTCCTCAAGATATATGGTATGCCTCCTAAGGGGGGGGGGGGGGGGGGGGGGTCGTATGAACTCTGTTGGGAATTACTGGTCTAATCGATGAAATTCATAATGAATTTGTGCATTAGTAAGTAGTATCAAGCTCGTGTACTATTGCTGAAATGGTGGACACTCAAAAAATGTGCAATTTGTTTGTAACTTTGTAACGTGGACAGTTTAATTATAAATTTTAATGCAGGATTTTTAGGGACGGCGCATGATGGCTCCATACTCGTATGGCGTTGCTCCAATTTTAATTAAATTTTGGAAAGAAAATATACACGTGGAGAACGGGTCTTTACAGCCAAGGTTGATGACCTTGTTCTAAATAAATAAAAAAAATAAAAAGCATCAGAAACCAACCCAATAACAAGCCTATATAGATTCTAGTTGCCCTAAATTTAGTCTTAAACCACAGGTTTAACCGAAATTTACTAATGTAATTTTTTCAATGAAGCCACGAGTACAATTAAGACACCCTAAGCCATCATTTTTTATGGGATTGGCACATCTAAAGCATAGTCCTTAGTCTACCTTTGTATTCAGCATTGTTGGAATATTGTTGAGTTTATTTGTGTATAATGTTTGATAATTAATCCCCAATAGGCCTCCCATTAAGTCCCCAATAAATTTGATTTTTTCAGTGATTAAAGTCATTTTTTGTTGTAGTTTTAGTATTTTAAAAAAATAAAAATATGATTGTTTCTTTCATATTTTTCTTTTCGATTTTTTCTTCAATCAACCAATTTCTCGTTTTTTCTTCATCTTTTCCAGACTTTTCATATTTTCATTTTTTGCCTTTTCTTTTTTTCATTTTCTTGCCTTATGTTAACATAATCTAGAAGGAATTGTGAGGTCTATTAGAGAGTTCTTAGCCCTTTTATTCAGAACAGAACAAAATGTTAGCTCGAATATTTCGTTATAGCTTTGTAGGTATCTTTTATGAAAAAAACATGGCTTCCTCAAGTTTTTTTGTTTGGAGGTCGAATTATAAAATTTTCTAATTTGCGTAATGTTTCATCTTGTTCGTAATCAAAATCGATTTCCTAGTTCATATCTATCATCTATCATATCCGTCTGCCATCATGGTGGTTACTCTGGAAAAATTGGTTTACTATAAATTTAGTATCGTAACAGAAAATCTTCGGAAACTTTTGTGACGTTCGAATTTGTAGTCATAAATGCCAAGATAGTTTTTCTTTATCCTGTTTTTACCGGTTTAAACGCAGGTACATCAGCTGGCTGAAATTTCTTGTTGCTTTTATTTAAAGCAAACTAAAATGATTTTAAATTTTGACAAAGTACCGATACATAATTATCATACAATTTTTGTATAATTTATAAATATGTCAGACTTCGTCCTACCATATTCCGATAACGCGAATTCCCTATCTGGTGAAATATGTTTCACGAGATTAGCTAGAATCCTTTTGTCGGGACTTATTGTCGATTATAAGGAGTTATTGCGATTATTAACACCCGAATCGACTAGAAAAATCCATGTGGTTTAATATGAATGTTTGCCGTTAAAACTACCGGAGATTTTGATCATCTGAACGAGAATTTTGTGTTTTATATATACAGCTAACTGAAACTACATTTTCATTATGATTATTGCCAATTATTAGCCCAAAAATTGATATTCTTATTTCCTCATTAATATTTATTAATCACTACAAAAAAAAAATGATTAGAAATTAAGTTTTACAAAATTATAGAAAAAAAAACAAATTAAATTATAAATTTATTAATATAGTAATGTTAAGTTTTGCGCTGTATTCGGAATTACTCATTGATTTCAGCACCTATCTCGGACTTACTTCAGAAAAATACCAAGATCGTCTGGGATGAAAAATCTAGGCAAGCTTTTGAATCTTTAAAAACTGCTCTGACAACGGCCCCTGTTTTAGTTAACCCAGATTTTAGTAAAGAATTCTTTATACAATGTGACGCTTGTAAAACTAGAATAGGCAGTGTACTTTTTCAGATCCACGATGATCAAGAACATCCAATCGCATTTATAAGCAGGAAAATCACAAAATCGCAGCGTAACTATTCAACAACCCAACTCGAGTGCCTTGCTGCTATAGAAAGCGTAAAAAAATATCGTCCCTATATTGAGGGTTATGTATTTACTATTATTACGGATCACAGCAGTTTGAAATGGCTCATGAACCAGAAAGACTTGGATGGGCAACTTGCTCGATGGGCGCTCAAACTTCCACGATACAATTTCAAAATAGTTTATCGTAAGGGAAGTGGAAATGTTATTCCCGACGCACTTTCGCGAGTTAATGTTGATTCAATTGACCATGTTAATACGGTGCCCCTTCATATTGATTTGACGTCACCCGAGTTTGATAGTAAAGACTATGTAGAGAAACACAACGCCATTTGTCTAAACTGAAAGATCAAAACTAATGACAGGGTAAGAGGAAACAAAATTTATATCTATCTACCTGACAATTTGGAAAATAAGAGTGATTTATCATTGTGGAAATTACTAGTACCCGCCAAATTAACTCAGTCTCTGATTGAACAAGCTCATCAACCACCGTCGGCAGCTCAGGCATTGCAAAAACCATTTCTCATATAAAGCTCTATTTTTACTGGTCAACTATGGCTGCTGATATTACGACCTACATTGGCAGTTGTAGCGTATGTAAACAGACAAAGCTCGTAAACTTTCGTACTCGACCTGAAATGGGTAAACCGGTGTTTCCAATTAGGCTTTTTCAACGTATCTATTTAGACTTTTTAGGACCGTATCGTAGAACCCATAATGGATTTACTTGTATCTTGATCCTAATTGATCAGTTTACACGATTCCCTATCCTAGAACCAATGCGATCGGCAACTGTAAGAAAACTTACTGATTTTCTCGAAAAAAGGTTTTTCATTTGTATGGAGTTCGTATTTACCGATAACGGCCCTCAGTTTGATTCTATAATATTCAGTAACCTTTTACAAAAGTACGGGATTAAACATGAGCGAACGGCCAAGTATTCTCCCCAGGCAAAATGCCTTGGAGCGTGTTAACCGCTCAGTTCTAGCTGCAATAAGATCTTATATCTCTGTCGATCATCAAAATTGGGATCAACATCTGGATGAAATAGGTGGAGCACTGCGCAATGTAGTTCATTCCTCAACCAAATTTTCACCCCATTACTTAATGTTTGGTAGACATAAAATTAAGCATGGTTCTCAATGTGAACTTTTAAGATAAATACATTCCATTGATGACCTTAATATAAATATGATCACCCCTACCGAAAGTTTATCCTTAGCTCAGCAGTTAGTGTTATGCAATTTGTAGGAAACTCATAGGGCATCTGCTACTCGATACAATCTACGAGCAAAATTCGCAAAGCTTCTTACCAGGTCAAAACGTTTTCGTCCGCAATTTTCTTCAAAGCTCCGCAGCGAAACACATATCCGCGAAGTTATCAAAAAAATTTATTCCTGCGATAATTGAGAGGAAAATCGGTACTGTATTGTATGAGGTTAAAGATGAGGTTAGTATAAAAAGATAGGGGTATATCATGCCAAAGACATACGATGAAATGTTCATATTTTGTAAGCAACGCTTATATATTTATTAATCGAAAATTAAGTATCATGCCCGGCGTTGAGACTATCTGAAGGAGAGTGAGTCTGCCTCACGAATGTTACAATTTTGTATACCAAAATTGCTACATGAGTTAACTGGATAAACGGAAAATTTATTTTTGTTATTAAATTAATATTAGACTATAAGAATTATTTCTGTGGTATCACATATAAATTGTTTCATCAACTTAGACATGCGCCTCTTGTCTTTTATTATGACTATTTTGCCCCTGTACACCTTATTTGTAGAAGTCAATTAAATTAGAACATTTCTGATTCAATTTGTTGAATACAAATTCAATCAACAGTAATCAATTTTTACTATTGTTTGGTTTGTTAAAATTTTTTACGAATAACAATCATACGGTTCATGGTGGTTAGATGATCGGCGTATATTTGATGTTCATTCAAATTCATAACTGGCCCAAAAGCATTTCTTTTTACTCTTTCGATTTATTTTTGTTATGTACTCGTACATAAAGACTAACGGGTAAATGGACATCGAGGTACCAAGAAAATAATTACTTTGTAATTTTAGGATCAGTAATTTCAAATCGGCATGCAATTGCATGAGAAGAAATAATAAAAAAATAAAATAAAGTAAAATTGTATGTCCATATTTGGTACATTATTTAGTGGTAAATGCTCGTGTTGGTCGTGAATTAAATTCTACTACTGATTACTTAATCAGTACGTTTAATATAAAACTTCATTGCGAAAGTTTAGGTGATTTTTTTGTTGATTAAGTAATTAAAAACTCTTCGTATTGTAACGTGTCGAGGTTTCTCTTATAGTGGAGTAAAGTGCGTTTTTTTCACAAGGGAAAAACTACTGAGTTTTTGGTATTCCTTCTTCCATTCCCGTAAAGGTAAAAATTGAATTATATTTTTAGTGTTCTGATATTTCTAATTTTTATTTCCTGGTTCTCGATCTATTTTCGTTAATCTTTAGATTGCAAACGGTGGAAATTTTATTGTGTCATCTGCATCGCAGAAAAGTCAAAGAATTTCCGTTTGAGTTGTACGAGACTTTTCTGCGCGGAGTTTTTTTTTTGTAAGTTATCAGGTAGATTTATCGCCTATTAACGGAAATCCATGTGGTTTAATATGAATGTTTGCCGTTAAAACTACCGGAGATTTTGATCATATGAACGAGAATTGGTTCTTACATATATAGAACTAGGTAAAAGTATATTGTCTATTATAAGTTATATATGTACTTATATTTCATTATGATTATTGCCAATTATTAGCCCAAAAATTGATATTCTTATTTCCTGATTAATATTTATTAATCATTACAAAAAAAAAATTATTAGAAATTAAGTTTTACAAAATTATAGAAAAAAAGAAAACAAATTAAATTATAAATTTATAAATATCGTAATGTTAAGTTCTGTAGAGGATCGATCCATGATTTTTATAGTAGCTCCTAATCATTAATTATAATTCCTATTTCTTAAGATATCTAATGTTTCTTTTTCTAAATAATATATATTCGTCATTTGGCAATAATCACATCTCATATAAATTTGTTGGTTTTTTTTTGTTGTTGTTAAAAATTTAATTGTTTTAATTTATTGTTATGATTTCTGGCATAAAGAAGATTACTCTATGTATTGTGATTTTCCGTTATGTTCGTTAACAACTATTTATTGATTTTCTTGTGTTGATGAAATAATTACATATGTGTTTTTAAATTATCAGTAAAAATAAAGCAGTGATTTATAGTTCATGAACAGAGGGAGGGAAGTGCTAAGAATACACTTCAAATGAGCGGCGTAAGCACTAAGATCACCACACATACGGTCTTACCAAATGGGTAACATGCAGTTGTTTGAATGTTCGTAACAGGCATTGTTCGACCGCCAAAACAACGGAAACAAATTTATGGTTACGAATTAATTTAGCACATTCCTTACAAGTTAGTGTCAATAGCTTAAAGTTACTTATTTTTCTGCTTTTCTTCCAAATCATTTACCAGTGCACCACCAACAAGTCTTCGATTACACACCTACAGTTTTTTTGACTCCCCCCCCCCCCCCCCCCCCCCCCCCCAAAATAATCATAATTAAATGTTGTTCATCTCTCACATGGGGTTTTTATTTAGCTTTTCGGTCACATAGCTGCCCCCGTGAATATCTCTAGGATCGGAGATTTACAAGTTGAAACATTGTCTAAAATAGCCTTCTTTAGAATTAAAAAAAACGTTTTACAATTTTCTCGTGTTTATCTCAAATTGTTAGAAAATTATTTGATTTTTACCGCGGCACTATTAGGGACTTAAACCTTTGACAGACTAGCGATTAGCTAAACGCGTTTAATCATTATTTCGAGTTTATCTCTTAATGTGTCAACTTCGAGATTAGCTAAACGGGTTTTGTTTTAGGTTTAGTAACTAAACGGGTTTAGTGCACTAATCTCTCAATACTTTGAAGTTTATCGCATAAAAATGGGTTTAGCGAGAGCGCCATCTAACAATGAAGGTTAAAATTTATAAATAGGACAATGCCATTTAATGGTGTGATACAATGATAGATGCCGCTTGCTTTTTGAGTTATCCCTTTCGAGTTCAATTTTTTTTTTAAATTTAAGTTCAACATACACAAATGTGTATGTAAATAATGAGAGGTTGCAGTCTTCCGTATTTTAAAGGATCTTAATTAAATGGGAATTCTTAAAAAAGAGCATACTAATTTGATAACATATACAGGGTGGCTGAGACCAAGTGTTACCAAATGAAAACGCTGTAATTTTTATAATTTTGATTATTTTTTATTGAAATTTCGTGGAATATGTTGAAAACATATTACATTTTATGAAAAACATGTTACTGCTCGATATGACCTCCTTTGGCTCTGATTATTTGATTCAGTCTTCCATAGAAAGCATTGCATGCTGACGGAACGTGGGCTTGCGGAATTTTATTCCATTCTCGAGCAAAGAGCTGGCTTCAATGCTTCAACACTTTCGTATATTTTAGTGGACACCTTACTCTCCAAAATGGACCATTTGGAGAAATCCATGGGATTCAAGTCTGGTGAATATGGTGGCCATTCTTTCGACGAAATCAGCCGCGGAAAGCAATTTTGTAAAAATTGCTGTGTCGCTCGAGCTTTGTGTGACGGTGCCGAGTCCTGTTGGAATGTCCAACGATTCGTACCAAAGTGTTTACGTGCCCAAGGTAGCAAAGCATTGTTTAGGATCTTTTGGCGGTACACCTCTTGGTTTACCTTGACTCGATGAAAACCAGACGAGTGCATCCTTCTGCAGTCACTGCAGCCCAAACCATAACATAAGCTGGAGATTGCCAGCTTATGTTATGGTTTGGCATTGTTAATCAAACACTATCATTATGTTTATTCACATACTGTTGAATGGTGAAAATTTTCTCATTTTTGGAATCTCATCACGTTCGGCCAAGGCCTTCAATGCTCGTGTTCTTTCAAGCTTAACTTTTTTTTGTGCATCCGTAAGATCTTGAACTTTTTGTATCTTGTAGGGCAAGTGTAGTTAATTTTTCAATATGGTTTGAATGCTGTATCGTGAAACATGTAGACGTGCGGCTAATTGATTGGTACTTTGACGAGGATTTCGTTGGATTCGTTTCTTCACCTTTCGTATCATTTCTTTTGATGTTGCAGTCTTTTTAGGACCGCCTCTGTTGCGTTTAGCGATGCTACCAGTTTCGTTGTATCGAGTTATGGTTCGATACACAAACATTTTATTCACATTCAAATGCTGGAGCTGACGAAATATTGCTGTTTGTGAATTTCCACTCAAATACAGTGCAATTACACTATTACGTTTGAGTTCCATTACGATTTTTTTATGAAGATATTAATTTAGAACAATTATTTGTTGACCACATGTAAACAACTAACCAAACTTCAATCTGTCAAAAAATTGACGCGCGAAAATGACAACTACACAAATGACAGCAGAGTGAAGTCAGTAACATTTGGTCTCAGCCACCCTGTAAATTATATAACATATTAATTATTTGTTTTTGATAACATTAATTGTTTTATTATTATTATGGTTAGTGTTATTTTTCTGACCAAAATAAAATTAAACGGTATGCACAAATATGTATACTGGTCTTGAATTTACACGTAATTCTATATTTGACATATTCGTTTCTCGTACTCAAACTGCATACACAATTGTGTATACTGGCCGGGCAAGGTTATATCCCTTTTCCTGCCTGTCATCACAATTGTGTGGGTAACAAAAAATCATTGATGAATCATGTCAAAAATTGATTTTTGTATGTGATTTGGATCAACATACACATTAGTGCATTCCACTTATCGTAGAGTGCGTATTATAATACCATGGCAAATAAAAGCAGCCTTTTTTTTAAAACAAGCGAGTAGAGTTCGTGATAGCTATTTTCAAATTGGTCCAATTTAAAATTAAAAATTTATTTTTTTTTAAATTAAATAGTTTTGATTTGATAAAAATCTATGTACATATAACCAAAAAAATCCATCATAAAAGTTGTATGATTTTCTTGTAATATCGTTGTTCTGTCTAGTTCTGTATAATAACGGAGTAGTTCAGAACTGAGTAATGACAATGACATTTGTTTAATACCGATTCCGGACAAACATAGCGCTACCGTATTTTATTATTGAAACAGGGTTTGCTAAGCCTCATAGTCTGTCAACCTAATTGGTTTTGTAGTAGATTAACTAAACTAGTTTAGCTAAACGCGTTTAGCTAAACCCTAGTCTGTCAAGGGTATTAGGGACTTCTCTAATATAAATGTTAAAGATTATCTAAACATGTTACAATTTCTCCACAAAACAAATCCAATGGGAATATTTTTAAATCTAACAGTGTACATTTTTCGTATTATTTTTGGTATGTATTTCACAATCATGACAGTTCTACTTTTGTGTTATTGTTGTTTGTCATTTGTTTATTTTTTCTTGGTTTTCTTCAAAAATGCACAGAAACCACTTTTTACTAAAAAATTAAACGTATAAAGAAAACATTAAAACGTATAAACCTTTATACTATTTTCGTATAAAGTTTTTTCAAAACTATAAAACAAAAAAAAATACATTACTTCAAAATTTGTACACGAGAATGAAGTTTGCTTTGCTTTAAGGATTCTACAAAAAAAGGTTTTTTCAAATTTCCGTTTTTGAAATGGATAGCGACAGCGGCGCCCGATAAATACGTAGAGCAAAATATTTTTTATCGATTTTTAACTAAAAAGTTAAATGGAAAATATTAGTTTGGAATTAAATAAATTAATTACACTTGAACCGGGATGAGTCACAACTTATCCGGGATGAGTGGGACTTCCCGGATAATCAAAAATCTCGGTTAATCGAATTATTTTTATAAGAACTAAAAAAAATCCCGGTTAATCTGATGAAATTCACATTAACCAAGAAACTAAAAATTCCCGGATAATCCTGGATAATCGAGGTTCACTGATAATCGAATCCTGGATAATCCTTTAGTGATTTACTAACACAATTGTGCGGGTAGGGCAAAAGTACCATGTCAAAAATTTAGTTTTGTATGTTTTTGAACCAACTTACACATTTGTGAATTCCTTTTTAACTTATTTTCGTCCGAAAAAAATACACTATATCATTACACACAATTGTGTTGGTTTTACTACAAATAAAGCGAAATTTTTTATCAACACCGCCATTACATACTATGGTTTTTTACTCACACGTTTGTGTGGGTTGGACTAAAACTGAGCCTTTTTTTTGTTTTCTTGGTTGAAAAAGGGATAATCGAGATTGAAGTGTATATGCAAAAGTAACGCAATAAACAAGTAAAATACAATAAATTACAATTACAACGATTACAATTTTTTCGACTAAATTACTGATTAAACCGAGTATCCGATAGACTGCATCGACAATGTAGTCGATATTGTCTAAGATCTGTCGTCGATTTGTCGAAGCGATCACGCAAATATTAGTGAATGTAAACACACAACTCTGGGCACAACACTGGACTCAGAACTTTATTTAACCTTATTTTCTTCTATTAAAATGTACCACCCTGTATAAATAGTTGCAATTAATAAAAATAAATAATCAAAGTATTAAATTATATGTTAATTAATAAATAATTAAATTTATTGTTTTTTTTTATTTTGTTGAAACTGAATTTAATTAATTAATAGAATTGGTATGAGTGAGTTTTAATATTTTTTTAACAACACAGAAGAGGATCAATGCATCAATAATGCGAATTTTGAATTAAGGCTAAGATTTAATCCATTTATATAAAACAGCTATCCATATAGTGTAATAAACTATTTGGAATAATTGTTATTGCAAAAATTAATTTAATCACACAGTCGTACAAAAACGTATTACGTCAAACAATAAATTAATAGAATTTTTGGCACATATCGATTTGTTTATTTATATTAAAACACCAAACAAAAGAAAATCCCGTAAAATTATGAGTGAAGGTTGCTTTTGATCAAAATGTAAGTTTTAAAATATTAGATCAATATGTTCGCATAGTGTGTACGCTACACTACACAAATTACATTAACTTGGTTGTTTATTAATTATTTAATTAATTAACAGGTTTGTCATAAATATTTCAAAGAATATGATTCATATTATAATTTATAATGTGATTAATATGGAAAAATATTGTGAGTTAACAAACATCCATTAACTGATTAAAATTTATCTCGTAAATTTGGTTATTAAAAATTAATTTGTTTTGGTAATTAAAATAAATATTTTATAAAGTGTTATGTAATTATTTTTAATAAATGTAATTAGACCTTATAATTTGATCAACCACAATTCGCTTTCATCCTAGCGGTGCTTACCGAACCAAGTGGTTGTCATTCGCGAAGTTTAAGTCGCCACCCCGTTACCCAAGTAAATACTTCATTATATACGTATTGAGTAGAATCAAAACCAACTCTACCATTTTTGTTTCATTTTTAACTGATGATAGCAAATTTTTCGTTAATCTAAACTCTCAATTTCTAGACTACTCTGACGCGTCATACTATCATATTTCCTTTTCAAATTAACAATTAAATGTAGTAGTTGCCACAAATCCACATCTTTTCCAATAATAGTGTTGCATCAAAACAGATTATTTCCAATATAAACCAATTTTTGCAACAAACTTCTACAATTCCTAATCAAAGTGGTAACAAAAAAATAATCATAACAAAACAAAACATTTCTAATTTCAAATTTTGACGTATATTTTTAGAGAGAAATAGTCCAGAAATAAATTTAATTGTGAATGGTTGGGTTTTTCAGTAAGCATTTTATACATTTTATTTATTTAATTAAATTTACAATATTTGTTATAAAAATATTTTATTCTAGTTAAAAATTAACAAACGTGTTTTAATGGAAATAAATAAGGTGGTAGAAAATCTGGATCACCCGCGCCAAAAGCCGCGAAGAGTAAACGAATGGAAATCTACAAAAACAAAGTTAGCAAGTTAAAAACTAAATAATTTTTCAATTTTCAAGATAATGTCAATAATTATTTGATTATTTATTAGATATAAATCAAAAGGCCTTCTTAAAATGCCAACATGTGAGCACAAAAAAACAATTCGTATCGGTGCAATCAATTGATAGGCCACGATTGCCTTTAAAAGATGCTTTCATTTTGGGTTATACTAAAATAAGTGTATTAGCTAGAACTGATCGTAGAGTTGGTGGACCACAAAAAAATTCGTTACAAAATACTTTGCAAAATACAGAAAAGGTAAATTAATTCGAGTTTATTTACTGGTATTCAAAGACATTTTCAAGATTGGACTACAACGTATCCATGAAATTTGTAAACGGTTTTTTGAATCTGGTACAATACCAAAGAAAAATCGTGGAGCAATAAAAAGCTGCGATGTAAGAACCTAAATACGACGCCAGAAAATTTTTTATTAAAAGCTTCTACGTTCTGGAAATTCATTATTGTGCCAGACAATACCTTCCTGGTGATATTTATCTATTCAACGAATGTGGAAAATGTTTAACAAAACGCACGTAGACACACCAGTTACAAAATGGTTTTTTCAAAATATACTTCGAACTAATTTCAACGTTAGTTTTAAAACACCATCCACTGACCAATGCTCAAAATGCATAATGTATTGATTGATTGGACTGTAGAACCAAGTACTTGACAGGTGGTCCCGTATAACGCCGGGCCTATTCCCACAGCATATTTACACATAACAATAGGAGGGATAGGAAAACAATTTTTTTTTTGGGATGGAACGACCCGGTTTCAGGCACCTAGCGATCGTACGGCACAACACAATTCTAATCTACTTCTAACTACTTGAGGGAGGATAATGGCTTAATATGTTTAATGGATAACGATGGTATTGGTCTTGAACAATTGCTTCTCTAAATCAGCAACCTGAGGGAAATGTTTTATTATTTCACGTACATCTGAAAATTTTTTGAAATTTAAATCTAAATTAATGCTTTCCGGCTTCGTAAAAAAATTGATTGATTGAGTCAGCCCGGTTACAGACACCTAGATAAAGTCGATAGTAAATGCTCAAAATGCCTAATGTATAAAGAAAAAATTAAAAACAGTCAAAACGCAGGCAAGTAAACGAATTTAGTGACTGAAAAACGAATTCACAGCTTATGAGCAAAGGCATTTTATACTTTAGCTAAAGAACAATCTCACAATATGATTACATTTTAGTTTGATTGTCAGAAAAATATTCCGTTGCCAAAGGTGCCCGATCAGGCGGCATATTTCAGTCGACAGTTGAACTTTTCCAATTTGGCTATTGTACAAGGATCCTCAAACACCATCTTATCGACGGAAAATATATTCCTATATGAATGGACTGAAGAACAACAATCAAAACGATGCAATGAAATATCATCTGCTGTATTTATCGTCTAACGAGCGCCAGCTTTTCTTTAGAATTAGAAATATTATTAGAATAGGTTGTGATGGATGCGGGACTCAAAATAAGAAAAGCGCGATGGTAGCTATGTGCTCTTACTGGCTGAGCAATAACGCTCCTCCAAACATTAAAGAGGTTCAGATAATACCCTGTCCCGGGCCATTCATATATACCACCGGATCGAGTATTTGCATTGCTTGGAAAGCGCACCAAATCCATGAACACTATTATTGGACGTAACGATTATAAAGAAATATATTCCGATTTAAGTTCGGTAATTACAATAGGAAGCCAAGTATGTCCAGTATACGACTGGAAATCTCAGTCAGCCTCATGTTATAAAACGACTGGTAACTGGCATTTCGAGTTTAATAAATCGAAACGATTTATTATAAGGCGGTTACAGCGAGGACTGTGTATACGTGGTGAGGTGGCTTACAGGTCAGATTCATGTATAGCACGGTCGGTGTTAAAGAGAGGCTGTTCTGTTCCATAAAATTTTCCTGATCAGTTAACTATGGGAAGAACTATTAACTCAGCCAAATTGAAAGATATCAATAGTTTGTAAACGAAATATTTTGGTGACAATGGGACGTTCTTTGAAATGTTGTCGTTTTAAAAAAATTGCTTCTTAATTCAACCATCACTAGCTTAAGCCCTGCTGATGTATGTGGTAACGATGAATGTGATACGATTTTCGAAGATGACGATTTAAGAATCATTCGTAACGGACTGTGTTAGTAATTTTAAGACTGGGTTGATCGTTTCATTTTGAACAACCAACAAATGAATTTGTATTTATTATATTTAGTTTGATATGAATTTCTTGTGATGTTTTTTTTAATAATTAAAGGGAGTAAAACTTCTTATTCGACAATTTAATTAAAAAATTTTATTACTAAAAATTGTAACAAAAAGGGATATTTCCACGAGATAAAGCTTCAAAACCAGATATTTCCAACAAGTTGCTTCAAAACGCAATACATGCTAAATTAAATATCAGATTCCTTAATAATTATCATAATTATATTTTAAATCTTGTTTAATATATATTTAAAATTATCATAGATTAACAAAAAACAACAATTAAAAACTCTAAGTTAAATAAAAAATTATTAAAACGTTTTTTTTGTTTCGTGTAAAATTTTCAAAAATGGAAAGAGTCGGTTTTGATTCTACTCAACAAATAATAAAAATAATAAAAAGTACATTGCTAGAAATAAATATATAGGTGACAAAATGGAAAAACTTATATTTCATTCAGCAAAAAAAACTTTCAAACTCGTCATTTATTTTTGTTTTTGATTTGTTGTTGCGTTTATAAATTATTATTTAGTTAGCAATTTCCTTTCAATTTTTTGGTTTAATTATTGTCATGAGATATTTTTTTGTCAAATTTTATAAGCGTAATTTATAATTTGTTACAGTCGGCACCGGAGAAATAAAATTGGCCAACATATGAACCGATCGGGTGGGTTTCCACCCATTTTACAAACGATATGCCATTCAAACTTTCGGCATGAATGTCACCTCTTCATATTTTTATCCAAGGGCAAGGAATTGGGCACGTTTTTTCTATTAGTACGAACAGTACCACAGGCTTTATTAGTATTTTGCTTCTACAGAAATAAATTGCAGATATTGATAGCAGACATTGATTACAGACGACATTACAGACAAAGATTCAATTGATATTGAATTTGAATCTTTGAATACGGTTGTGTTTGGTTTTGTCTAAACCACCACGATTGTTACATACATTTGTATGAATATATTTGCCTTTGTTTCGTTTTGCTTTTAAAATAATATCTTCTCATCTCAGAACGTTGTTCTTGTTGTACTCGTACGTACATTTTACGGCTACCCGAATTAAGAAAAGTTGAATTAAGAAAAGTGAATTAAGAAAAGTGGTATTTGTATGAAAAATGTCCACTTATTTTAATTCGTATTTTAAAAAAATTTCCTGAATTTAAAAAAGTAATTACAACAAAAAACCATCAATTCAAAATGAATTAAAAATGCACATATTATTTCATTTTTTAGAAAATTTATCTTAATTCATTTTCAAATTGATTTAAAATACATTTATTTTATTTCATGTTTTGCCCACTTCTCTTAATTCATTTTCGAAATGAATAGACGATATTAGGCTAAAGTTTACTTTACGTATACATCGAGAAAATCATGTAAGGAGTATACATTTTTGAAATTTTTAATTTTACGATTGTTTATTAACAGTTTTTAGGAGGAGGAAGCTAAATCCTTTCGGATTTTTTTTTTGAATATCTGGAAAAATTTTCACTTTTTTTATTTTTTCAATATTCAACCTTACAGGCACAGATCAAACAGTTTTTATCGCTCTTATCACTTCTTCTGATAGTTCCACAAATGTTAAAAAAAATCAAGTTTTGTAAATATTAAATTTTTTTTAATGTAATTTTAATTCGTTATGTACCTTAAAGGATAGGGTCTGCCGCCCCAAACCCTTGCTTTTCCAGAATTTATATAATTCTTCAAGTGTCAAATTTTATTGATAATTTTAAACTAAGTAAAAAAAAACATTGAAAAAATTTCGAAATTTTCAAAATTTTCCTGGAAAAATTTAATTACATGTTTTTTTAATAGTTTTCTAAAATCATTTTCTAAATATGTAATTTAAAAAAAAACATTTTGTTTCAGTTTTTTTCTTTTCTTAAAATATTTTGAAAACGAATTAAGAAGTGCACATATTATTAAATCGACTTTTAGTATTTCATTTCTATCAACTTTTCTTAAACCATCTCCATAAAAAACTTTTCTTAAATCAGTTTCATAAATTAAAAACACTTAACGAGGTCTCTTTTTAACGAGATCTCTTTTTACGTAAAGTCTCTGCTTACGGGAAAACGATTCCGAATGGTTTGCGTTCTTAAATTAAATTTGTTTCTTACTTTAAACAATTCTATAAATTGAAATTCTGTCGAAAGTTCTGACTTTAAAGAAACAACAAAGCTGTCGGTAAATATAATTCAATTTATTTTATTATTATTACGTGAAACCTGTACAGTTGGACACCTCCACAAACTGGACAACTCATTAACTTGGTCATATAATACATAAACCAAGAAAAAAATAATTTTTCCAAGTGTTCAAACCTTTTTAAAATGGAAACCTTCCTATCTTGGACGTTGGACAGAAAATTTTGCACCAGAAAACTGTTTTCTTGGATCGAACACTGCCAAAGTTGGACATTACAAAAATTCAACCTATACTTTTACACATACATCCTTTGTATTTTTATTTGTTCCTATTGCATATTCGAATATACATTCGAATATACTTTTTTCTGGTTGATTATGACAACCAACTAGTTTATCATGAAGAAATATGTAAGTGATTCGTCTGATAAAATAGTCAGCGACATTATTAAAAGTTCGACTGAAAGGAATAAATTGTGTGAACTTTCAAGTGATGAGGAAGAAATTATTGAAGAACTCACGCCAGTCCCAACAATTAAAAAAGCCTTAACTTACTCGCACCTATTAGTCAAATTTGCAGCTACGCACAGCGTAGACTGTGTAAGTAACCTTTTTAAATGTAGTTACGGATATAGAGACAAATTGGGCTGGCGTAACTTAGAAACAAACCACAATCACCGATTTTTTTTCAGGCACCAACATCGTCAGGCACTACATGATTTATGTGCAGAATATTTTTTATTGTTATAAATACATTAATGTGGGAATTTTTAAATGTATTCGAATTATTATTTTGAATTGAAATAAATTGTTTTTTTTATTTGTAAATTTTAGTTGTCACCAATTGTTCCTAGGGCTGACGCCCGCCAAACTTTTTGCCGATTGCAGTTCTACTTTTAAATAAATTTTGTTTTCTATCTATTTTAGAAGCACAATAATAAAATTTCTTAGAAATATTGGTATTCAGAATGATCAAAATAATTCATTTTCATGTGAAACATTCACAACTTGGCCACCTCTATAAGTTCGTGATTTTTTAGGGTACCGTGAGTGTCCAACTTAGACAGATTTCACTGATTTACTATCTGATCCGGCGAACTTCGTACCGCCTCAAAATCAATAAATGTTGTTAATGTTGTTGTTAGCTTAATTAAATTGAGTTTTTATTAAAATAAAATGAATTTCTCTCTCTCTCTCTCTCTCTATCTCTCTCTGGCACTATATCCCATCAAGGGATTTGACCGCCTCAAATGCGGTTTCATAATCATATTTTCATTTCGGATAATTAATTGATCCTAAACCAGCTGTGGAATTTTTTTCTTGTCACTACCGGGAATCGAACCCGAGACCTCCGGGGCGGATAAAATGAATACTCCAAATTAATTAAATTCAATCAAAATGAAATATATTTTAATTACATTCAAATGAATGTAATTCACGTGACAGCAAGGCTTTCGTTTTATTGAATTGATTTGAAATGATTCGCATAGCATTGTTGCACTATACTTTATTTTAAACTATTTGCTGGGTGGGTTGCAATAGGGTCGATTTCCTTCAGTAAAGCATCTTGTGATATACGACATTTTTTGTTTTATTGCCAGGTGCGAGAACGAACAAAGCGGATGGTTTGCCGACACGTGAACATGCTACGTACAATTGGTCATGAGAAAAACATTCGTTTTCTAGATTAAGGCCACAAACACTCAGTGATGGGCCTTGTGATTTGTTGATCGTCATGGCGAATGCAAGACGAATCGGAAATTGAATTCGTTTAAGATGATTCAGGCTTCGTAGCATGATGATTACCGCACCAACTTTTAGTTGTAAATTTTGCGGTGGCAAGTCATCCAAAACCAATGAGTTTAAAAATTTAGTTGGATAATTGATTGCTTTGTCTTTGTTTGTCACGCAGTCGATAGATTTGAAGGAATGAAGTGGACCGACGATTAGATTTTGAATTGTGAAATTTAAGTGATCAACATCTTTGTTCTTTGCCGCAAGAATTACTCGTTCACTCACCCAATTGGGATTTTTGTGGTTAGTAATGCTGTGCGAGAACACTTTGTTGATGAGCTCGTCCTTCGTTGAGATAAAATTGCAAAAGTTCTGAGGAAACGAAATCAATCCGTTCGATTCGTCGACCGGAACACGGCTATTACCAATAGTCAGCAATTGCTTGGAGAAATCTTCGGCAGATGGATCGTTTAACCACAGACAATCAAATTAAATTTTTCTTTCGAGCTAAAAAATGAAAACAAAATATATATCTGTTAATTCCAATGTCATCGTTGTATCTGTGATTTTTCGTTAAACTGCGTATACGTATACGCAAAAAAACAAAATATTTTTGGATGTTTGCGGCTATTTACAGAAAATGAACTCGCAGTTTAAATTTTTACGTTTACATAGGATGCAATATCTCTTTTAGGTTGTCTCTGGTTTAACAATGCAACTCGCATGTTTGTCGTCAGCTGAAGTTTCATCACATAGCGCCACGCAGAGTCGATGATTTGAGGCAAGCGTTTATTTCATCGACAGCGGTCGATCTTGGAATCACTGGTATTTTTTGACGGAATCGCCGGACAGTTGAATCATTGCGCCTCCAAATAACCTTCAGTCATTGCGTAGATCTTTCATAGTTGTGCGCCATTGTACATTCATAATCGATGATGATTTTACTTGCTACCAAAACTTTCGCCATTGCTGAGTGTTTCGCAATGTTGCAAGTCGGGTTATCAGCCGATTGAAGGTTTAACGAAAATTTCAAAGCTGAGCAACTGCTACAGCAATATCGGATCTCGCATGAACAATGGCCAAAATCAATGACATGAGGAATGCCTTCCCAGTTCCACCGGGCGCATCGAAGAAAAATAATCCACCATTTCCATCATGAAATATATAGCTATAAAATACCATATAAACCACCAAGAGTGAATCAAAATGCACAAATTTATTGTCAATAGCCTTTATTATATAATAATACTGCAAAAACCATCCGTCTCGTATGAACGCCAATGAAGAAGAGGGCAAACTCAATTTTTAACAACATGAAGAAAAAAAGTTAGTATACAATGTCTACATAATTATACTAATTACAGAGTGCACCCAAATTACATTGAGTACTAAAAGTTTTAGAATTACTGAATTCAAACCAGCTGTCACCTTTATATAAACAAGAATTCGTAAGTAATTAATTATAAATTATTTGTGTTAGTTTAATTTGATATATTAATTAATTATTATTTAATTTAATCCTAATCTAGATACTAGTAAACAGAGGTCGATAGGTCAAGCTTGTTTACCAGTGACATGTAATTTGTGTTAAATAAAGTTTATTTTAATATAATGCAGTTTTGTGTGTTTTATTTAATATTTGTGTTCATATTCATGTCTGTACCAGACACTAGTATCTTTTAACTCAACCACAACTAACCCAAATTAATAAACTAACAAAATCTAATCTAGAGTTTGAATTTAATTGATGCCGAAATATTATTCGCATTCAGATAAAAATTGTTATTTGATTGTTGATATTTCAGGATTATGGTAACGTACCTAAAATCGCCGTTATGGTTGACGTGTACAATCATAACATATTTTTGAAGTTTAGTTTTGATGTACTGTCATCAAATGAAAATGTAAGACATGGAATTTTTAAATGATATGCCTCATCAGCTTAATTAGATCCAGAATGAAGGTCATTAGCGTGCATGCCAAATTAAACAGAAGAACTTTTCAGTGGTTCGTAAAGCTGTGGCAATGTATGTACCGTTTCTTAACTTATAGGTTGCCAATTCGACTGTATGGTAATATCGCAAATATATAGTGAAATTTCTGGCCGGGTCTGTCAAAGACTACACAATTTTTTGTAGATGACGTATCAGGTATTAAGATGAATAATGCGGTAAAAGGAAATATTCCTTTTCTGCCTTAACCACTAATTCCAGATGATCTAATTGGTCATATTCAACCATAAATTGAAATTGAACGATGTCGAGGTTTCGATTCAATTTGTTTTCTATGTTCAGAATTCAATAAAACGCGCCGTATGCCGAACAACAATTGTCCAGATTCAATTATAAAAAATGTGTTCATGTTATGTTTTCCACATAAATTTTTAGACAACTTGATAGTGATTATTACGTTAATTAATTACCTAATTTGAATTGTCTAATTGACTTGGTTTTTTCTGTACTACTTGCTCCAATTAAAAAATAAATAAAAACTAATTAAACGATTCACAAAGAATTTCGCATGAGCGAGCTTGATGATTTGTGGCCAGCTAGACGTCGATACGTACAGAACAACTCCGACGTCGCAATTGACCTGCACATAATTAAGCTTTTCTTGAACATTTTATTTACTTGCGACGCGATAGAGGATATTATCCAAAATCTCATAAATTTTAGTTCAATAATTCAACAGTTTATATAAAATAATATTTATTAAATTTTATTCAAATCAAATGGAACAAATATTATTTCAAATACGATTGGCTCATATTTTTAAAGAAGAATTAATGGATGCATGTATATAGTTCAAATTGTATAGATGCATGTATATAGTTCAACTACATTCAATTATTGCAATAATTATTCATACAGTATTCCAACCAAAGTCCGATAGTAAATTCGGATATTTCGGGGCACCGTAGACCTAAAATACGTGCAATATTCTAGAAAATCAATTTATATTTTATGTAGTACATAAGGTATACTTACAGCGACAACTCCAACGAGAAGAACTATTAAGACGGTAAATTTCATTGTAACTTAGTTTTTACTACTGGCAAACTTATAGCTTGATATGAATTGAATAATTTAATTATGAATTTTGGCGAGCTTATATACCGAAATTTTTATTTACCTACAATGTGCTGCATCTAAAAATTTGCAACGAAATTCAAATATATTTGCTTATTTTATTTGAAGATGGTCTGTTTTTATTTAGTTTTACTCTTACTTCTACTTTAATATTTTGGATTATTTTTGCAGTTGTTCAAATATCAAAAATGTTTTAAAACTACAGATGGAAATTCTTTCATTATTCATCATCTCGTAAATTTCTAGGTCCTAACCAATTTTTTTAGTTTCTAAAATCTTTATTGATGTTAGATGCAATTGGCTAAATTGGACCTTATGCTATATTCAGCTTATTATAAGATATTCACCAAACTTTGAAAATTAGGAAAAAAGCACAAACTAAATATTCTTTAGATTTAAAAATTCTTCTAACAGGACTCGATGGCGATCGATTATAATTTCGGAAAAATTTAATTAAGGGATTCTGCGGTGAGACTCATGATCGTAATTCATTAATTTTCGGAAGTATGTAATAATTTTTTCCTTATACCATTTGTCACCATACCATACTAATTTGAGTATACACTGGAAAACAGTCGTCTGCACTAAATAAAATTAAAAATGTAGTGTTATCCGACTATTTATGTTTTCCTCAAAAGTATTTAACACGTGCAAGGACAGTGTATTTGTTTACAGTTATAATATGTCATTTTGGGTTTCATGCGAAACTGTGTTTCTTTAGTAGTTTCTTTAGTAAATTGCTAAATAAAACAAAGCCAAAAATAATATTGCTAGTCAATGAAACTTATTTATGTATAAGGTATGTGCTGAAACTGTTATGCAATGCAATAGTGCATAGCAGCTTGAGATATAAGATATACTTAAATACATAGGGGACATTACGATGTTATAGTAAATTATCTTATTTTTTAGTACACAACATGAATCCGATATCTCCATCGATTTTGAGGCTGTGATAGATGATATAGATGAATCACAAACAGATATCCATATTGTAATTATCCAGCCGAATGTTGATTATCAAACAGTAATATCGAAATTTTTAGCCGAGATGAGTATAATTCAGTAGACTATCTTGCATTGGCCGTTTTACGCACCAGAACTGAACCAAAAAAGGAGATTCAAAGAAATTTGCAGCTTGCCCCCATCTGGACGCGAAAAAAAAATTCTATAAGTATGAATGGAACTAACGGATATTTTGATCGGCAACAGATTGTGCAAAACGATATTTAGGGACTGAAGCCCGTAGAGATATGTATTTGAAAAGATGTTTGGCAGCGCGAAATTATATAGTAGATTTGATTGTGTCTGAAATGCAACATAAGGCACATCAAAATAATAATCATAACTTTCTAGTTTCCGAAGCGGACATAAAAATTTTCTTCTACGAATACTTTTGTTCAGCGGTTGTCATCAACTACCCAGTATAAAATCATGTTGAAGTTAGACGATGATCTTGGAAATAAAATAGTTAGAAACACTATGCTTGGAACAGATATACCGAAATACAAAAGTATCTTCATTTTGCAAATAATCAAACCATCTATCGATCGACGAAGCAAGAGTAAAGTACTATTGTTGTCACTCCACTAAGCAATTAATTCGAGGAAAACCGGTGCAGATATGTAGTTCGGCCGGTTATTGTTATTAGTCTCGACACATTTCCCATTGGGATCAAATGTTGTATTAGAACTACGATAGATTGTAAAACACCCACAAGATCATACAATGTTTTTAATCACTACTTTACCTGTCATGCTCTAATAGAAACGTTAAGGAATTTAGGTTTCAGAGCAACCGGAACAGTCCGAAATAACCCCTTCACTCGGAGCATCACTATACACTATTTACGAGTTTATAATAAATCAAGCTAGTCACAGAACCTTCTGAAAATCACCCACGAACTGTGATTTATAATGAAGGCGGCCATATTCCAAAAAAACACGACAACCAATTGTTTTATTAATTTCCATACACAGACAGTAGAAAACAAAAATAACCATGTTGAGTATTGAAATGACGAAACACACGGTATTTTCCGCGAACCTACCAAATATGAATTTTTTGAAGATTTTCTTACTGAAATAAAATGGATAATAAAAAAACAAATTCTTTTATTAAGTTCGCACATAAAAGACCTTGGGAACAAATGGGTTAAACTAAAAAACAAAAACCTAGACAAATTTAAGAAATACTATATCCCTTTTTCGACCAAATAAAATTGGCTCAATTTTAGTCCAACCCACACAAATGTGTGAGTAAAAAACCATAGTATGTAATGGGGTTGTTTATAAAAAATTTCGCTTGATTTGAAGTAAAACCAACACAATTGTGTTTATCCATATAATGTTTTTTTCGGACGAAAATAAGTTAAAAAAGAATTCACAAATGTGTAAGTTGGTTCAAAAAACATACAAAACTAAATTTTTGACATGGTACTTTTGCCCTACCCGCACAATTGTGTTAGTATAACACAAAAGGGATATTTCACATTTCTATACAAATTTGTGGAGTTTGTTCTTAATTCTAAAAAAATAAATTTAATGCAATTTAATTTCGTAATATTGCGCTTAATACCGGTCCCAAAGGAGGATCCACTCCCTCTCAAGAATTTTAAAAAATCAATCGAACCAAAAAGGAAACGCTAAACACGAACGCGACCTGAACGAACTGGACGACCCCTCACCAAATTTAACTAATATTGTGCGAGTCGATTAGAACTATCGATTAGTATTGAAAAACATTCATCTCGAAATAAGTTTCTATTGCTATCGGTTCCTGATACACGACAACTGTTTTTTAGCAATTTCATGAAACTCGTTTGAGCCGTTTCAGAGACCCTACAAAAATAAAATTTTCATTTTGTAGTTTAAGGAAAAAATTATTACATACTTGACGAAAATTAATAAAAGATCATTGGTCCCACCGAAGAACCTAACCTCCTAATCAACTTTTTCGGAAATTAATATTGACCATCATTGAGTCCTGGTTTTTTAAATCTAAAGAATATTTTAATTTGCCTGCATTCATTGCAAACTATATGCTTCGTGGTCTTTGGTGAAACATATTTTGAAAGATTCTTATAGTCATAATAGTGCAAAAGATAAGGACTACTCTTAAAAATTTTGTCGTTCAATGATTCAGACTTTCTGGCAAATATTCATTTATTAACATTCACAATATGTATTACATACAAGTATTAATAGTATAATTTTCAATTATAAGAGCTTATTTTGATATAATCACTGACCAATCTGAAATTATTTGTACTCCGCGAAATTTTGAACAACTTCCATCGAAGCATCCTAATTTTCGTAGTTTGATTAATCGTATAACATAATGTTCAATTTTGAGCCAATTATTATATGTAACACCAATAAAGATTTTAGAAACTAAAAAATGGTTAGGAACTAGTAATTTATGAGATGATGAATAACGAAAGAATTTCCATATGCAATTTAAAACAGTTTTGAAAATATTTGAGCAAATGCAAAAATAATCCGAAATATTAGATTAAATAGACGCAAGTGTAAAAATAAATACAAACAGACCATATTCAAACAAAATAAGCAAATATATTTTAATTGAGTTGCAAATTTAGATACAGCACATTGTAGGTAAATAAAAATTTTGGTATAAACTTGTAACCAACTGTCACAATTGAAAATTATTACTCACATTCCTTAATATGTTATACAAAAAAAAATGGATAATAATATTTAAGTTAACAATTGTATACTGAATTTTTATCTAGAGGATGATAATTCTTCATGCGATAGCCGACTATAGAGCTTTTTTTTAGGATCATCCAAAATATTTGTATAAATCGCATATACACAAAAAAAAAATATAAAATGAAACTAAATAATGTAAAAATAATGTAAAACTTAATATTGCATAAAAGGAACAATTTATTATAAAATTTTTCTATAAATTAAAATTATATAATATGTAAAAAATTAATCGTTTAATTATTAATATTTTTTAATCCACAACTAGTTCATAGAAGTATCTATCAATTTTCCACCAGTTCAACGGAAAAAACCGCAATGTAAATAAATATACACATGCTGAGCTCTATAGTCGGCTTCTGAATACCGTATGAGGAATCATCATCTTAGATAAAAATTCAGTATCCAATTGTTAACTTAAATATTATTATCCATTTTTTTTTGTATAACATATTAAGGAATGTGAGTAATAATTTTCAATTGTGACAGTTGGTTACAAGTTTATACCAAAATTTTTATTTACCTACAATGTGCTGTATCAAAATTTGCAACGCAGCAATTAAAATATATTTGCTTATTTTGTTTGAATATGGTCTGTTTGTATTTATTTTTACACTTACGTCTATTTAATCTAATATTTTGGATTATTTTTGCATTTGCTCAAATATTTTCAAAACTGTTTTAAAACTGTATCTGGAAATTCTTTCGTTATTCATCATCTCGTAAATTTCTAGTTACTAACGAATTTTATTTTAGTTTCTAAAACGTTTATTTATGTTAGTTGCAATTGACTAAAATACCCGATGACCTTATGCTATAACAATCAACTTACTATCAGATTGAACCAAACTTTGGGAAATTAGGAAATGCTTCGATGGATGTTGCTTCAAAATTTCGCTGAAACCAAATAATTTCTTAAATCTTCTGATCCATGTTTTAGTGATTATCATCAAAATAATCTCATATAATTGAAAATATAGAACCAATGTACAACTGACAATATCAGATAAGGAAAACGAAAATTCATAAAATTACCCAATAACCAATGAACGGAATTACCTTAAAACCAATATTCTTTAGATTTAAAAATTCTTCTACCAGGACTCAATGGTGATCACTTCTAATTTCGGAAAAACTTAATAAGGGGCTTCTCCGGTGGGACCCATGATCATTTATTAATTTTCGTGAAGTATGTAATTTTTTTTTCTCCTTAAACTATCCACTCTCTCTCAACAATTTTTTTTTAATCACTCGAACTAAAGCATGATCTCAAAACACGAGGAATTTTTTCCGTATGTTGTATTTTTCCGTATTGAAGGACAATACTTTGAATAAGCATTATACCATTTAATAAATAAAGCTATAAATAATGAATAAAGCTTCGAAGTTATAAAAAAACGCAAACATTATTTGTACTCCCAATAAGCTACTTGTTATGAGTCCAAACAGTTTTGAGGAAAATTGGGGAAGTGATGTTTTTGAGTATCAGGAATCCATTGTGATGTGTTTTGACTTCGGAAAAAATTCGCTTTAGGTGTCCAACGGTAGGGCACTAGATACGTTTGTTCTAATCGAGCCGCATAATTTTAGATAAAGTTGGTGAAGGGATTTTTGAGTGACAGAAATGAATGGCGAAAAGTTCATATTGCATAACCGTTAATACGCGTATATGTTGCGAGTTATTAATAATATTAAATTAATTTTTTAGGATTTACGACAAACTCCACCAATTTGTATAGAAACATGAAATACAAATGTGCTAAATTTGTCCAAATTTTTGTTTTTCTAGTTAAAGGAAAAAATTATTACATACTACACAAAAATTAATAAATGATCATATAGGTCCAACCGGAGAACCCTCTAATCAACTTTTTCCGAAATAAGAATTGATCATCATTGAGTCCTAGTAGACATTTTTTTATATCTAAAGATTATTTTAATTTGTCTGCATGGCCACGTGCATTGGTTTTTGGGTAATTTTATGAAATTTGATTTTCGTTTTCCTTAGTTGATGTTGTAAGTTGCAAACAATATGTTTCATAAGCTTTGGTTTAAATATTTTGAAAAATTCTTATAGTCATCTTGGTGCGAAGAATAGGAACTTCTCTTGAAAATTCTATCGTTTAATGATGCAAATACAAAATATATTCAATCTTTTATGCAACGGTTCAATTTTATGGATTTACACATTCCCAAGCAACATCGATCGAAGCCTTTCCTAATTTTCCAAGTTTGATTAATACCTGATAATAAGCTGAATCTTATAGCCAAGGCCCAATTTAGCCTATTGCATCTAACATCAAAAACGATTTTCGAAACTAAAAAATTGGTTAGGAACTAAAAATTCACGAGATGATGAATAACGAAAGAAGCTCCGCTCCATATGCTGTTTTAAAACAGTTTTGAAAATATTTGAACAAATGCAAAAATAATCCAAAATATTAGATTAAATGTAAGAGTAAAACTAAATACAAACAGATCATCTTCAAATAAAATAAGCAAATATATTTTAATTGCGTTGCAAATTTTTAGATGCAGCACATTGTAGGTAAATAACAATTTCGGTATATAAACTCGCCAAAATTCATAATTAATTTATTCAGTTCATATCAAGCTATAAGTTTGCAAGTGAAAAAAACTAAGTTACAATGAAATTTACCGTCTTAATAGTTCTTCTCGTTGGAGTTGTCGCTGTAAGTATACCTTATATACTACATAAAATATAAATTGATTTTCTAGAATATTGCACGTATTTTAGGTCTACGGTGCCCCCAAATATCCGGATTTCGCAGCTGACCTTGCTGCAGATATAGCAGCCGGTTGGTATACTGTATGAATAATTTTTGGAAGAAAAGAATGTAGTTTAAATGCATAATTTGAAGTACATGCATCTATTAATTCTTCTTTAAAAATATCATATTAACCAAATCATGTTAATTGAAATAATATTTGTTCCATTTGAAATTAGTAAAAATTAATAAATATTATTTTATATAAACTGTTGAATTATTGGACTTTAAATTATGAGATTTTGGATCATATCCTCAGTCGGATCGCATGTTAATAAATGCTTAAGAAAAGTTTAATTACTTGCGGAATAATTGAGACCTCGGAGTTACTCTTCGTGCAGACGTCTTTCTGATAGTTTAGTTAATTTAAAACTTTTAGTAGTTGAAACAAAAAGTTACAAAAAAATTCAGTGAATTGAACAAATCAAATTAGGTAATACTGTAATTTGATAACAACGGTCAATGATATAAGAAGGATCAATTGTAGATTGTAATCACTAATAAGTTGTCTAAAAATGAGTGTGGAAAGCATGACATGAGTACATTCTTTATAAATGATTTGGGTAAACTGTTGGTCAGATTACATTTTACAAAAAACCCATCATATTTTTATAACCCACAATATTAATATACACGGAAATTCCATGGTGTCACCGAAGGTACTCGACATTCGTCATAAAGGCATATCATAGAGCTCTAACGATTTTATGTTTGGTAAAACATTTAAGGGACTAGTTTTGGGTTCATGTTACACGATGCATTAAATATTGTTGCGTTCATTACGAGACAATTTAACGTAAAATGTTAAACAGAAAAACCTCGATTTAACGCACAATTTGGGGAGTCCGTTAAATCCGATTGTCCGCTGAATCGTGATGTTTTTAAATTTAATCTATTCGATCGAATTTAATCTGGGACGGAACTCAGGCATTTCTTAGCCGATTATGTTGGGATTGGGTATGTTGGATGGAAATGGGATTCTGAAATGATTTTTTTCCGGAATGATGTTAAAGAAGATGTTTCTGATAAGGCTGGATGCCTTAAAATCTATCACGAGTACGTAATCCACCCATGTAATTAGTGGGTTGAGCGGCAGGCCAACTATCTATACTCTCACTCACGTTATGAATTTATAGTATTTTAATCAACAACGACCTCAAATACTGTTCACGGAAACATGGAATATGCTGTCTTCTAAGATTTCAGATTTCCAGAACCTTTTGAACCAAGCGGAAATTTATACTTTTGAAGTACTTGCAATACAATAGGATACAGCAATAATCAGAAAAGAGGAAATTTATGATTCGGTTTCTCATCATCTGGCGAGTACAACAGTTTAACATTTTGTATTCCCATATTTATCCAAAGTCGCGAATTCTATCATTATCGGTTAACTAATAGCCGTATCCCGTTCCAGGTAGCCATATAAAAAAATTTCTTTTAGAAATCATTAATGGATCTCATTTCCATTAAACAAATCCAATCACATCGTAATCGGTTAAAAACTACCTGAGTTCCGTCCAAGGTGGCCATATTCTAAAACTTCCTTCATAAATCATTTAAGAGTCCCATTTACATTCAACAATCCCCAGATAGCCATATTCCACAACTTCTTCCAAAAATCGTATAGGAATCCCATTTCCATCCAACATACCCAATCCCATTATAATCGATTAAGAATTGATCGAGTTCCGTCCCAGGTAGCCATATTCCAGAGTTTCTTCAAAAATTCATTTAATAATTCCCGAATCGACCCATCATAATCGGTAACCGAAAAAAATCGAGCCCGTATTAGATCAAGCGTCCATCAAATCGAGCGTCCGTTAAATCGGAGTCCTTTAAATCAAGGGTCTACTGTATGTTGCTAAAAACAATTTCAAATATTTCCAACGCCTCCAAAATCATACTCCCAAAATGCACGAATGCCACAAGAAACTGCAGTGTGGTTATCCAAACTTTCGACTTCTTGTAATTAGCGGTGACATACGTGATTTTTAATTTTTGACCTTATGATTTGCAAAACATTTGCGGTTCAGATGGAGCTTCAACCCCGTTCAATTTTTTTTTTGTAAATAAAAAAAATTTAAATAAATTCCATTTAATTTTACTGTATAAATAAATACATAAATAATTTGTAAATAATGCTACTTTTTTCGGGTTTCTAATATTTCATTTTTGGTGTGAGATGAAGTGGGAAAATATCCTGTCTTTCAAACTCTTGTAAAAAAGGTGATGTATAAAAGCAAGCGGTTATATATATTTTACATTAAAACATGTCATGTTCAAAGTATTAAAATATTACAGTTATACTAACAGATCATTACCGGCTAGGTTATCATGAGAAAGTGAAAGAACTGTTTCATACAGGTAACCTAACAACTCAACCAAAATTCCCTCGATTTCGAGAATTATGGTATCATGTACAATTGAATTTAAAACAGTATTCAAATTAAATTCTCGATGCAAATCATTAAAGTAAAAGAGACAAACTAAAAATATATTTTCTAAATTTAATTTGAATATGTTGGGATAGTTTTGAATATTGAAATAAACCGCCACAATTTTATTAAACTAATGAGTCTCTGTCATAGCTTCCACTTTTGCATTGTTAATTTCGTATAACCATCTATTATCTCTATGATTTTCAGATAACTTATATAGCTTTAAGATTAGGCATTACAGAAAAGCTTTTTGAACTAGTTTCCTATATTTTTACTAAACGTTTAGCATTTTATAAAACTAAAAATATATTTTACAAATATTTTCATTAATTTGTTCAATTTCAGTATACTTAACTAATAAAATAGCTAATATTTGAAGTATTTTGATAATTACAAATTGTTATTTTAATCGGTACCAGAATCAATCAGAATCTCTTCAAGCTTTCATTAAACTTTTGATTAAAAACGTAATGAGTTTTAAATTTTAAAGACATTAATATATGGTTTCGACAATTGCAAAATTAGGCGGTAGTGATGTTAACTGTGACTCGACACACAAAAAATCTGGGATACGGCTAAATTTGATTCTCCTTGTCGAATTAAATAAGACGTTGTAGCGTCATTATTGTTTAAATCCTCGTTAGATAAATTAAGCAAAACATTTAAAATTAGTATTATAACACTAACTAAAACAAAACCTTTTTAAACAGCATCAGCTTGTCTTTTGGTATGCGCTGATGATTTTTGTAATGAAATTTGTGGCAGTAAATTCAATAAAGGAAAGATTTTTTGGTATGATGGTGCCCATTCTAGAATAAAATTACAAAAATTAAGTTATAGCCTTATTGATAATATGATAAATATTTAAATTAGTACCTTCAAGTTCAAACGGCAATAGAAACTCTCTTGAATCCTCTCCAAACTATCTCTATTACCAGCGCCACTTTCGGAAATTTTTCAATGTAGTTTGATGAGTTAAAGTTAAAAAAGAAATAAAATCAGTTAAAAATTCCACTCAGACAGACTTGGAATTAGCTATACGAGATTTTTTGAGTTTTTGTGGAGAATATCCGAATCCACATTTCATAATCTCGTTGCGTTCTCATATCTCAGATTAACAAATGTTGAATCTACTATGCTACAGATAAACTCGAAAAATGACTCGAATGCGATCTTAAACTAATTCCTAGTCTGACAGCGGCATGCAATAACAAATTAAAATATAATATGTGGTGAAAATGAGTAAACCAAGTAAAGTAACTCACCAAATCTGAATTTACAAAAAAGAAAGGAAACGCTTCTGAAAAGATGCTAAATTTATTTATTTTAATGCAACGTCCTTCAGTGATATTGTTTCTGTAAAGTTTTGTTTCAAAACTTCAATTTGGGTTGTGGCATTTAAATGTTTAAAAATTAAAAGATCGTCCTCAAACGATAGATCTGATTCGATATTATTTTTAAAATGCAGCGCCACCAGTTCACCATTTTTCTTTGTGGTTCCATTTATGTATATAAAGTTAGCCCAAGATTCATCCTATAAAACGACGATGGCAACACTAAACTATCACAACAGTTTTTCATCCCAGGATATTACTATCAGCTTAGAAATTTTACCATCCCAGAATATTTCATCCCAGGAAAAATTCTAACGAGAGAAAACTATCATCCCAGAAAATAAAATAAGCCGAGCTGTCACTATAGTGAAAGTTCACCATCCGATCACTATCAGCCCGAAAATTACACCCATTCCATAGAAACTATAGCAACTACATACCCAAATAACATTTTTAAGTTGCAAAACCGTTGAAAAACCGTATTGAAACGTTAGTTGCGGCGGCCAAGGAGTTGCTGATTAGTTGTGACAACGTTACTACACCTTCCAGGGCACGTGTCTGCAACCGGAAATGCCCAGTTATTGCACAACTTTGGTTACAAAAGAGTGTAAAAAATACGTTTCAAATGAATTTTATTTCAACCGTGTATGGACGTTTCGTATTAACTTTGCGTCAAGGTTTGATTGTGCTGTTGTAGTTCCGTTATTTTCTAATTCTTTTTATGTGTTATTTTGTAACTCTTTTCAAACGTTGGATTATAACTCACTTGAAACGTTGTATTGTAACCCTTTATAAACGGCACAAACAAAATTCTCTCCCGAAATAATGATGAAATACGATTAAAACAGGTTAAATTTTTTAACAGCAGTTCATTTATTTATGTACAAAAAATAAAATAAATAATAACTTTTAACATTTCAATAAACTACGAGTATATAAAACAAAAATAATACATCTATATATATTTATTTTTAATATATTTTTTAAATTTCGTATAATTCCATAAAATTTTTTAAAATAATTCTATAAATAACAGATTTTATGCACAAACGTGCATTTTATAATTCATTGTTAATTTTGGAAGTGTCTTGCTCTAGTTCAGAAGGATTGTCATCGTTGCGGTTTTCAACTTGTCTGAAATTAAAAACAAAATAATAGTTGTGATATATCCAAAACTATAATAGAGTTTATGTTAAATATTAGCTACCCTATGAATGAAAAATAAGTATTTTTGTCTATAGAGTAAATCTCTTGCACTACGAGTATAACAATATGTATCACTCGTCAAACACATTTTTTTAAATTTACTAACAATTGCTTATTAATTGTAGCAATATAAATATTCATTTCAGTTAATATTTTCCAATAAACATACGAACCTAAAATGCAAAGCGTGCGATAGCAGCCACTATAACCTAATCTAACCTATTTGTATCTTATACTAAGTTATCATTACCTTGGTTAATCTTGTTTTGGCGTGCTTTAGATGCTCTTTAAAAAAATTTGCGTTGTCGCAAGCCGTAAATTTGCTGTACAATTTCCGGATTGAACTGGTGATAATTTCATTAATTTCTATGAAGGAGCTGTTTTTTTTGGCTGTACCACCCCAAGAAAAATCAAAAAAAACTTCATCCGTAAACAGATATTTTACTATTGTTCTCGCAGTTTTAATTGCATTTACTCCTCCAAATTTTGATAGTTTTTGCGCCTGAAATATATTAAAGAATTTTAATTAAATTAATTTATCTTTTAATCTTCAACAGTTGTTCAAAATATGATTTAAATATTGAAACTAAACGAAATGTTAACAGCTCTCAAAAATACTTGTCTAAAGCACCACATAAACCAAAAAACATACCAAAACTCCTCCAAATATCGTTTAAACGCAGATAAGAATATGCAGATGATCATTGGGAACAATTATTTGTCTCAAGTAAAAGTCGGGGATCCAAAATAAAAACGCTAGCTAAAGCGTCCATAGACAACGCAGAAAATGTGTAAACTGCTAAAGCGAATTAATTAACTAACATTAAACGAGAACCCATCGGTGGAATGTTAATTTTTGAGGTTTTTTATGTGGTTTGGATACAAAATATTATGGTGGGTTCCTCAATTTTCGAACGGAAAGTGGATATCAAAATATATAGGCTGAAACAGGTTAGCCTCTACATGCGGTAGAGGTAAACCCATTCCATAGAATTACCACTATCTGTATGGCATCCCTCGCGGCATTTGTTCCCGCAGCTCAGTCGGTGTAGAGGGAACGGCTTGGGGATGAGGATGCCCAGATGGCAGTCTGGTTAACCGCGAACAGCTTATCCATTTAGAGGGAAGCAAGAGAAAGAATAAAACTAAATAATAGGATTAGGGCTGGTCTCGGACCCAGAAGTGGGGTGAAATAGAACAAGATTGTCAACCCATCGTGCTGATGAGCCGACTATGGGCGTGTATATTTTATAACTCTTAGTGAGTCATCTCTTACCGGGCTTTCAATAAGATGAACAACCCGGCCACTTTGATTTGGTTAGTAATATAGGCGTGACAGATCGGCTCCAACAGAGAGGAAAGGACACGCCTAGGCCGTATCAGTTCCTGTCTTAAAAAGACCGTTAGAGGAACAATCTGTCACTGGTTTTGGTGAGTTGTTAATAGACCAAATTCACACTCTATCCTAGTATACTTACATATATATACTCACCTTTAACGCCAAATTATCCTCTGGCTGATTCCGCTTGTCGGCACCCTCAGGAATCTACAGCAACCAAAAAAAAATCAGAAAAAAACCAAAAAAAAAAAAAACAACAACCGAATCTAATTTTACGATTACTGTTTATTACAAATTCAAACAAAAAAAAAAAATCTAGATGTAATCTAAAATCACAAAACAACGAATCACTAAAAACTTAACATTTATATAATATTTAATAAAAAAAAAATGACCACACGTTGGTCTATCCAAAAACTGACTGCCGTTCCGCTTTTTCAAAAACTTCACACTCGGTAATTTTTATTAATTTTTCATTAAAAGTTGGTTGAGAGGGGGAAACAAAAATTTTTGCAACCAATTTATAAAATCAAATTACCGCGCAGGTACAACAAAAAAAATTTGTGCATTCTTGATAAATTTGACACAACACCAAATGCAATTTTTCAAATATTGCTTCGGTCATGGTCATTTACCTAGGCACAAGTATAAACAAAAAAAAACTTACATTTCAATATGTGCATAAACGACGTAATCAAATTACGTTCATGAACATATTCGGGTTCATTTAACTGAGGCATGTAACATATTCTAATGGAAATGAATTATGTTACCTTCAATTAAATAGACCCTAAAAAGAAATGTAAAAAAATTAAAACATGACGGTTTTATTATATAAGGAATAGTTGAAGATACTATCTTCGAGGTCATGTTATTAGGAAGTAAATAATTTAGGAAGGGTTAGTAACAGAATTAGATAGAATTCTGTTACAAGGCATTTAATAAATGCTGCTCGGATAATATTGTAGACCACCGTTCATCTATATACAACTATATACCTATCTATATATACCTATCTATATCACGGTTAAAAATATAAGGATGAAATCCATTCTTTTCCTATCCTTCTGCGGAATAACTATACGTCCATCCTTTTCTAAGGATTAAAATTATACTTCCCAAATAAATAAAATTTATACTTTCAAAATTAAAATAATTTTGTCCTAATTTTAACAAATTTTATTTTTGTCCAAAAGATTAAAATTCATCTATTGGACAATAATAAATTTATTCTTTGGCCGAGTGTCAAAAGCACTCAAATATTAAATAGTATTTGCTCTTTGAAAATGACTAAATTTGCTCTTTTTGGCGTATAAAAAATAGTTATAAAGAATAATATTTATCTAATTAAAAGATTAAAATAAATACTAATCATTACCATATTTTATACAATTCAGGGGAACATTTTATTCTTTTTACAAATCAAATTGAGCTTTTTTTAAAGCGAAATTTGAGTAAAAAAAGTAGAAATTTTGATAATAAAATATAGTTTTTTATTTAAAATATTGGCAATATATATAATATACAAATGAAAAATATGACTGTTTATGAAAATTACGTAGATTATATCTTGTCCGCTCGCATATAATAATCTTCAGATTCATGAAAACCCTAGCATGCTCCTAAATGTTGGGTGAAATATCAAGCCGATTATATTCCATGTTCCTAACTCGTGGTTAGTTCCATCTAATTGTTTTTGTCTAAATAAATTAAATTAAAAAAAGAAAAAATTATAAGAAAAATTTATCAAATGCATATTTCTATTATTTACTTACCCGTACATTTTCAAACGAAAAGCAATTTCCATCCGTGCTTCTGTAGTGTGATTGAGTGCGGGCTGGCTGTAGATGTATCTAAGTGTGTTTTTGTTAAGAGTAAATAAATATTTAAAAATAAGTGGCAATATTTATAATCAAAAACAACATAAATTGTATAGAAACAAAAACTTACCTCTAAATTCACAGCAGTACCTTTTCATATGATCGACAACTGATAACTAAATGTTTAAGTCGACATTACTAAAACTATAAATTAAAATAGTATTATCAAAAAGATTGCCATCCCTTATTTCCCCACAAAAGTAATGGAAAAGATAAAGACACGAAATTTTAAATTTTAAAAGTTTTCTGTACTGCAAAACATATTAATTTATGTTTTTAAATGCTAAATAATTTGTTCAGATTTTTAACAAAACTGAATAAAAATGACAAAAATATTTTTATACTAAAAAGGACAGTATATGATTTTCTTTCCAATTTTTAGTTAAACAAGTATGAGTATCAGTTATAATCAGCCGTTTTATCGTAAATTTTCAACCGCTGGTTGACCTACTATTATTCTACAAATGTATTTAAGAACTGTATAAGAACATGATTGAGAAGAACGCAGCTCCAATTAACGTCTATTAATTGCCCATGTGATTATCCTTCATTTCCGTTATGCCTAAAATAATATTGAAAGTTTAAAGTGGGCAAAACTATATGAGTATGTATTACAAGGTACTATTTGGGTATTACACGCACGAACCGTTCTAAAATTATGTATTTCTCCTAAACACTCGTACCATGTCTTTAATTTTTGAGTTTGGTTGATAATTTCTTAATGTTGTATACGATATATAGGGAAAATGTTTTATCTATACAAAACGTCTCTATCTACAAAATCATATCACAATGATATCAGTTTGAGCGGAGACAGTATGTTGTTGAAAGTAGGCTGAACCTGTTGTATGTTGTAGTTTACGATATTATGTTCTCAACTCATAATTGTATTCTCATAGCCGTTTTGCCACTTGAACTTGAAGAAAATTGAACTTGAAAAGGGGTTAGGTATAAACTGGATGTCAAGAGTTACAGCATACGTGTTATACTCGTAAAATATCAACAAATTTTAGCTGTATTTACATTTCCATTTGTTCTACTCAAATCATCTAATTTTGAAAATTATCCGCTAAATTTTTTGAGATTACCGTAACGGTCCCTAGAAAGTTTATACATGAAAAAATTAATATTAAATTGTAGTTGACAGCAAACATTATATGACTTGGACAGAATAAAGGCACAATATATCGCGATTCAGTTCCCATAAATTGATTTACTTTTATTGATTCGAATGATATTGAGATACAACTTAGTTGGGATGCCCTTAGAATTTAAGAGTTAGATTAAAATTAGCATATCATTCTTTATTTACTAAAAATGGAAGATAAATTGATAATTTATACTTTTAAGCTTAAATTATTTCGTTAATTTTTATTCAATTTGGAATAAAATGAATCATTTAGTTAATTTATTAATTTTGCTAATATTTAAAATATTTTAGGTTTAAATATAGATAAACATTATCATTAAAAGGACAAATTTTTATTTATGTAACGAATAACACGAAAAAATAAAATTTGTTTTAAATAAAAGAATAAACAAGAAACAAAATAAGAATAAAAAACATTTAATAAGCAAGAATAATATTTAGGTTTACGAAAAGAATGTATTTCATGTAAGATGTAACCAACTAATCATCCCTTAACGGGGTGCTAATCCGTTAAGGGATGATTAGTTGGTTCATTTCACAAAAAAAAATCGTATGGAAAGGGAAGGGGTAAATTTTTGATCTCGTTTGAGATTCAGGGTGTCTAAAAAATTTGGCTCCAAAAAAATTACAAGCGAATGTTAAACTGTAACTTAAAAATTATTTATCGGAGAGAATCTACCACAGTCTCAATTGACTGGTAATTAAATAGGCTACATTGTATGAGATCTAAGTAGGTATGTTGTATCTCCATTCGTCGGAGGGCTACGTAAAAATTGATTGCAATTTTAACACTACAATATCTCTTAATTAGAATGAGAATCAATGGCGTATACATAGAAAACCATGTACACCGGTAAAATTGGTGTTTTAGCGGATTGTAGAATAGATTATGGTGAACCAAAATAAAGTAAAAAAGAAAACAAAAGAATCACCCCTTAACGGATTAGCAACCTAAACCTGGACGCCCTGTATTTAAGCTACTGATAAACTATTACTAATTTAAGAAACTAAGGTATGAAATACAAAATCATTGAAATAACAAAACATTACTCACCAATGTCGATTTATAACTAGCGTCACTTCTGAGCTTTTTTCCAAATCATCAATCTCTCCATGTAGTTTAAGTGGAAATTCGTTGAAAGCGCTTTCTTCAACCTCTTTATCTTCCGCTGGAGTCAATTTTGTTAAAAGTAAGTTAATTAAAACTTCCATTTTGGCATCGTGCGTTTAGATCATGTCTTTGAGTTCCTTGATTTCGTTTCGCAGACCCTCTATTTCTGTGTTCTTTATTGCACCTAGAAAAAAAATTTGTTTGTAAAATTAAACAAGGGTTCGCACTTTTACTATGCACAACGGTGGAATTCAACCGACGGTGGGTTTCAACCGACTTGGCTCAAACTCGGAAAACCAAAAAACTGTCATTCAAAATACCTCAACCTTATTCTTTATTGAATAATTGTTTTTTTTGTGTTATCCTTTTAAGGATTAAAGACAACGTAAATTGTCGATAATAATATATAATCCCTATTATTCACACCGCCTAGTTTGAAGCAAATTGATCGATAACATTAGTTTAGAATATAAATAATTACCTAATGTAGAGTTCGATGATGCCTGTAGTGGAATGACTGAGGATGAAATATTTTCCACACAAGAAGGGAATTATGTCTGGAAAAAATAAAATACCAAATTAGTATATGTTAATAGCTATTTTACTTTAACCTATAATTAACCTATTATAATATGAGAATGAAAATTAAAATGAGCACAATGTGACGTAAATGCTTATAAGTAATATGAAATTCGTGATACCTGAAGAAAAGGACAGTGGAACATTTTCGATTAGGTTATTGTGTAATGTTACGATATTTTCCGCCACGTAGGACGTTAAAACTATATCTGTAAAATCCAACAAATAAGCATTAATTTTAAAAAATTAGCCCAATAAAAATCTGCGACACATTTATTAGCCATTTAACTTACTTTCGTTATTAATCGAGCTCATAAGCTCATTGAAATTTAGAGTGCTTAAGGTTATTGAATCGGATATTACATATGTTGCTGTGTGGCTGCAATTGAACAGTCTCTTCTGTCTCGGAGCTCGAAACTATTTCGGCCAGTCATTCCTTTTCAATAGCATCTTCCCGAACAGCTAAACATAATTTAAATAATGTAAAAACAAATTAGTAAATGTATACATAAGTTTAATAAATATGTATATATAAAAAATTAAAAACTACTTAATTTTTACTTACTGATGTTGTCAAACAGTATTCTACATTGCATCTTCGTCCAGCTGTCATTTGGAAGTAAACATTTTTTTCGCCCCGCCATTGAGTCCGATTTTTTCAAAGGCCAAAGTAATCCATTATCTTTTACCCAACATTTTGGTACCGCGGTACAATTCTTCTCTCCGTCCTCAACGGTTTCTACAACACAATATATTTTAAGCGTTTTCACGTTTTATTTTGTTCTTTTTTCTAATATTTTTTGTATTTTTTATTTTTTTTTATTTTTGTTTTTTCGGCAGATTATGTTTTGTAAGTTTATACGAGTACTACTATCTACTATGAATAATATTTATATTGTTATAGTGAAATGAACTGTTGTAGTGAATGCAATAACGGAAAATAACCTATTTTACATACATTTTTACACAAATTGATCACACAGAAAAAACTAACCAGTCACTTTGGAACAAAATATTATACGAATGAAGTGAAAAATTGAAAAAATAATAATGTTAGGTTGCTTCGGAGTGTCATTTATACTTAATGCTTGGTTCACGTATGCGATCAAAAAATGATTCGCGAATCAAGCCAATCTTTGAGCGTAATTATTTCGCATTATTACTCATTATTACTCAAATTTGTTATTTTTTTTTTTATTATGTTGGATGCTTCCGATCAAAATTTTCCCAAAGTTATTTAGTTAATTATTTCATCTCGGGCGGGGAAATTTTCTATATGTTTTCAATGATTTAATTTTCCTTTGATTCGCGAATCATTTTTTGATCGCATACGTGAACCAAGCATAAAAGTTATAAATTAACTTATTCGTTGCCAACAAATTAGTTACTTATTTACTATGAATTTTTTGTAGTGATAATTTGCGGTAATTTTGAAACCTAGAAGTTAGAAAGTCACCTATTCGTTAACAATCTAAAACCTACAGTTTCCTTTTGTTGCTTTTTGGTTACATTTTAACTTACAAGGTATAAAACTACTAACCCGTTGGCAACGATTTAGTATTTTAATGACCTAAAATACGGCGAGCGATCTCACAGTGATTGTTTTTTTAATTAAATGTTTTATTTTCACCAATTCGTTAACAATATGCAACTTTCACGTTAAGGTACAAATAATCGTTATTTTATAACGTGGGAACACCGTTGTGTTGATACCTGTACGTTGCAAACGGTTTAAACTTGGTTAAAATTTTACCGATACATTCAAAGTTAATAAATTACTTATCCGCAACTACCAAATCTGTGGTAACTTTGCAACCAAGGTTTCAAATTGTTACTTGGGTAATAACTAAAGTACTAACATTATATTATTGGGACGACACAAATCATAGGATTTACTAAAAAAACGAACTTATTCTACCTATTCGATTAAATATCCCAATCGATAAAAGCGTCGGAATAGGATGAATAATTCTAGATGCGGCATACTGGCCTCTTCATACAGGATCAGTTTCATGAAACTTCTATGCGTCCAAGCGGCGCAATTGAATTTTAAGTTTTGAAAATCATTAAATTATTCAACTTTTTGATGATCAATCGCTCCCACCACCCATTCTATAAAAAGTGTCGGGTTAGATCGGATGCACTTTAGACGCGGCACATTAACATCTTCATACAGGATCAGTTTCATGAAACTTCTATGCGTCCAAGCGGCGCAATTGAATTTTAAGTTTTGAAAATCATTAAATCATAACTCGATTTTCTAGGTATTTTCGTTTAATAAATAAACCTCTTTAATACATATTGATTTCGTATATTAATTGCCTTAACAAACCTTAACGTTTTGGTAGGCCATTTTCCTAACGCAGCATTTCGTTTTGTTCGTCGTTTATGGTACCAAAATAATTCTCTATATGACTGTTGCTGAGCCTACCAGAATGAAAAATAATGGACCAAAAAGGGAGAAATGTAAATGATGATACTTCTTGTTAAATTTTTCTAAAAATGACGGATTATAAAAGTCGTTCAAGGGACTTTCATTTTGTGGCCCTGATTCCAATTCTGAATCGGAAATTTTTTTATAAGTAACTTAGAACGGGCTTAGAGAGTAAAGCGTTTTATTAAAGTTTCTAATTTCCACAAAATCATTAATCCACGTTGAACTATTTGTTGTAAAACCACCTAAATATAAATCCATATTTTTTCCGTATACTTAATAATTTGATGGAGCGCGTTAAGTACAACAGGCGTTAAATATTTAGATTTTAATATCACTGAAAAATATTTCCAAACTAATTGAACCGATTCAAAGTTGTTTAACAAAAAAAACGACGCTATAATTTCTTTAATAATTTTTTTTTGTAGGTTGTTTTTATTATAAGATGTATTAACAACCCCAGCCATATTGTGCATTAGTTGTGAAACACATAAATGCAATTTAACTATACCCAATTCCCAGTTTTCTGATTTGTCACTTATGCTTTTGTAAGCCAACTTCAAATATTGAACTATATCAATTTTATTAAACGCATCCATAATGGCATTTATTTCTGCAAAGCTGCAGTCAGTCACAATTGACCCGAAAGCCGGCCATAACTTTAATTTAAATTCTAGTTCAATGCGATAGGATCTTAACCAAGCTCCGATTGTATCAATGTTGTGGCTTCAGCTAATCATGTCAGTCAACGAAAATGGACCTAATGGTTCAGATTCATGAACCTTTACCGGTACAACCAGAGCGTAATATAATATGGTGGACTTTGCATTTGTAGGCGGTTTCACTAATCCCCCAGTTGCATCTAAATATGCTATGAGCTTTTCTCCAGGCTTTCGTTTTAATAATAATTTAAGCATAGATGTGTGGATGTCATGACAACAAATGACCATAAAGGGTTAATAAAGAATTTTTGAATTATATTTGGATTCAAAATTATTTCCTTTTGCAAATCTAATAAATCATTTGTGTCATTATCTTGCTCCGTTAAGGCTTCGGATCGCTCTTGTCTCAAGACATTCAACGATTTTACTCGCGTGGTGTTAAATTTTGTCAAAAAAACCGAATCTTCATTTTTAACTATATTTTCGAAAACTTCTTCAGCTGTTTTTCCGAAATTTCTTGTTTCGTCGTTGATCTTTCCGATCCTCCAAACTGCCGAGTTTTCATGAACTGATGGTTAATTTTTTCCGTTGTGCTATATACTTTAAAAATACCACGTATAAGATTATTATTAGTTAAATTATATTTTGTGCAATCCTCGTGCCCACAGTACAACCGAATACATACAGAATATTTCAAATAATCAACAGACTTAATATTAATTAAACAACCCGTTTTTGAACAGAGTGTTTGACTAATAACAGATGGATATTTGATGGAGTTTGACTAATAACAGATACCAAATATCCAATTCCACTACAATTTCTCCTATCTAATTGGAATAATCGGTCCTTTTGGAAAATTTTAAATTCGAAAGTGCAAGAGATTTGATTGCCATCTTTTTTTCCGTGGTTCAAAAATTGCATTACATTCCAAATCTGTGCTATTGTAATTTAAAAATAATTGATCATGCTCTTTGAAATTAAAGCCCATTGAAGCAGCTGTAGTCAAGTTAGAATCTAAATCATTTTTGTCATACTCGGCCTCGACCTATCGGTTGAAAATCATTATTAAAATCAAATTTGCCACGAGCGGAATTTGTGTTTAAAGATAACGAATTTTCGCTGGTACTGTTCGATTTCAAGTTTAAATCGGTTTTATGTACATATATCGTCTCCCGAATTGGTACAGTAAGATAATTTTGCAGGAGACGATATATATTTTTTATGGACTTGCTCTCTTCGGAACTTTTAAAGTCCTCGAAATTCGATTTTAAATATTCTTTGGATTTTTTGGTCAAAATTGTATGATCACTTATTTTTTCAATATTAGTAACTTCGGGATTCTTATACATATTATCATTTGATGATAATGCAAAATACTTTTTGTTTAAAATTTTCTGTTTAATTCCATTTTTAAAATCATTATTTTTAAAAATCTTTTCAGTCTGACTCGATTTTTTTCCGTACATTTAAAATCTTTAATATTTATTTTGGCAGATTTTGAAAAAAGGAGTTTTTTATGGAATTACCTAATTTCAAATCTTCAATATTTTGAATGTGCTTTAAAATCGCGTCCTGAATTATTGTATAATTCTTTTCCACGAAAGAGAAAGTTTCAAAAACCATTTTAATATAATAATGATTGATATTTTGACTGAACTTAATATATAAATTTGTTAATGGAATTTTTTTTGTTTAATTTACTCAATCAGATCAATTCAATTTTATTTTAGTTTATTAAAATCGACCAGAATTCAGTTAATATGTAATATCATAAAACATTTAAAGATAAAATTAAATTACAGACAAAGTTAAATCCAATTTTGCTAAAACAGAATTTGTATTTTTTCGGTAATAGAAAAATATACAATTTATGTACAAACACGAACGTAAGACGAAAAAATTCAAAACAACATATCAATACCAAAACAGTTTAACTAAAACTAGTTAATAAACACAACTAAGACCCTCTGTTGGAGTGCAGAATTCAGCGCCGACCCACCCTCCATGTCAATGTACATGGTTGACATAGAGCTTGCAATGTGCAGGTGGTAGGTATACTGTAATTGTGTGAATGGGTGGTCTGTGCGTGAACGAAAGGGAGGACCTTCAAAGGACATTAAACCCACTGGACAATTAATACGTTTTTTATTAAAAAAAAAAACCTATGAAAATTGCGAAAAACAAGAAGAAAATTCAATTTTTTTTAGCACTTCAGTTGAGAACGGTTAGATTTGGCTCAATCTGAATTTGATGTCGCGCATCAGTTGGGAATGACTCGATTAAGCTGAATTTTTTTTTGATGTGTTCACAATTTCCAGGAGATGGTTCTTAAGAAAGAAATTTTTTTAGAAAATCCACCGGAAAGTCGGAAAATTCGAAAAATGATGATTTGTACGGTATTTCCCACGTTTCTGATCAAGTTGGTCTTTTATAAAAGAAAAAGTGGAAAATCTGAGTGGAAAACTAGGAAACTTCTGGAAAAACTCGAAGAAGATTGAATGTTTTTTCTACCACCTCTATTGAGAACGGTTAGATTTGGCTTTTCATTTGGAAAATCAAAAAATGATGTTTTTGTACAAGATTTCGCACGTATCCGATCCAGATGGTCTTTTAGAAGAGAACAATTGGAAAATCGAAGTGGAAAATTTTGAAACTTCCCGAAAACCCGAAAAAAATGATTTTCTTTTCTAACGCATCAGTTGATTGCCACTGAATTTGCAAACGATAGATGAACCGACGTTCAACATTTCCAAAAAATCAACAATGGTGAAAGTACTACAGACTTGCAAGATAATCTTTAGGGATGAGTGTAGGTACGATGGCGGACAAACGAGCATTAGAAGCGCTCGATCGAATGAAAGTTTTGCTCAGGGTGACGCTTCGACTGGCCTCATTTCGTTACCACCTAATTTTTGTCAATTCACAACCTCTAAAGAATTGATCACGAAAGTGTTCCCGAATATTGGTGCAAACCACAAAAACAATGTGTGGTTGAGCGAACGAGCCATTTTGGCAGCGAGAAATAAGGACGTAGACGATTTGAATATAAAAATTCGAAGTCGAATCGCTTGCCAATTGCATTCACTTAAGTCGATCGATTCCATTACAGATCCAAATGAAGTCATTAATTATCCAATTGAATTCCTGAGTTCATTGCCAGGAATGCTGCCACATAATTTGCAGCTCAATGTCGGTTCGGTGGTAATCATGTTACGCAACCTGAACCAACCAAAACTATGCAATGGAACAAGACGCACTGTTAAGAAGGTGATGAACAAAGTGATTGAAGCAACGATAATCATAGGAAAGTCCAAAGGCGAGGATTTTCTGATTCCAAGAATACCATTGACTCCAATCGACTTGCCGTTTCAATTTAAGTGTGTTCAATTTCTGGTTCGTCTTGCATTCGCAATGGCGAATAATAAATCACAAGGCCAATAGTTGGAAGTGTGTGGAATAAACGTTGAATTGCCGTGTTTTCCCCATTGGTAGTTGTACGTGGCGTGCTCGAGAGTCAATAAACCATCAGTGCTATTCGTTTTCTCTCCGGACAAAAAGGCAAAAAATATAGTTCATCACCAAGCGATGAACGTATTATTAATTGGCTGCCGAGGTCGTGAGATTTTACAACTCTCGGTTCCTTTCAGAAGGGTTATTTAAAGTCACTGGGTTATGCTGATAAACTAGACATTGATTTAAAAAAATAATTCTGGCAAATGAAATACGCTTTAATTTCACATGCTCTTTTGTAATCCCAAATCAAAATCATTTATAACAAAATTTGTAGAAAACTCTTCAATGTGTGCACGCCCGCAAAGATGTTTTCTTTTGAAAAATCAGGCCTGGACCCCGGAGTCTGGGGGCTCAGTACAAATTGTTCGTAAAATTTCAATTTTGATTGTTTTTTTTCCTGGGAATGAGTTTAGGAAAGGTATTATATGAAATTAGTGACATGTTCGAGTCCGAGGGATGCGTCCTCTGAATCAAGTGGCCCATTCTTTTGCGTTCCTGTACCATTCATCTGATTGCGATGAAACGTTGATGATGAGTTGGTGCATGCTCGCGAAGGATTCTGAGTTGGCAAACTGAGGGCTGGGACCCTGGATCTAGGGGAATCGGTAAAATGGTTTTCTAAAATTTCAATTTTTTGTGCTTCCGGTCATGCTTCCGATACTGAATTCAGTACAGCGGAGAAGAGGCAATCGAGAAATTGCCTGTAAAACATCCGTAATTCAAAGTAAATTTAATTTCTCCCATGCAACGCCGTGTAATTCAGCTAGTTGAATATAAATATTTTTAATATGTAATAAACACTTATTATGTTATAATAACACTCCACGACACAATTGTATTAATAAAATTAAAATAAGTTTTATTATTAATTTTCACAGAGTTTTTTCACAAAACGATTAATAATTTACAAATTTTTTTTTTTTTTTTTTATTTTTTTTATTATTTTTTTTTTTTTTATTTTTTATTTTTTTTTTTTATTGGTAACTATGCGATCTGTTTTGGGGCTCAAGGCTCACCCTGCTCTTCCGCAAGTTATGCTTTATACGTCCTTACTTTACGCCTTGCGGCCAACTCGAGGACGTACGGCTATAGGACCGATTTATGACCATCTGCACATTGCAAGCTCCATGCCAGCCTCTACTGGCATGGAAGATGGGTCGGCCCATGAGTTTTGCACACCGACAGGGGTCATAGATGTGTTACATTTCACCACAGATCGTAATCTATCGATGAAATTTCACTTTGCATCCTGCCCCTATCGGGATTCGAACCCGGTACCTCCCGATCCAAACGCCAAAGCTTTAACCACTGAGCCATTTGGTCGGTAATCAAAATTTTATTCTAAACTTAACTCAAAAAAATTACAACAGAAAAGTTTCGTAAAGATGCATTTTCCACATATTTCATTGGTTAAAGAATGTAAAACAGAGTAAAACCTCAACCAGTCAAACTTAAGAGCTTAAGTAGTGCTCCGTTTTCGACCACTTACGAGAGCACTACGACCACCAAAATTTTAGAGGTCCGGTTTTATTTGTGACGAGAAGCCTATACAATTTTAGTGATTGTAGCACTAACCGACGTGGCGCAATCGTCGTGTAACTTAAAGCTCTTAAATTTGACTGGTTGAGGCATAAAACAACAAATCATTCAATTTCAATTTAAAAACAAAAACAAGAGATGCGAATTGAAACTGAAAAGATTGATGAATTGTTTATGAATTATGAATTTATGTATTATGAAAAAATAAATTAATTTTTGAATTTAATTAATTTATTGAGAAACCAATTAAAGATAAAATTTGAAATTAGTCCATGTTGTATCTGTGCAGGTATTGAGTTAAATTGATTCATGTGGATCATATGTAGAAATTCTTAATCTTTTCGCAACAGTTAGTTATTGGGTTTTTCGTTGGAAAATTTCTAAAAGGTTTTATACAGAAACACAATGTAGAAATACAAAGTGATAATGAGGACGAAGCGTTTGACGTCCCGTTGAATTGAATGAATAAAATGATTCCTTGTCTGTTTTGAACTGCTGCTGTTGTTTCGATTGAACGCCAGATATGTCCCAATTTAACGTGTATATTCCAACAATGATGTAATCCAAAATTAAAGACTCATTTGCTAAATTCTGTAGTTTTTAATTTATTTATTTAAATTATAATTATGTGTCGTACTTTAGACAAGTAGACTGCTTGTATTGAATGCAAAGAAGAGACTACAAAGCCGAAAATTATTATTTTTTACATTGCGGGATATTTAACCAAATTACATAATGTACATACAAAGAAATTAATATATAAATGGTACATAATAAACATGAACAAGAAATAACATTATATAAGCAAATATGTATGTATAAGTGTTGTATAGATGTTTGTAACATGTATATAACAAGGTAAGTATATAATATAAATTGTGCTGGTCAGGTGTATTTATTATACATGATTTTATGATTTTAAAATTATAATTTAATCTGATCTAAATTTAACTTGTACTAGCCGGTGCTAGTCGTTATCATTTCTCACCCATCTTGAACACTCTGCTGTTCAATTTCTACTGGTAATGGACATAGATTTACAATGGCTCGTTTAATTGTCCCAGTTGACGTTTTAACTGATGCCACTTGTACTAGGCCATCTGGACCAGGATGCAACTCGATAACTCTTCCAAATTTCCATTTGAGAGGGGGTAAATTTTGATCCTTAATTATTACGATAGTATACCATTTGGAATATTTTTATGTTGATTTTTCCAAAAGTACCGATGTTGTAGTTGTTGTAAGTACTCTGTAGACCATCTCGACCAGAATTGCTTGTGTAAATGACTGACCAATTCCCATCGTTTAACATAATTTATGGTCCCAGAATCTGTACTATTTAATTCCGGTATTGTGGATAAAGGTCGCCCGATGAGAAAATGACCTGGCGTTAGTATTTCCATGTTATCATCGGTAGTGAGTGGAGTGATGGGACGTGAATTTAGTATTGCCTCGACCTGTTTTATTAACGTATTAAGTTCTTCATAGGTCAGGTTTGCATTTCCCATCATCCGTCGAAGATGATATTTTGCTGATTTAACAGCAGATTCATAAATGAAATTTGGTCTACAATGCTTAAAGACTTGATTTGCTGTTGAATGTCGGAATTTTGAAGCATCTGGTACAAGCCGTGTAATTCAGAGTTGGCGGCCACAAAATTAGTCCCATTATCAGAAAATACTTTTTTGCACAGCCCTCTTGTAGCTATGAAGCGACGAAATGCACCAATAAATGAAGCAGCTGTAAGATCTGATGCCAGCTCCAAATGGACAGCTTTTGTTGCAAGACTTACAAAAATGACGAGGTATGTCTTGGTCGGAATTTTGCCACGTATACGATAATGAATGTAAATTGGCCCTGCATAATCAATACCAACGTTGTAAAACGGTGGTGCCGGATTGACCCTTTCTGATGGTAAGGCTGCCATTAGTTGTTCTGGAAGTTTTGGTCTTGCTCGACAACAAAGTACACATTGTTTATACACCCTCTTCGATAATTGCCTTCCGTTTATCGGCCAGTAAGACTGTCGTACGGCCGCAATAATGCTTGTGGGCCAATATGTAAATGCTTTCTGTGAATGAAACTTATTAGAGTGGTTGTGAAATAATGGTTGCTTGGTAATAACGCTGGATGACGACATGTATAGGAAATTGATGCAAACTGTAGACGACCACCCACTCTAAGTATTTTTTGCTCGTCCATAAATAATGACAATGATTTCAATGTGGAATCACGAATTACAAATCCAGGTTGTTGTAATCCTCGATATTCTGTTGGGAAACAGTTGGCTTGCACTAATCGTATTATTGCATTCAAACCATTTTGTAACTCTTCTACATTCAAAGGCCCGGTTATATTTGACTGTTTTAACCGGCAATTATTGATGAAACGGAGGACGTAAGACATTGCATTTTGAATTATAATGAACGAATTTTTAGAATGTAATCGATCCAGGATATCATCGAGAGGTTCCACCACTGCAGTCATAACCGTCAACGTTTTTCGTTCTTCGATGATCTCAAACGGTTGTGTATTCAGTTGTTGTGAATTATTTCAAGATTCAATTGGCGAATGCAAAAACTTAGGTCCGAACCACCATAGATCGGACGTCATGAGCATCTCAGGAAAAACTCCTCTTGAAATCAGGTCGGCTGGATTTAATTTTGATTCTACATGCAACCACTTACCAGCATCGGATCTCGCTTGAATATAGGAGACACGATTCGCAACATATGTCCTCCATCTACACGATGGAGACGTAATCCAATGTAAAGTTAACATCGAGTCCGTCCAGTAATAACATGCATCAACCTTGAAATTTATAACACCCAAAACTTTTTTCATGAGTTTGGTCAAAAGTTGCGCTGCACTCAACTCTAGCCGAGGCAAACTAACCTTCTTTAATGGAGCAACTCGAGATTTTGAGCACATTAAATTAACGCAATAGCCCTTAAGGCCCAAGAATCTTACGTAAATGACGGCACCAAAAGCTTTTTCGCTGGCGTGTGCAAAATCGTGCAACTGAATTCCAGGGTATTTCTCCGTACCGTTGAACAAATGACGCGGGACGGTCAAGTTGGTCAATTTTGGGAGTTCATTAAGAAATTTAAACCAATATGTATGATATTCCATGGGAAGGCTTTCATCCCAGCTAAGCTTAAGTGATCACAACCTTTGTAGTAATAACTTCCCGACGACTACTATTGGGGCTACTAATCCAAGAGGATCAAATATTTTAGCAACTTGTGATATGATGATTCTTTTCGTAAGACTAGAGGTACTTGCAGAACCGAAGTTGACATTGATACGAAAATGATCTTGGACAGGGTGACCTTCCCGATTTTCAACTGGAATATTGGCAAGAAGCTCTAGACTATTGGAGCACCATTTGCGTAAGGGCAAATTGGCACTTTGTAAGATCGATATAATGTCTGATTTTAACCTGACTGCTTCTTCTAACGTGTCGGAACCAGTTAGCAAGTCGTCGACATAGAAGTCATTTTGAATAGTTGAGCTTGCTTCTGGCTGACTATCTTGACAGTCAAGGGCCAGTTGAAGTAGGCAACGTATTGCTAAATAGGGAGCTGATTTAGTACCATAAGTTACCGTCGTTAACTTGAATGTTTGAAGCTCATCGGAAGGGTTGTTCCGCCAAAAGATATATTGGAATTTTTGATCATTTGAATCGAGAAGAATTTGCCGATACATTTTACATATATCAGCACTAAATGCATACATATGAGCCCGAAAACGAAGCAGCACAGCGAATAATTCGTTCTGCACTACAGGCCCATTCATCAGTATATCATTCAGTGAATAACCACTGGACGATTTTGCTGAACCGTCGAAAACGACTCTCAGCTTAGTTGTAGTTGAATCGGGTTTAACTACCGAGTGATGGGGTAAATAATAATTTAATGGTTCGATATTTTTAACCAAAGTCATATGGTTCAGTGTCTCGTACTCCGACATGAATGATTTGTATTCGGTCATGAGTTCTGGATTATTATTGAAACGTTTTTCCATCATTAGAAACCTTTTCCTTGCCAAAAATTTATCTGTATCCCGACTGAAATTATCTCGAAAGTGGTTGTCGCAGTCCGAGCTAAATAATGAAGGTTTATCCGTGTGGCATTCCTCGACGTTCCAGAACCGTTCCAATAATTCATCTAACTGATTTGATTCGGAGGCAACTAGATGGCAATTACTATTTTTCAGTAAAGAAACTGAAGTTCCACCTGCCACTACCCAACCTAATACTGTATTCTGAAGAACAGGCAAATCTTCACCAAGTTTTATTTGACCAATAGATTGCAATTTAAAGAAAATATCCGCTCCGAGAAGTAAATCTACTTCATGTGGCTCAAAGAATGTTGGATCAGCTACTTTGATGTTTGCGGGAATTGGCCATCTAGACGGGTCAATTCGAAGTGAAGGTTGTCTATCAGAAATTTTATCCAATAATTGCACTTCAATGTTGGCAGAAAACTGGTTTATTCGCGAATGGATCGTAACTGTCGAACCTTTCGAAGAAGAAGTAGAGGCACAAGCAATACCCTTGATATTGACCAACGAATTATGAGTTTTAACTCCTAAACGCCTAATCATCGACTCTGTGATAAAATTCAGTTGCGAACCGGAATCGAGTAATGCATGTGCTGTAACTGAACGACCATCCTTATCAATTATTCCAACAAGTGCTGTAGCTATGAAAACAAATTTTGGAATGGACGTCCCAACAAATGTTGTTAAGTTTGGATTACTCGGAGAAGTATTTATACTGGTTAAGACTGATGATTCAGATTTGGTTTGAGGTGGAATCGTGACGGAAATTGCTAAAGCAGAACTATTCGAATGCAATAAAGTGTGATGTTTTGTCTTACACACTCGACATAGATCAGTAATATTACATTGCTCAACTAAATGTGATAACCTCAAACAATTTGTACACAATTTTAGCTCGGTTGCAGCCTTTTTTCGTTCATCAACCGACATTGCTATATATTTATGACAGCGAATAATAGAATGACCGAATTTGTTACAAATGACGCAATTATGCCCCGTTTGTACTGAAAATGCTGTTCGTTTAAAAGGTTTCAATTGGACTTGTTGAACTTTTGAATCTTTTACACTGTTTGATGTAGATGGCTGTTCCGATTTATAACCAATTATTTTGTGACTTCGAACTTGAATAAATTTTGAAACGTCATCAAATGATGGAAGCACATTCGGTAGCGACGCTTCCTTCCATTTAGACTTTGTATATGAATCGAACTTAGAAGTAATTAAGTACACTAGAAAATCGTCCCAATATTGTACTGGACGACCTAATGTTTTTAGAGAACGAACGTGAGAATTGAAGTCATCCAACAAGTTCAACAACTTTTGGGAAGTTGGCTTATCAATCGGTTTAATAGCAAACAATGCTTTTATATGTTCTTCAGCAATTTGATTGGGTTTATCGAAACGCTCAACCAATAAACGTCGAGCTTCAACATAATTCGCCGCTATAAAATCTAAATTTTCGAAGCATTTGGCCGCAAAACCTTTAACTGAATTTTTCAAATATTGAAATCCAGTTAAATCGTTTAATTTGGGATTGTTATGCACATGGTTATCGAAAGCTTCGATAAATCCCTTCCATTTGGAAATCTCTCCAGTAAATGAGTCCAGCATGATTTCTGGTAATTTCGGAATAAATGAGAGCTCCTTTGCAGTGTTGGCAACCGGAATTCCCTTCTTCTTAGCGAAATCTGCAATCCTATCTTCTAATGCTGGGCGTAATCCATAATATAATCGATCTACCTTAGTCCGCGCCTTTGAATCTAACTATGTTTCGTCTAACAATTCGTATTGGCTTTGATTCTTCTTAAAGTTCTCATAATTGAGAATTAAATCATTGAGTCGAAGCTGAACCTGAGACCTGGGTGCAGTTTCCAATTTAGTTTCAACAAAATCGGATAATTCCGAAAGAAACTCATCGAAATTTGCCTTACACTGCTTGCACCGTTTTAATTGAATTTCAGTCGCCATAATGATACAGGAAACAACTCAAAACACTAACACAACCACGAGGTGTAACTGAACCGTTGCACTATGAGACCGTTATCTGACTAATCACGAGATTTCGAAATCACTCAAATAATGTGCGAATATATTAATTGCACAATAATAATTTAAATAAATAAATTAAAACTTGTAAATAAATCGATACTTAGCTGATTGCAGTAATGTAACACGCCAAATAATCCTGAGTAAACAGCGGTACAAATAATGTATGATGATACCGTATAAAATGCAATGACCGGAACCCCACATCTGACACCAATGATAATGAGGACGAAGCGTTTGACGTCCCGTTGAATTGAATGAATAAAATGATTCCTTGTTTGGTTTGAACTGCTGCTGTTGTTTCGATTGAACGCCAGATATGTCTCAATTTAACGTGTATATTCCAACAATGATGTAATCCAAAATTAAAGACTCATTTGCTAAATTCTGTAGCTTTTAATTTATTTATTTAAATTATAATTATGTGTCGTACTTTAGACAATTAGACTGCTTGTATTGAATGCAAAGAAGAGACTACAAAGCCGAAAATTATTATTTTTTACATTGCGGGATATTTAACCAAATTACATAATGTACATACAAAGAAATTAATATATAAATGGTACATAATAAACATGAACAAGAAATAACATTATATAAGCAAATATGTATGTATAAGTGTTGTATAGATGTTTGTAACATGTATATAACAAGGTAAGTATCTATATAAATAAAACAAAGTCGTTTTAGTTACACCATTTATAACTCAAGAACGGCTGGACCGATTTTTATGATTTTTGTTTTGTTGGATTTGACTCCGTTCCGAATAGCATAATAACTATTAAAACATTGGAAAAATTCACCAAAAAAAGTTATCAAGAAAATTCATTTTCTCATATATTTAGTACATTTTGTTTTTTTTATTTTGTTCGTCTCAATACAGTGGTGGTTTAGGAAAAAAGAAAAGTCGGAAAAACTCAAAAGGAAAGCCCCAAGAATCTAATAAAAAAATCTTTTTTTTTATATGAATTTTGTAGGTGTAGTTTGTATGTGACGAGTGGTGCAGTGGTTAAAGCTTCGGCGCTTGGACTGCAAGGTACTGGATACGAATCCGACTGGAAGCTGCATGCACATTTACCATTTTATTTTTTATCCAATTTTTTTTTATTTCATCTACTTATCTATATAATTCTTGATGGAAAGGTAGGATTATTTTTCTTCGATGCGCCCAGTGGAACTGGGAAAGCATTCCTCATATCATTGATTTTGACCACTGTTCGTGCGAGATCCAATATTGCTGTAGCAGTTGCTCAGCGTTGAAATTGTCGTTAGATCTTCAATCGGCTGAAAACCCGACTTGCAACATTGCGAAACATTCAGCAATGGCGAAAGTTTTGGTAGCAAGTAAAATCATCATCGATTATGAATGTACAATGGCGCACAAATGCGCATTTGAAGCATTCAATCGAACTATGAAAGATCTAGGCAATGACTCAAGATGTTTTGGAGGCGCAATGATTTAACTGTCCGGCAATTTCCGTCAAAAAATACCAGTGATTCCAAGATTGACCGCTGTCGATGAAATAAACGCTTGCCTCAAATCATCGACTCTGCGTGGCGCTATGTGATGAAACTTCAGCTGGCGACAAACATGCGAGTTGCATTGTTAAACCAGAGACAACTTAATAGAGATATTTCATTCTATGTAAACGTTGTTAGCGATGGTGTCATTTCTTCATACTTACTCTGGATAAATTCTCTGGCTGAAACACATCATTTTCCTGAAACACATTATTTGCCTGAAACACATCACATCAAATATATAAACCTAGAAATATCATAGCATTTAAGCACTTATACTTACCTTTTCATTATTAATACTTACCTTATTACTATAAAAATTCATCTTGTATATCTAGAAATTAGTTCAAATTATTATTAATGCAAATCAAAACCAATCAGATGTAAACAATATACACAAAATAATTTAGCCTTGAACTTGAACTTCAAGTTGATAATTTTGGCAAACCAAATTATATTGTATATATTGGAGACACAGTATTAACACAAAATTCAATTCATTTAAGCTGTTCACTTTATTAACTCGTAGATACTTACCCATAAAGCACAATAATTGTAATTATCTGGATAAACTATCCATATTAACTTGATAAAAACTTATGTAATATTATTATTATTATTATGTCAACCATTGTTATTTGTATTGACATTTCATTTTGTATACCACTACTAATGCAATGCTAATGCAAACCATATTTATTGTAGAGTGCGGCTTATACCCAACATAGTAAATGTAATGCCATCTAGCGGCAATTAAGTTATTGTTATAAAGCTATACGAGAACCCTCTATAGTAAATAGAAATATTTTTGTAATTAACGTTGTAAAAGAAAATAAATTTTATCTGTCTCTTTACCATCAACCATCGAACCGACAAGTTGTCAATTTGTCATTAAGTGAATAAACAAAAAAAATAAATAAAAATAAAATATTAAGAAATTAAAACCAGGATTTTGTGAAGCTGTGTATTTATTTATCACACCAAAATACCAACACCAAACCATTACCAAATCAACCACCACCTCACCTTTTATGAACTGGATGTTCTTTGTTCAAAATACCCGGCACCAGCTCATAACAAACGTAAAAATTTAAACTGCGAGTTCATTACGTATACGCAGTTTAACGAAAAATGACAGATACAACGATGATATTGGAATTGTCAGAAATATATTTTGTTTTCATTTTTTAGATCGAACGAAAATTTAATTTGATTGTCTGTGGTTAAACGATCCATCTGCCGAAGATTTCTCCAAGCAATTGCTGACTATCGGTAATGGCCGTGTTCCGGTCGACGAATCGAACAGATTGATTTCGTTTCCTCAGAACTTTTGAATTTTGTTTCAACGAAGGACGAGCTCATCAACAAAGTGTTCCCGAACAATATTACTAACCACAAAAATCACAATTGGGTGAGTGAACGAGTAATTCTTGCGGCAAAGAACAAAAATGGGGATCACTTAAATTTCACAATTCAAAATCTAATCGTCGGTCCACTTCATTCCTTCAAATCTATCGACTGTGTGACAAACAAAGACGAATCGACCAACTGTCCAACTGAATTTTTAAACTCATTGGATCTGGCTGGCTTGCCACCACACAATTTACAACTGAAAGTTGGTGTGTTGCCGGTAATCATCATGCTACGAAACCTGAATCAACCAAAACTATATAACGGAACACGTTTTATTTTGAGAAATCTCAAGGAAAGTTCAAAGGTGAGGAAGTTCTCATTCCGAGAATTCTGATGATCCCAACCGATATGCCATTCGAGTTTAAACGAATTCCATTTCCGATTGGTCTTGCATTCGCCATGACGATCAACAAATCACAAGGCCCATCCTTGAGTGTTTATGGCCTGAATCTAGAAAATGAATGTTTCTCTCACGGCCAATTGTACATAGCATGTTCACGTGTCGGTAAACCATGCGCTTTGTTCGTTCTCGCACCTGACAATAAAACAAAAAATGTCGTATATCACAAGATGTTTTACTGAAGGGAATCGACCCTATTGCAACCTACTCAAGAAATAGTTTAAAAGGAAGTTGTGCAACAATGCTACGCGAATCATTTCGAATCAATTCAATAAAACGAAAGCCTTGCTGCCACGTGAATTACATTAATTTCAATATAATTAAAATATATTTCATTTTGATTGAATTTAATTAATTTGGAGTATTCATTTTATCCGCCCTGGAGGTCTCGGGTTCAATTCCCGGTAGTGAGAAGGAAAAAATTGCACGGCTGGTTTAGGATCAATGAATTAATCACTCATTAGTCATTATCCGAAATGAAAATATGATTATTAAACCTCATTTAAGGCGGCCAAATCTCTTGATGGGATATAGTGCCAGAGAGAGAGAGAGAGAGAGAGAGAGAAATTCATTTAATCTTAATAAAAAAACTCAATTTAATTAAGCTATAATAACTTTAAACAACATTTATTGATTTTGAGGCGGTACGAAGTTCGCCGGGTCAGCTAGTACATAATAAATAAAAATTATAATAAATAGTGAAAGTGATAATAGTGAATTTAACTGTCTTATTTATAGTAAATAATTAAAATCAATGTGAAAAATGTGTTATAATAAATAAAAATGAATGATAATTCAAATTTGTTTATTTATTTTTTAATATTAGTGCAATTAACGTGTATTAAAGTGTGGTGTCCAGTGGATAAAATGTTTTTATATACATAAAACTGTGTTGAAAATATTTATAACGGGATATATTTCTACGCGAAGTATATGTCGTTTTAAATTTTCGATATCTGTATATGTATGCATATGGACGCACAACTCAGAGAAGTGTGAACTCCTTTTAATATATTTTTTTTATTTACATAAAATGTTGTATATTATATTTAGTTATGCGTATATGTGTGTGGGTATATGTGTAAATATAGTGAGGCTTCTATAAGTCAAAGTATTTCTTGAATCGAATTTCGATTTGTGATCTTAGCACTTTTCGGTAAATTTCCTATTTATATAATATATATATAATATCTATGTGTACATATATGCGTATATATGCTCGGGTAATCGAGTGAAATTGGTTTTTCGTTTATTTTACTCAAATTTACTCGCATATTATTTTGGCAACAAATACCTCGACTTGTAGAAGTTTTACTGTAAGTTAACTAGGAAGAATTATAGGTGTTAGTGTGTGTATGGATGTTGTTTATATCCCTTTTTCAACCAAGAAAACAAAATAATTAGCTCAGTTTTAGTCCAACCCATACAAACGTATCCCTTTCCTGACCCGCATACACAATTGTGTATGTAAATTTCGATTACAACAAACGAAGATGTCAAACATAGAATTAGGTGGTAATTGAAGACCAGTGTACACATTTGTGTAAACCACTTAATTTTGTTTTCGTCCGAAAAATAATAGTAACTATAATAATGATAAAATAATTAATATGTTAACAAGAACAAATAAATTATATGTTATATAATTAATTTGTTAACAAATTATTATGCTGTTTCCAAAAAGAATTCAGATTTAACTAAGATCCGTTAAAATACGGAAGACATTACAACCTATCATTATTTACATACACAATTGTGTATATTGAACTGAAATTGAACCAAAAAATTTTTTTTTCTTGAACTCGAAAGGGGTATGAGTAAAAAACCATAGTATGTAATGGCGTTGTTGATAAAAAAATTCGCTTGATTTGAAGTAAAACCAACACAATTGTGTGTGTGTTATACACACAATTGTGTATAGTGTTTTTTTTCGGACGAAAATAAGTTAAAAAGGAATTCACAAATGTGTAAGTTGGTTCAAAAAACATACAAAACTAAATTTTTGACATGGTACTTTTGCCCTACCTGCACAATTGTGTTAGTAAATCACTAAAGGGATATTATGTAAATTATAAATTTGTTTTTCAAGCTATCTTCGCTCTCTCTCTATGCGTTTTGTATTTACACACAACGATAATTGTCTTTTCGACCCGTTCCATACGCGGCTTCAGCTGAGTTCAGCGGCTTCAAACTAAGTCGTAAAAGATTTTTTATTGCTATAATGTAAACCCTTATTTTATATTAAAACACCAAATTTTTGTGTATCGTTTTATTCTGCTCTCGAAAATAAAATTTAAACAAAAATATACATATCAAAAATGGCCTTAAATTTTTTATTTTCTTTTCTATTTGTGTGAATTCGGCTTCACCGAAAAATTTTATGTCGTAGTTAACATCGATTTTATAGGTAAAAGGGGAAAGAGATGAAGAGTAGCCGGTTTTCGAGGTCGCCTATTGAACGGGCTGGGATATCTACTTTTGTTTGCAAAGCATATGAATGGTATACATGGTAGAGGAAACAAAGGTGAAATATTCCCATGTTTCATTTTCGTGGTTTTGTGCGCATTACGTCAAATGTGGACAACAAAACGGAAATTTACATTGATTTTGTCGATTTTTCGATAAATTTAAAAAAAACGACTTTTTTTGGTTTTGGTAATTACAGTTTAACTAAACACTATTTATGTTGCTTATTGCATTTTATGCTTACCCTTTATGTTTCTTTTTATTGTCGAAATATTTGAGAAAATAATCCGTTGAGATATATTTTTTTCAGGCCGACGAAAAAAGGGATAGAATAATTATGAGTATATAAAATAAAACTATAAAATTGTTAATACATGTGTTTACTAACAAAATATTATGTATCTATCTGTAGCTACCCTCTAAGTAAAGCGTAACATAAGCGAAACAAAAAATGAGTCAACTTCATATATAAGACTTCGCAAACGTAACGTTTTGGCGTTAAGAAAGTGAACCGTTTCCGTAAATTTTGAACTATGAATTTTAAAATAAAAATCGTACCACTGATGTATCACGTTTTCGGTACGCCAAAGCGGCCTATTTGAGAGGCGGTATGTTTGCGTTGTGCAAAAGAGGAATGGCTTTGTATCGCAAAACAGAACTTTTTTTATAACGCCAAAACGTATTATTTTCGATTCGATTTGGGTAAATCTATATATATAAAACAAAGTCGGGTTAGTTACACCATTTATAACTGAAGAACGGCTGGACCGATTTTTATGATCTTTCTTTTGTTGGATTTGACTCCGTTCCGAATAGCATAATAACTATTAAAACATTGGAAAAATTCACCAAAAAAAAAGTTATCAAGAAAATTCATTTTCTCATATATTTAGTACATTTTGTTTTTTTTATTTTGTTCGTCTCAATACAGTGGTGGTTTAGGAAAAAAGAAAAGTCGGAAAAACTCAAAAGGAAAGCCCCAAAAATCTAATAAAAAAATCTTTTTTTTTATATGAATTTTGTAGGTGTAGTTTGTATGTGACGAGTGGTGCAGTGGTTAAAGCTTCGGCGCTTGGACTGCAAGGTACTGGATACGAATCCGACTGGAGGCTGCATGCACATTTGCCATTTTATTTTTTATCCAATTTTTTTTTTATTTCATCTACTTATCTATTTATATAGATAAAATCTTCGTCCGAGTTACGATTTCAGTGCGAATAGTAGATTTTGACAGCTCCAAAAAAAGTTTTTTTCTTTGCGATTTTAATATTAAATTTAATTTATTTTTGGTTTTGGTTATTTCATATTAGTTAAGTGGTTTGTGGTTTAGCATATAATATTAAAATAAGTGGTGGAATTTAGTGAAATAAGAGGTTGTGTGGTGTGCACCACGTGTATAGATTAGGACCAGTATATGGTGTATAGATTAGGACCAGAACTATTCGAAAAACATAATGGCATCGCGGGCCAATACCAAAACTTAAAAGTTACAGAATAAAAAATCGATGATTATTTATTGAGCTATAGTTGGGCTATATATGACCACGAGAGCCTTGTTAGAATCGCATGTCCGGACGTACAGGTATAGAATAGGCCCAGAACTATTCGAAAAACATAATGGCATCGCGGGCCAATACCAAAACTTAAAAGTTACAGAGTAAAAATTGATGAGTATTTATTGAGCTATAGGTGGGCCATAAATGACCACGAGAGCCTTGTTATAATCGCATATCCTGACGTACAGGTATAGATTAGGCCCAGATCTATTCGAAAAACATAATGGCATCGCGGGCCAATACCAGAACTAAAAAGTTACAGAGTAAAAATTGATGAGTATTTATTGAGCTATAGTTGGGCCATATATGACCACGAGAGCCTTGTTAGAATCGCATGTCCGGACGTACAGGTATAGATTAGGCCCAGAACTATTCGAGAAACATAATGGCATCGCGGGCCAATACCAAAACTCAAAAGTTACAGAGTAAAAATTGATGAGTATTTATTGAGCTATAGTTGGGCCATATATGACCACGAGAGCCTTGTTAGAATCGCATTATCGGACATACAGGTATAGCTTAGGACTAAAACTATTCGAGAAACATAATGGCATCAAGGGTCAATACCAAAACTTAAGAGTTACAGAGTAAAAATTGATGATTATTTATTGAGCTATAGTTGGGCCATATATGACCACGAGGGCCTTGTTAGAATCACATGCCCGGACGTACAGGTATAGATTAGGACCAGAACTATTCGAAAAACATAATGGCATCGTGGGCCAATACCAAAACTTAAAAGTTACAGAGTAAAAATTGATGAGTATTTATTGAGCTATAGGTGGGCCATAAATGACCATGAGAGCCTTGTTAGAATCGCATACCCCAACGTACAGGTATAGATTAGGCCCAGAACTATTCGAAAAACATAATGGCATCGCGGGCCAATACCAAAACTTAAAAGTTACAGAGTAAAAATTGATGAGTATTTATTGAGCTATAGGTGGGCCATAAATGACCACGAGAGCCTTGTTATAATCGCATACCCTGACGTACAGGTATAGATTAGGCCCAGATCTATTCGAAAAACATAATGGCATCGCGGGCCAATACCAGAACTAAAAAGTTACAGAGTAAAAATTGATGAGTATTTATTGAGCTATAGTTGGGCCATATATGACCACGAGAGCCTTGTTAGAATCGCATGTCCGGACGTACAGGTATAGATTAGGCCCAGAACTATTCGAGAAACATAATGGCATCGCGGGCCAATACCAAAACTCAAAAGTTACAGAGTAAAAATTGATGAGTATTTATTGAGCTATAGTTGGGCCATATATGACCACGAGAGCCTTGTTAGAATCGCATTATCGGACATACAGGTATAGCTTAGGACTAAAACTATTCGAGAAACATAATGGCATCAAGGGTCAATACCAAAACTTAAGAGTTACAGAGTAAAAATTGATGATTATTTATTGAGCTATAGTTGGGCCATATATGACCACGAGGGCCTTGTTAGAATCACATGCCCGGACGTACAGGTATAGATTAGGACCAGAACTATTCGAAAAACATAATGGCATCGTGGGCCAATACCAAAACTTAAAAGTTACAGAGTAAAAATTGATGAGTATTTATTGAGCTATAGGTGGGCCATAAATGACCATGAGAGCCTTGTTAGAATCGCATACCCCAACGTACAGGTATAGATTAGGCCCAGAACTATTCGAAAAACATAATGGCATCGCGGGCCAATACCAAAACTTAAAAGTTACAGAGTAAAAATTGATGAGTATTTATTGAGCTATAGGTGGGCCATAAATGACCACGAGAGCCTTGTTAGAATCGCATACCTTGACGTACAGGTATAGATTAGGCCCAGATCTATTCGAAAAACATAATGGCATCGCGGGCCAATACCAGAACTAAAAAGTTACAGAGTAAAAATTGATGAGTATTTATTGAGCTATAGTTGGGCCATATATGACCACGAGAGCCTTGTTAGAATCGCATTATCGGACGTACAGGTATAGCTTAGGACTAAAACTATTCGAAAAACATAATGGCATCAAGGGCCAATACCAAAACTTAAGAGTTACAGAGTAAAAATTGATGATTATTTATTGAGCTATAGTTGAGCCATATATGACCACGAGGGCCTTGTTAGAATCACATGCCCGGACGTACAGGTATAGATTAGGACCAGAACTATTCGAAAAACATAATGGCATCGCGGGCCAATACCAAAACTTAAAAGTTACAGAATAAAAATTGACGAGTATTTATTGAATTAGTAATTTTTTTTTGTGATCATATTTATCATTCATGTTATTAACATCGAATATCTTATTATTGTAAAAACTTTAAATTGAAACGAGTATTAGATTACTTGTTACAGCTTATAACGAAATGTCTTTTTTATTAAGTTATACGCACACAGGTTAAAGAAACTTATATAATGAAAACGGTTAAATAATAAGCATACAAAATAATTAATTCTATCATTAAAAGTATCGATATCTTGGTTTATAATTTGCACAAGTAAATTTTCTATACTCAAATTCCTTCCGCCTATATTATAGTATTGTATTATGATAGAAAATGATAATATAATTCCCCAAATAAAATAAACTATAGCGATATATAATTGTACTTGTATACTACTATTACAGTAAACAAGTTATTGTATATCGCGATAGTTTATTTTATATAGTGATAGCTTACAAGTATTGCCAGAGTTGAAAAATAAAAAAAATTGGGATAGAATTTTGGGCCAACTTCATATAGCTGACCGATTAGGCACATAATTCGAAATTATTCACTGAACTTATGCACATCTTAAGCTCACATTGATTAAGAATTATTGCCTGACACTAACAAACAATAATCACTACCGATAAGATAAATGTCTTAAAGAACGGATATCTTTCGGTACTTACTCAATTAATTAACCGATCGTGCAAACATACATCAGTGAAACTGAAAGATAAGATATGACATCAACAACTGACTGACGCCCAATTTTTACCGTGTTGAGCATATCGACAGATATCCTTCAGTATCACGACTATAGCTTTGATCGACACTCTTCTTCACTGTGTGGCTCATCTGGGAGGTGATGTAGCGGTTAAAATATTGCAAACCAATATTTTAATCGTACATATTACAAACTTAAGATCTAGCAAACTCATCATCACTCGTACGTCTAAACAGAGTAAATGCATTAACAGATGCTTATATACATGCAAGACGGAAACAACACGACGAGTATTCTAAACGAAAGCAAAAGCAACACGACGAATACGAAACCAAAGCAAAACGAAGAAATTTATTTAATTGAAATAAATTTAATTTTTTTCAATCAGTTCGTCTCAAACCATCAACCAGTCAACAAGACGCCGCTAATTACCACCGTTGCACATTACGATGCTACACAACGCTTCGCCATTACATAAGGCGGATTATTAATTAATAAAATTAAAACTTAATTTAATTAAATAAAATAAATTTATAACATAAATTAAAAATAATAATAACCAACAAAAATAACTTTTATAGAATTAAGAAAAAAATAAAAAACAAAATAATATTAAATAACTTTTATAATTCTTTATTTATTCATGTGGCCGTTTCCAGTAGTAGCACTTCCTAACTGATATCGATTTATTTTCGTTTCGTCGGACCGAATCACCCGTTTCCAATCGTCAATAGACCACTTTTTATAAAATTTTGCGAATTCGAGACGTGCTTTGTTATTTTTGCTGAATTTTCGCTTTGATGTTTTTTCATCTTTACCTATGAAAGAAAACCTATTTTTTGCAACGCTCATCTAGCTGTCAACTCGATAACATTTTTACCCAACTCCTAAACAGCTTTGTGGGGTGGTGTATTTATAAGTTAGGTATGGTGGTTTCTCTTTTTTTCTTTTAAAAGTTGTTCAATTGCATGAGAAGCCCAATTATTTAAAAGTGGTGGGCGTCCTTTACAACCATTTGATTTGCCCAAATTGTTCCTGTTTTTTACATTGCGTACTGCTCTATGACAGACATGTACAATTAAGTGGCAATTTTCCTCAGAGAATATCCTATTTCGCAAAGAGAAATGATATTTTGTTCCAACTCATTTGATACTTTTTTCATTTTTAAATATTTTTTAATTAAAATACAACAACAAATCAAATCTTGAATAAAACTTGAATAAAAGAACATGATAACGTTGAAACGCAATTTCACTTCATGAAACGTTGAGTAAATATAAAAAAAAAAAAGACAACTGTATTTAAAGGGGTACGCTAAAACGGGCATATTTGGATACATATGACCTGAACAATGAATTTTAACCCGTTGCAGCAAATGATGGCTATATCCGTCCTGCATATTTTAATTAATAAAAAAGGGAACATCTTTCGTGTACTAATGCATTTATTTGTTAATTATTATTCAGTAAGTTATAACACATCGACGAAAAAAAAGATGTAAGATTCCAGATACCATATCAATTGTTTTTTGTTGTTTTGACTTTTCATGTTTAACAATTCGATATTTCCGCCTACAGAGACAAATGATGCCTATAGCCGTTCTAACACATTCGAACAAATGACGGCTATAGCGTCATTTGCTCTGGCAAAAGAAAAAATTTAGTTATGGGCAAATGACGGATATGACCGTCACGAGTTTTCATGGAAAAACTGTGGGAAAATATGATAGTTTTCACTTCCCAACATATAATAATGCTCAATTTCATATAGCACTCATAAACAATTGAACAAAAAAAGTGTGTTGCTGAGCACGGTCGGTAATTTAATAGTGTGCGGCAACGGGTTAATATATTTTTTAATTAATTAAACTATTGTTACTTACCGGTGTGAAGTATTTCACGTTAATAAAAAGTGTAGCTACACTTTTTAACGAAAAGTGTACACTCAAAATGTGTAGCTACACTTTTTATCAAAAAATGTAGCTGGAAAAGAAAAAAAAAGTTTAAAATTCGAAACACGTGGTTTAATTAAAATTATGCATTAAAAATAAACAATTAATATGAAGAATCAAAGTACTACAAAAATAAGTTTATATGTATGTATTTATAAAAAAAATTGTTAAAAGTATTTTAATTCAAAAAATCATCGGTAGAATGGTTGCCAAGTGTGGAATTTAGTGTTTTTAACTTGAGATGGTATCTGGAGTTTGTGAAAAAAAATTCAAGACACATGTGGAAGCATCTTTGGCCAAATTCACTTAATTCTTTATTAATTCCAAAAATCATCGGAACAATGGTTGCCAAGTGTGGAATTTAGTGTTTTTAACTTGAGATGGTATCTGGAGTTTGTGGAAAAAAATTCAAGACAATCTGGATGTTGTGATTGTTGGTATGGCCCTACACGTGGGAGCATCTTTGGCCAAATTCACTTAATTCTTTATTAATTCCATTTTTTGTGCAAATTGTAAGCAACATTCCACAAATACTGAGGCATCCTTCTCAGTAAAGAACACTAAATTCCACACTTGGCACTCATTATTCCGATGAATTTTTGAATTATTAAAACGGCAATACCGCCAATCAAAACATCCAGATTGTCTTGATTTTTTTTTTTCACAAACTCCAAATACCATCTTAAGTTAAAAACACTAAACTCCACACTTGGCAAATAATTCTTCCGATGATTTTTTGAATTAAAATACTTTTAACAATTTTTTACATACATACAAACTTATTTTTGTAGTACTCAACATTTATTGTTTATTTTTAATGCATAATTTTAATTAAACCACATGTTTCGAATTTCAAACTGCTTTTTTTTTTCTTTGCCAACTACAGTTTTTGATAAAAGTGTAGCTACACATTTTGAGAGTACACTTTTCATTAAAAAGTGTAGCTACACTTTTTATTAACGTTAAATACTTCACACCGGTGTTATTTTCTTAAGTAAATCATATAGTGAGTATTACAAACCTGAAACGTTAAGCTATTTTTATTGTCTAAATAATAAAATTATAACTATAGAAATTAAAAACTTAAAATGTTTTCATTATGTATCCATTTTTCCTCGTTACTGTATAAAGGTTGTCAAAATTTTTGTACTGTTATGAGTTGAATGAAAATGAATGAATTTAAAACTTACAAAAACAACGAATTTTTCTTACCGTTTATCAAACCGAGGTCACAAAAATTAGTCCAAACTTTTCCATAGTTTCTATCCCCGAAAATCGAAAAAGTTGCTTATGGCAATACTATATATTTTTATCTATACTATTGTGACATTTAATTATTAATTATAGCAATAAATCTAAATTTGGCAATTATTTCAGAAAATTTTTGAATTTTTTTTTTTTTTACTTAGTTTGACACTTGAAGAATTGTATAAATTGAGGAAAAGCGGGGGTTTGGGCCCCCATCTTCTAAGATATACAACGAATTAAAATTACATTAAAATTTTTTGTATATACTGATAGTTGTTTTTTTAACATTTGTGGCACTATCAAAAGAAGCGATAAGAGCGATAAAAACTCTTTGATCTGTGTTTGCAAGGTTGACGAAGCAATTAATATTAACAAAAACAAAAAAAAAATATTGGAAAAATAAAAAAGTGAAAAATATTCTCCTCCTAAAAACTGATAAGGAAACAATACTGCATTTAAAAATGTATACTCTTTATCTGATTTTCTCGATGTATACGTAAAGAATCATTACACCAAATATACTGACAGCGAAAATCAAAAATTACTTTAAATGTTCCTCCTTCACCAAAATGCTATATTTTTACTCTCACCCCAGAAAAATGTTTGTGTCATGATAGTTTTAGCTGTCACGACAATAAATTTTCGGGGCTGACAGTAAAAATATCGTGATTTTTTGGGGCTAAGAGTACAAAAAAAGTCATACTGTTGTAGCAATAATTAATGTTGTCATCGCAATTTTCGGGGATGGAATTTGGGCTATCTTCACATACATCTATTCTGTCTATTCTGTGGTTAAATTCTAAAGAGAAGTTCATAACTATGATACCAGAAACACGCATTATCGATTACCAATGTACAGTAGATCTTTTTCGCAGCGATCATTAGGGTATAATAGAGTCAAATTGTATAATTCACTGAGTAATTTCTACACATTAGGAGAATTACAAGAGTTACAATACAATCAGTTTTATTTAAGTATAATAATTATGTTCTATTTATTTAATTCAAGATAATGATAAGATTAAAAAAAATGTCATTATTATTGATAAATAAATAAAAGAAATATTCTAATATTGCAATACGAGTATAATTATTGTGGTTGTTGAACGACACTGACGGGAAACCTCAGCATCGAACATTCTATCAATCACAAGTACTTCCGCCTTCCAATACAATATAACATTTGTTTTTAATCTTCAATATTGAATTACACCCGACGAAGCGACACGTACACTTAAAGTGACAACAATATGATCTTCTTTTCTAAACAATACACTATTAAAACGGCGCTTAGACTTATGAAGAATAACAGAAGAAGATAATCGCCAGTATGTTTTTAAATGGATCATTATCCAAAAATAGACGTATTTTGTTGGCTTCATATTATAGGAACATTCCCATGCACATAAACATCATAAAAGGCGCGTAATGTGATCCAAAAATCTATTAAGCAAATTAAATTAATTTTATTTCTTATTAATTTTTTATGATGTAGTAGAATTCTTCCATACATTCTTACATACACCAATTCTTGCATACATTATATCAGCTTCATATACAAGAACATATTTTTTTTTTGAGTTCACCTTGAACATACATATGGTTTTATTGATAAATATGTTGACGAAAAAAACAAAACGAAGCCATCATCCCTCAACACAACAAAAATACCATACAATTTACAAAACAAATAAATTTAAATTAAAACATCTTGAAATCGTATATAAGTCATTTTGGTGTAACATTAATTAAAATGATAACTGTGTGGAGCGGGTGTGTTATATACGCAAGCAAATCGTCTTCACACCAGTTTTAATGGAAACAAAAATTAGACGAAAAATATTCTGTTCCGGACCAATCACTATTTATTAATATTTTTTTTAATCATGTTAATAATATTACTGTTATATATACATACATTTATAAGTTATTTTTATTTTTAATTAAATATGTTTTTAATTAGATTTTCCATTGTCGAAAATATTTTCGCTTCATTGGAATTAAATTTATTTATCGTTTTATGTCGTGTTAAGCAAACAAAAGATTGTTTATTTTTAACCCGGAAAATCCGGTTTAATAAAATTTAAATATTAAAATTTAAATATTTGTGGAAATTGATGCTGAATTGAACAGAAGATACGTTTAATTAGTTGTTACACTATTTCAAAAGGATTGACGTAAACAATAGCTGTTTTGCTTTGGTACACACTTAAAAAAATCTGTGATATGCGATGCAATTAATAACGTATATGAGTTCAGAGCAAATTTGAATCATTTTTAGTAGCAAGTCTACCATCATAAAAAATAAAAATAGTTTGCGTCGATATTCGATGAAATTGCATCTAAATTATAAACGAGGCAATATGCAATTATTTTTAATAGAATTTGCAGCAAAACATTCTTTGGTGCAAGATGCATTAAAATTTGAAGGAGTTACAATTAATTGATTAATGATGCACCATGCAACCAATTTTAAAAGAGTGAATATCAAAATGTTTTCGATGCATTTTACATTTAAAATTGTAAGAAAATGTATCTTATCTAAATTTGATGTAGAAAACAACGAAATCTAATTTAAGGTTTTTCTTAATTATTTTGATACCTTAATGCATCGTTTAGTAGCAGTTTTAGCAACGAAATCTTTGTTGATATTAGAAATAAAACTTACACATATTTTCATAAATTAAATTTATTTATTTATTTATTTATTCACAATATTGTTTATAAAAATTATATTTTCTTATTCATAAGTAAAATTATACTTTATTCACAAGTAATATTCACAAGTAAAAATAAAAAATCATATTTTATTTAAATTTTTTAACTTAAACTAATACATACATTTAACAATTCAAATTTTTTAAAAATAATTATTATAAATGGCTTACATCATTTGAAAATTGTATCCTATAATATAATGCTTTTCATTTTTACTAACGAAAAGCTTTTCGTATGGCTTTTTATATTCAATACTATTTAAATTAATACATATTGGTTCAATATTTTTATTGATTAATTGATAACTGCAAAAGAAATTATCATAAATACCAATATACTCTCTTAAAAGGAAATATATTTCACTGTTACATTCTATTATTTCATATAAATGGATTATTTCATGAGATACTTTATTTTTCAAAATAAATTTTTTTTTTGTAGTGGAAATCAGTGATAAGGTATGACATATTATAAATTGGTGTGGAAAATACGCTTAAGCATCTATATTCATCTGTCAATTTGTACAATTTTCTTTTCCCTTTTTTGATAGTTGGAACGAAGCTTGAATTTGACCACACACTAGAAATCATCTGTTGATGCCTCTTAGCAAACGTCTTACAAATGTTTATAAAATTAGGTGTTACGTTTTTAGTGAAAAAACGTTGCTTGCCCTCGTAGCGCATTGCCCATAAATGTATAACACGCCCCATTTGTTTAATTACTGTAGGATAGTGCAACAAAAAATGTTGTTTCGGAGTAAAATCTTTTTGAAATATGTTTTTAATTGACTCCAAATGTGAAGTTATTAATCTTTGTAAGTTATTAATTTCTGTATCTGTGACTTCATACCGAAATAAAATATTTATTATTTCGATCACACTACGTACAGCGGCCCATTGCGGTTCGTGGTTTAGGCTATAAAACCGTTGGAAAATAAAAGGGAAATGTGTGGCAAGGCATAAAACTTGAATCGCATTTTGCCCTAAATTGCTTCTTTCAAGAGTAATGTTAGAAGGCTTATTTTTTCGGTCCATGAAACCAAAATTATAGGCCGAAATACAGTTATTTATTTGGTTTATATTTTGAAAAATTTTTGTTCTACGAAATATTCAAATTATTACTTGAGTATTAAAACGACAAAACCTTCCAAGCCATCGTGCATTAAGTCAACGAACGCTATAGTTCTTGATAGTATGAAAATACTTCAGCTCATTTAATGTTGAATTTCGACTGATTCCTTTAGTTTCGATCATTTTTAACTTTTTTAATGGAGGCTGATCGCATAAAATTGAATAGCAATTTTCTGTTCTCATTAATACGTCATCTTCAGTAGTACATTTTTTAGTATCTTCACTGGGCATTGTGCAAAAGCGACAGAAATACTTGGCGGAAAATGATTTGGTGAATCCATTCATGTCATTTGCAGCAAGATTGTCGTGTGCTAAAGATATGATTTTCCCGAATGTAAGTCCAAGATTTTCGATAAATAGGCCTTTATTTTCGAGGATTTTTATGTCTTCGACAATTGGTTTTAGGATAGTATTTAAATTAAATTCATTGTGCAGATCATTCACATAAACTAAAAAAATATTTTGAAGATTGGATTTTATGTAAGCCGGGCAATTTACTATCGTAAAATACATAGCACCCACTTTGTGAATGATAGTTTTACTACCAAGTACCCTAGCTACTTCAAAATCGTCGTAGTATAGTTGAATCAAAATCATAGGATTATTATTCAAGTTTCGTTTCAATGACTGGAACCGATCACCACAACAACCAAAATTTATATTTTCCCTTTTCACAAAAATGAGACTTATTAAAATCTTGAAATAACTTCAAGAATTTAAAAATGTAAAAATACTTCTTATTGTTTTTGAAGTAGGAACAAATTGAAATACATTTTGGACGGTTTTACGGACGTAAGCTAATGATTCTGCGTTAAATCTCATCTCACATCTAAATCCAATAGGAATTTGTTCGGGCTCCACGTAGAAACAATTTTCTTTAAACATTTTGTTTCGACTATATTTCGAACAAAATTTTTTAAGTGTTTCTTATATTTGCAGTTTATTATAAGTCAAGTTTTTGAGTTCATTTGGGGCGGTTACTATATTTATCGCGCATTCTGTTATAAGCTTAGATTCACAAAAAATTTCGGTTAAAGTCTCTTCCGGCAATCCTAATAAGTTAAGTTTTGAATGAAAAGATTTCATGTTTCACTATAAAATTGGATGTGCTAGTGGGCTCTACTAAGGTTTCTTCTTTATTATGCGTTTGAATTTCATCAATGTGAAATTTTTTACAATGAATTTTGAGAGCGTAAAATGTTTGGAAAATGGTAATACAATTTTTATCTTTCACGCATTTAATTTTAACATGTATCTTTTCTTTAGCGATTTCCTTATACTTTAGATGTAAAATTACTTTATCAAAGTCTCGAAATAAATCATTACAAAAATAACAGAAATACATATTTGAATGTCGTAGAATAGTGCAAATCCCAGATAAATATAATATGTAATTAGAAACATGTAAAGAAATATTGATAAAATGTTTGTGATACCTGAAGATCTAATTTGCTGGCAATTTCCTTAATTCTTGAAGTTATTGTTCCCATTACTTCGATTTCATAAAAATTATGACATTGAAGGTCCAGAACGTATTTAACGAAGCGTCAAAATGTTGGCCATACACGTAATGAGACTTAAATAAAAAGTCAATTGCTTCTATGAAGTTAATCGTATTTGGTAAAATGATGAGTTCTCGTTCAATGCAGAGATACAAATTTGAGGTTGCTGATTTGTTCTCACCCTCAGCTATTAGGTAGGAATGCCGTAATTCCTGATCAATTATTTCCTCGGGTGGCAAATTTAACTATATTATATAAAATAGCGTTACATTAATTTGAATTTATTCATCATAAAATATAAAATGTCATGTAATTATTGATTCTTACCGTTCTAAAAACTATTATTTTATTTAACAGCGTGGCAAAATGTTCTCTTTGAAATTTTAAGATATTTTACCAGCTATAACTTGAGGTAGTAGCTTTAAAAGATAAAAAAACGGTTGCATAGATGGCAGCAATTCTGAAATACAAATTGTTTTTATATTTTATATTTTTGTTTATGAAATAATATTAAATCAAGGTGAGGTTACCAAAAGATCTGGCAGTTTGGTTTCAAACTAATGACAACTTAACTTTCAATTTAATTTGACAAAATCTTAAAAATAAAGCAAATCCTTTGAACTTTGTTAGAAGCATCAACGTGCCTTAGTATATTTCGCTATGCAGTTGTTATCTTCGTTACCTCGGAGTTTATTGTATTTAACGCATACATCATGTATGCGAAATGAAATTTATATGAAATTTTGGGTTATTCAGGATGATTGCCGGATATTGTTATTGATCTCACCTCGATGTTAAACCAATATTTGGCCACCACCGATAACTCAGCATAAATGAGGATAAAATGATAATACATTACCTTCAATCTCAGGTATAGGTTTCAAATTTGGTCCATTTGTCTCTATAAATATTTTGTGAATATACGGAGAGTAATTGTTCCATTTATTTAGAAAATTTTGATGATTGTGCGGATATCTGAGTTCAAAGTCGTATAAAATCTGAAAAACGACCAAACTTAGAGATTGAAAAACTTACTCTTTTAATGTATAATTTTCTTACTAAATCAGGAGACGTGAAGAAAAAAGGAAATTGGGTTGAAAATTGTTTTATTTCGTTAGGCGAACGTAAAATTTCAATTCGGCGAGGTAAAGTCTCGAGTAATTTTTGCCGAATTATTTCCTTTTGTGTAGAGACGCACAAATTTTTTAAAATTAGAAAATCCTCTTCGGTATCGATGTTTTGATATGAACTTGTAGCATAGCGGGAATAACTGTTCCAGCTGAGTTCTGTTTGCGACTGTTACCTCCCGTTTCCTTCTCTATTATGTATAATTTCTGTCGAACACGATTTAATCTGGCTATTATATAAGCACGATTTTTTTGGATCGTATAATGCATCCTTACAAAAAAAGAACAAATTTATTTATTCACTTAGAATACTGGCTTAACTTATAAAAAAAGTGTAAATAAATGTGTTGTGTATCATCACAATTATTATAAAATTTAATAAAATATATAAAATCCTTTGTTTTTTTGAAGGATTTTTTTACTGTAATGATTTCTGTTAAAAAACCAATTTTAGGAAACTTACAATGCCACCGTTTTCTAGATTGTTGGTTTTTAGTTGTGGAAATAATTCCACTACAGCTAATGCCAACGATTTGATCTGTATTGAATTGGGGTGGTATGATGATTTTGATGTCAAAAGATCGACACTTTCGCGAATTGTCGCCTGTCTTTCCACATCCGATAAACCCCTCACTGTTTCTTGTCTTTTAAATTTTTTGGACAAAACATATGCGCTCTGGGTTTTGTAAATAAAACTTTCTAAGTCCTGTAACAAAACATTACATAGAGTAAATATTTTTTCTAATAAATTTAAAAATTATTACCTGAGCATTTATATACAATTGCAGATCTATACGGCATTCTTGACGGACAACTGGGGCTGCTTTAACTACAGGGTTATCCAATTCGAGGTTGATAAAGTAGAAATCTGTATACCGACATCTGTCAAAGATAAACGTCAAGTACGCTGTCATTTATTTAGTTGACATTCTGCCATTTAAGAATATGGAGCATTTAACAATCGACCAACGCGTTAAAATTATTAAATCTGCTGATGCTGATTTTTCGAACAAAATTTTCTTCAGTGATGAAGCTCATTTTTCGCTTGGTGGATACGTTAATAAGCAAAACGGTAGAATTTGGGGCTCAGAAAATCCACAATTGATTGTAGAGAAGCCATTACACCCGGAAAAAGTCACTGTTTGGTGCGCATTGTGGTCTGGTGGTGTGATTGGGCCGTATTTTTTTGAGAAAAACCATGGACGAACCGTTACCGTCAATTCTGAGCGCTATGGCCGCATGTTAACCGATTATTTTTTTACGAAAATCGAAGATTATGATCTTGACGATATGTGGTTCCAGCAGGATGGAGCAACCAGTCACGTAACACGAGCAAATCGAGATCTTTTGCAAGAGAAATTTCCTGGACGTTTGATTTCGCGATTGGCTGATGTCAATTGGCCTCCAAGATCCTGTGATTTAACGCCTTTGGATTTCTTTTTGTGGGGCTACGCGAAAGATCGTGTTTACGCAAACAATCCTCAAACTCTTGACGAATTGAAAACTAATATTCGTAAGGTAATGGCCGAGATACCGCCCGAAATGTGCCGAAAAGTCATTGAAAATTACCTCAAAAGAATCAAGGCCTGTAAGAAGTCCCGTGGAGGACATTTGAATGATATCTTGTTTAACTAAAAATGGCAAGGATCAATCTGTAAAATGAAATAAAAATTACAATACATTCCGAATATTTTGTGTGTTTTTTTTAAGTTTACTTTATCAAGCTTGAATTGGATAACCCTTTACAACGTTCGAATCCCCTTTAAGATGAAGAAATGAAATTTAGTTCATTGACAGTCATTATTGGTATTTATAAGTAGTGTAAAAATCTCACCGTAATTATTGTTTTTAGTACGATTTTTAACTGGAATGTGCTACAATTTCTATATTGCTGAAATATTGTTAAGAAATCTTCCTCCGGAATTATAGTGCCACCTATATCAGTAAAATAGTCAATGTCATACGCTGACACATCTGCATACATATACGCTGAAATCAAAATGTGCATAAACGAATCACACACGATTTATATATAGTACTTAGGAATATTTTAATAGAGACGTATTTTAATGCACCCTTGCATCATAATGCGATAAAATTGTAATACTTATTATGATGCAGCTTTCCATCGCATAGGAAAAAATTTAACCTCAATATTAAAATTATAGTTATATGTAGTTAAAAAATGTACACATTAACTACCTGATAACAAAAAATCCTTATATACCCAGTTTTTTTCGTGTTTAGTTATTTTTATGAACGAAGCAACTTCTTTAAAATGCACTTTGATCCAGTAATAATCTATTTTAATTGTTATACATTTATTATTACAAAATAAATTGTATTCGGTAAACAATACACTCTATTTTTGTTCTTATAATGAATATGGTACAACACAGTTTTTTATATGTCACACGAACTATAAAAGTAACTAAAATTTTCACTTTTTGCTAGCGTTGTTTTGAAATTAATTTGCATAAAGTAGTCGAACTATTTGCATACAAGTTACAAAACTAAAAATTTCACTATAGAAATATTCATCTAATAAAGACTAACGCATTGGACAAACTAATTAGTAATTACTCAAAACAAAATGACACTGCATGTAATAAACTAAAACAAAATGAAACGAGAAAAAACGAAAAACGAAAGAAATCGTCAGGGATGTGAGAACCTAAGAAATCAAAATAAAAGTTCAATAATATATTAAAATTGTCAGCCCTGTTTCATGAATATAACTGTGTCGTTATGTAGATTTATATGATAATTATATCGCTGCAACGCTTACATTAAATTTTAGTTTATATTTTATTGATATTACAATTGATGCAACTATTAACTTGAAATATGATTCTAGTTGTACTGCATATGGCACGATGCAACATATGCAAGTCAGAAAAGATTTCAATATTTCTAAGTGTGCATAAGCGAGTTTTACTTTAATATCTCAAAGCAACAGCTTTTTTCTTTAGTTTTTCGATGCATTTTAATTTTCCTTTGTTGGTAAAAAAACATTTATATGTCAAATTTGGTCGTGTGATAATTGATTGTTATGTAGTTTTTTATAAAAAATTTTTTGGAAATCACAAAAAACTTAAAAAATTACCGCCTTGCGGTGAACACCATAACTATAAAATGGTTTTATTTTCTTAAAACTAAAATTTTTTTGGTTTACATTAAACCGTCTTGCAACAGTGCACTTGTGTTGTAAGCTAAGCAGGCTTTGCCAAAGCAAAACACCTAATAAATAATATAATTTTCTCTAATCAAATCGTCCTTAACCGATTTTTCAGTTTTTGCCATAAAACGCACTCATTTATCACGAAAAAAACCAAGAGTATTTTTGACTCTCTATCAAAATTTATGTATAGTTTATTTCCAGTGTTTTTGCATTACAATTTTACATGGACAGTATGCTCAAGTTTGAGGTCGCCATTATATCAATTTGTTTTTTTTTCTCGCTTTCATTTTGAGAAGTTTTATCGTGATCTACGCCGTTTATTAGAATTCGCGGCCGTTAGTTATAATTTTGATAAACTTTACTATTATATTAGAGCATGCAGGCTAAATTTTTGTTCAAAACAACCACAGAAATTATATCCTGTACCTATTCCAAAGATGTGGTGATATTTAACAAAATTATGTAGTGCAGTTGATTGATTGATTGATTGATTAGAATGTACGGCCAAGACTAAGCAAGGATCCCGATACGCCGGGCCTACCGTACACCCATTTTACATATAACAAGATGGAGGGAAAGGAAAGGTTGTTAGGTATGATAGACTTGACCCGGTTACAGACACCTAAGTAGTCAATAGTTAGTAAAGCACAAGACGGCACAATTATTTTTGTTTTTCGGGATATAAATAATCAGCAATCAACATCCTAAAAAGTTATTGATTAATTAGTAACTGTCCTGAAATAATATTTCATTATTATGAGGGATTAAATTTTATTTTATTTTTCCCTCGCCATCCCCTCCCAAAAAAAAAAAAAAAAAAAAAAAAAGAAGCAGTCAATGTTGCGACGCCGGGCCCACCACACCTCTTTATAGCATCTTAAAGAATTGATAATTAATAATGTTGGCATCTTAATGGTCAATTTCCTGTAATAAAATGTCATTATTATGCGTTAGAGATTCCTTATTTTGTACGATATAATTAAATTATTCTTGAATAGAATAAATGTAATGTAATGATTATTATAACTAAATTAATTACAATTTATTATCGTAAAATAAATAAAATACAACAAATCGAATCCAAATATTGTAGTAGCAAACGGATGGATCCCCTCTCCAACCGATAACCTTACCATCCCTAATAAACCAATATGTTTATTAATAAAAATAAAAATGAAACAAAGACATCTGTTTTCAAAAATAGCTAATCTGGAATCTATAAGGTAATATATAAATAATGAATGTGTCACAGGTTAAGAATCTCCAATACCTAAACAAATTAACACATTATAATTTATTCCCAATCAGAATTAAATAAAACTATTAAGCTAATCAGGAATCTGTAAGATGACAGAATTAGTAATCATGAATTATATTACATATTAGATAAAATTAAATTAGAATTTCCAATAATTGCAATAACAGAGCCTTGGATTTATGATTATAAGTATGTCCAGATTTGTCAGATTCCTAAATTATATACTAGCGTTTTCGTTTCGGCGCGATAAATTAGGAGGTGGTGTAGGAATATTTATTCATACAAATTATAACTTTAAAGTTGTTTCTGAATTCAGTAATAAAAATTTAAATCTTTTGAATGTGTTAGTTAAAATTGATGGTAAAATGATTTCTTTGTCTACTATTTATCGAGCTCCAAAACAAAATTTGGAAGATTTAAATAATTTTTTTGAGATTCTGGACGAACACTTATCGAATACACAAAATAATTATCCTTTTGTAGTAGGAGATTTTACTATTAATTTATTAAGTAAAAATAACACTGCAGACAAGTATAAGGATTGGGTTGAATCAAATGGATTTTTGATAATTAATAAATCAGATTTTACTAGACCATTTGGAAAATCTTCCAGTGATCATGTACTTACAAATTGTTTGACTCAAAATATAAATATAAATTTACTGGATTATTATAGTTTTGACCACAAACTAATATTTATTGAATCAAATTTATTTAATAGAATCTTTAACACATGAATCAAAATTTAAGAAAAGCATATTTACAAATTACACAACATTGAATGAGTAATTAGTAAATTCTAATTGTTTAAATTTAAATGATGACATGAATTTAGATAGAATGTATAAACGTTGTGTAATGAATTAAATAAACAAATACATAGTTAAAAGTTCTTATAAAATGACCAATAAATTGAAAAAAAAAATGAATGTATTTCGGCAATAAAAGCCAGAAATTATTTGTATACAAAGCTTTTATCAGATCCAAACAACATATATATAAATACTGAATTCAAATACTGGAGGAACATATCACATCATTAAGAAGAAGTAAATATGTATCACAATTACACAAGAAATAAAATTGTCAATAATATTAATGATCCCAAAAAGATTTGGCAAACCTTCAACGAAATAATTTATTATTTAACAAGGTCCATTGATAAAATTGATTAAAACTTAATAAACTGAATCAGTTTTATGCAAATATTGGGAAAAATATTGCATCCAAGCATAATTTGCAAACTCAAGCTAATGATTAACAAAATTATGTAGTGCAGTGATCAAAAACTAAAATAAAAAACTAAATGCATCTCAAAAACTCGAATTATTGTGAACTTTAAAGTGCAAATCAGTGAAGTTTAAATTCATTAACTTAAAATTGTGCTAGCCGTAGCTCGTATCTGATAACTTAATAACTCTGTGAGCATAGACATAGCAATTGAATCAAGCGTGTAGGTGATATTATTATAAAAATGTGCGAGCTAACAAGTCTTAAAAAGCAACAGTCTACGATTAAGGCTAAATTAACCAACATAAGCCAATTCATCTGTGGGTGCAGGTTTTGTTTGTTCCTAGACCCACTATTTAAATATTTAACTCTGTGTGTCCTGATCTCTCCTCGCACTGGTTGTAAAGGCGACTACCTTTATTGACCTTTAATATTCCACACTAAATAATTTCCACAACTTTTGAAAACTTTATACAACTTTTTAATGCTTTATTTTTAAAATGAAAATATAAGTTAAATTAATCAAATTTACATTAAACTCAATATTGACTTGTGCTTTTCGAGTTTTTCAAAATATTGATGAAAAAATAATACAACATAATATTTTTGTTTTTGGCACAACCTACGATGGTAGACCGGGTTTATTTGTCTCGTCCATAATTTTAGAGAGTTCCTTTGTAATTTTTAAATATGACAATTAAATTTTTATAAACATCGCCACAATACTCCCTCCCCAATAAATTCGGAAGAATTTATGAAAATACAAGTCACCGAGGCCGAAAATAAACCAAATCAAAGAACCGATGGTGATCCAGAAGCTGCTTTCAGTCAAAACGTACCGGTGGTCTAATTTTTCTTCCAGTCCTGGTTTGAACTGGTTCCTTTGGTGGAAGATTGAAGCGAACCTTTTTTAACCCGTTTGTACCATCAGAATCGAAATTCTCTCACCCAGTGAGGCCGCCGGAAACGATCTCACGATGTCCGCATTCTCCGCGAAACTTCGGGTTGAGGCGATCCAGAGACACCACATCTGACCTGCTGTTTACGTCAATAGTGAAGAACTTATCCCCTCTTTCGAGAACTTTAAACGGTCCTCAATAAGGTGGTTGTAAGGATTTCCTCACAAAAATCCGACCTTAAAAATACGTGTGAAAGCTCTCTGCTTACGAAAGTTTTTACATTGGAGTGCCTGGTTGCCCGAGACGGTCTAACCTCGTCAAATGTTTTCTACACATGACTTTCAATCATACCGTTGGACTTTTGGTTATAAGCCGTCATTCTTACCGCCTGAATCCGATCAACGCTGATAATTCATTAAAAAGACCAGAATCAAACTGCGAACTTTGGTCGGTGACTATAACGTTTGGTACCCCGAAGCGTGAAATCCATGTGGGGTATACCGCAGAAGCGACAGTAGCTACAGTAATATTAGGAACAGGAACTGCCTCAGCCCACCTCGTATACCTGTCGATTAATGTAACGCAATACCGCTGATTGTCAGAAATAGGCGAAGGACCAAGATGTCTAAGTGAATTTCTGCGAAGCATTGCGAAGTTAATTGATAAGATCCAAGAGGTAAAACGGTGTGTCTTAAAACTTTGGATTTCTGACAAGCTAAACAAGATTGTGCCATAGTTTATGAATCTTTCGTGATGGAGGGCCAGATGATTTTTTTCGTCAATAATTTAGTTGTTGCTTTAATTCCGGGGTGTGAAAGATTACGAAAGGCTTCAAAAACTCTTTTCCGAAATCCAATTGGAATAAAAGATCTTTGATTAGCTGTCGAAATATCACAATATATAGTTTTGCTAGAGTTAAAATTTTAAAGTTAAACTATCGTGCATAAGGTCTTTTCGGGCTCGGTTTGGACATCCGCAATTTGTGCATAATCTGTCGGATGTCGGTTGTGAACTGTCCGATGAAATTAAAATGTCTAAATTGACGCAGTGATGCCTTTTCCGGATTCTGACAAAAAGCGTAGATCCGTAAACAACGTAAACTGTCGTCCTTCCAAAAGATATCTAAAATGCTTGATGCCAGAGTACGTTACTAACAACTCTCTGTCATAAGCACTATATCTCTGTTGCGTTTCATTAAGACGAACCGTGTAAAAACTGAGTGCCAAATATCGCTGATATACTGTTGAACTACTTCGCCGCTTGCTGTGTCCGAAGCGTCTACCATGCTAGCGAGTTTAGCCGTAGATGAGGGGTATGCAAGAAGAGTAGCTTTACACAACTTCTCCTTACAATTGTCGAAGGCATCAATGGACCCTGTTGAACAACTAATTGGAATTTTACTATTTTTCTTATAGTCTTTAAGAAAGTCATTAAGTAAAATTTGATCAGCCGCGGCGTTTGGAATGAAACGTCTGTAGAAATTAATCATTCCCAAAGACGTTCTGGAACAGGTAAAATGCCATTTGCATTAACGAAATATCCTAAGAATTTAACTTCCGGTGAAGCGAAAACACATTTTCCAGGATTGCGATTATTAAACCGTTGTCTGATAATTTTTGGAAAACTCCGAAGGTAGTCGTAATAGCGGTTTTTGGAATATCAGAAGCTTGGACAAGATCAAGAGTCGAAAAAACCGTACATCCTTCAAGCTGGTACGAAAAATTTCGAAGATGTGGAATAGGATAACGATATGGAATAGTAACACTATACAGACTTCGGTAATCTCCACATGGTCTCCAATCTCCATTTTTCTTCAAGACAAGATGCAAAGGACTAGACCCTGCACTATTACTTGGACGACAAATTCCTAGTGCCATCAGATTCTCGAATTCCTGTTTTGCAATCGTTAATTTATCAGGTGCCAAACGTCTAGTTTTACAAGAAACCGGTGGTCCAAAAGTTTCCAGTCTAAATGGTTTGACGTTTAAGGAGTTTGTCATAATTTCTGAGAATTTAGAAAGAAATTGCTGGATTTGGTTATTCATCTGAGATTTGTCTAATTGAGACAGTGTTGACTCGGCTGTGAGAGAGATAGAACCAACCTTAAACAAAGATGTCGTTGGATCTAGAAGACGATGTTTGCCAAGATCAACTATCAATCCAGAACTTTTAAGGAAATCACATACGATAATGGGCTGCGAGACATCTGCCACAATAAATTCCCACTTGAAATTACGCCGTAACCAAAAATCTAAATTTAGAATTTTTGTTCCATAAGCTTTTTGGCGTTCCATTCGTAGCGAATAATTTGGAAATAGTTAATGCCTGCGGAATGTGACAAATTTTGAGTGGAACAACCAAAACGTCGTTCTCAGGCGAATATACAGAATGGTAGTCTTTTTACGATTTGTTTTCGAACACAATTCATGATTCAATGAACTGAGGCTAACTATATTAAGGCATTAAACAACGACAAGACAGATATACTTCACCGCAAACGCTGATAAGATTAAGAATTTGATAGTTACTGCAGATGAAGCAATGCGTGGTATAAAATCTCTTGGCCCAACAGCTGAATCTCTTGATCTCTGGTTGGGTTCTAAATTGGATGATAAGAGCAAATGTGTGTGAAAGGAAACTTCAGCGGAAATGGAACATCTGAAATTTGAAGAGTTTTTCAAGTTTTTGTAAATCAAAATTGATGCTCGGCGACCATTGAGCTCTTCGATCAAACTGAGAAATCCTAAAGGTTCGGTAAAAGAGCACGTAGTTGCAATAATAAAACTCATTCTCTACTCGACTGTCCTCAGTTTAACAATTTGGAACCAACGCAGGGAATGGGTTAAAAATAATCAAAGGCTTTTTAATTGGTTTATAAGGTCTTTGATTTTTGTGTCAAACAGTCGCATTATATTTTGTTCCCCAATTTTCAAAATTGTATTTTAGGACTATTTATAATATTTCAATTTATTGATTTCAATTTATCAAGCGGACTACAGAATGAGCACCGCTGATAACTGCCCACAAGGATCCAAAAATATTAATGGGCTTACGATATAAATTAAATGGAAAACAACCTCTTAATGTTGGGATTCCATTAAGCAGCAGAAGTAATTGTTACATGGTTGCAGAAAATATAATATGAGGTTTGACACTTAAAATAAAGCCATTGTTTCGGAAAATTTAATAGACTTCACACCACGTTGTAAATGAGCTTATACGCTCAAGATGTGGTTGAGCTCAACTCAAAATTGTAAAATGTAAATAAATAAATAATATCGTAGAAACCAAAGGGGCGCCGGAGACTTGTGAATTAAGTTTCTAGCAAAATGATTCAACCACCAGCGTAAATTCATCAGTCGTTCAAACTAATTGTGGTAAGGTGTTAAAACTCCATTCAATTCTACCAACAGCTCAAATTATGGTACTGGATTGTCATGGGAAACTGCAAAAATGTCGAAATAGTTTTATACAACGGATAAATTTAAAGATATCTACAATGCACGAATTTCAGTAAGTTGTTTGGGCTGACTGAAGCTGGGCTGACAAGAGGAAAGGTGACATTAGTTGTACAACCACCAGATCAAACTGAATTTAAAAACAACGCGGCTTATCAAAACCAACATCCTGTTTACTATTACAAAATGTGAGATTCATTGCAGTTAGCAGATCCCAATTTCAATAAACCAAGCCCAATAGACATTTTAATCGGTGCTGATCACTTTTCGCCATTTTGCTCAAAAGACGAAATTAGCTGAACAGCAAACACAGGCTGGGCTCAACACGCCAAATACAATTTTTGGCTGGGTAGTCTCAGGAAGAACCGTGAAAGATTAAAATACCATGACGTCATTGTTGGAACCCGATGTAAATTTTGGAAAATAGCATCTGTTGGAGATGAAAAATCCATTTTATCAGCGGAAGAGAATATTTGTGAGCAACATTTTAAAGAGAATGTGTCGAGAACTTTGAATGGAAGATTTGTTGTATAGCCTTTCCGTTTAAAGTATCACAGGGGGACAACGGTTTTAAAAATCCGTATTACGAGTTCATGAATGAATAGGAACAACTAAAACACGATCGATCATATATTGATCGATCCAAAGCATAGGAGATCCTAGCAGATTCTTTGGTGCAAGAACCTATTAGATCCCATTTATCATTGTCAACTACTGTCATGGGTTATCCAGTACAATTTATTTTTTATCTTTATTTCTTATTTTATTTTTATCCACCTCCACCATTTCTAGCGATATGATATTTAGAACAAATAGTTGAAGATCAAAAACATTCCAGCTCAATTTTAGATTGCAGTAGATTATTTGACCCACTCGGCTGCGTAACATTGTCGTCGTCAAAGTGAAAATATTTAAGGATAAGCATTTTGGGTCCTAAACTTGAAATGGGATGACACGCTACCTGAGGACCAAAAGCAGCATTGGGAATAAATCCGATCCAATCTAAAGGAAATTGAACTTGTTGCATTACCACGGTTCATAAATCTTCGAACCATTCCACAGTTGACATTCACGGGGTTTGCGACGCCAGTGAGAGCGCATATGCAGCGACCATTTATTTCAAGATTCAGGAAAGGGAATCTTTGTGCACTTAGTGACTGACTGCGAAAATTTGCACATATCAAACAAGTGTTGTTGCATAGATTGGAGTTGTGTGGAGCTGTCCTATTAGTTAAATTGATTGAAAGCATAAAATGAGAAACATTTCTAGAAATCAATAATATTTTGGCGTGGACTGATTCGAAAATCGTGCTCGACTGGCTTGCGAATGAACCTGGCCGTTCGGTAGCATTCGTGGCTAATCGAACGTAACTGATTATGGATATCATGGTTGCTTACGGCCCCACTGGCTAACCCAATCTGAAAAACACTGGCCCAAGCAACTATGGATGCAAACAAGAAGAACGATCACCCAAATGGAATGTACTTGGGGGATTTCTGCGCAACGAATTACTCGACTCAATGCTATCAAAATATAGATCAGTTTATAAACTTCAGAGGATTCTTGGATTCGTGATCCGCTTCATGAAAATTACTAAAACGAACATAAAATAAGAAAGAAGCAGAGGACAATTTCTGAAACCACAAGAATTATCCAAGGCATTTAGAATTATTATGACATGTCTTTCAATTACTGAATGGGCATAGTCTACTTCATTTTGACTATGGCCAATTGTATCAAATCGTATACTACATGGTAATAATATTTTTGTTTTAATTCTGCCCGGCACAGTCGTCCGAATAGAAAATTACATTAGCGTACCTTTTATAAGTGTCCATTTCATTGACTGATCTGTGGATTGGCTCAATGTTTCGCTATACGCATGTAGCTATTTCGTTTCATGTCTATTGGCTTGTCCTTCGTGCCAAATATAACAGCTAATATCTTTTGTAATGAGGTCGAAAACCGTAAAATTCGATTTTTTGTCGTTTTCTTTTTCGATATGAGAAAAGATTTTTTCTCTCAAATGGGTATTTTGACTTTTCAGCCTCATTAGAATTTATAAATTGCGAGCAAAGTTCACATTGATCCTTTTTAGGACTAATGAAGGATAGATTAAATTGGTGATTAAATATAATGTAATACATCTGGTAATTGTCATACTCCAAATGTTCCTTTTGACACATGTTTTTGTAATCCTGAATAGATCACTAATTGTTTTATCGGTATGATATCAAAGGGCCGAATGTCGAAGGCCCGTATTTTAAAAGGCCGAATGTGCCGAAGGGTCGAATGTCGAAGGGCAGAATGTGTCGCAGGGTCAGATATCTAATAGCCGAATGGGTGGGGGCAATTTTTTTTTTTTTTTTTTTTTTGATATATATTGACTGGATACGTAGAATTTCATGAATATCCAAAGATGAAAAATAGTAATACGTAAATTCATAAGAAACTCATTTATGTCATTTTATTAAAATTCCACAAAACAACAAATTTAAAAAATTATATTTCTAAAACAAAAAAAAAAATTGGCCCTTCGACCCATTCGGCCCTTCGACATTCGGAACTTCCACACATTCGGCCGTCCGACATTCGACCCTTTGACATTAGGCCCTTCAACACCTTCGGCCCTTCGACACATTCGGCCCTTCGACATTCGGCCCTTCGACATTGGCCCTTCGATACATTCGACATTCGGACGTTCGACATTTGGCCTTTTGAAATCTGTCTCTTTGTACCCATTCCGTTTTTTCGCCTTAAACATATTGTTCCTCAGTACAGGCGCGACAAAAGTGACTGCCGCTTCTCCGAATTGAATTAATATGAAGTTGAATGGTGTCTTTCACTTCATCAGGAACGCTTGAAATCTTGAATACTTCTAATGTTTTCCTCGAGATCCTGTGGAAATCATTTCCGTTTCACTATTGAGTTTCAGTTGTCTTGGATTGTTTGAATCACTTTACCACTGATGCCTAACATAACTGTATAGAAGTGTTTACAGACTAATTGCTTTTATTTTTTACAATGTCCCGCCGTCGATTGTAATTATTTTAGTACATTGATATTTCTGGCCACTGCTCCCTCGCAGCTTCAACTTATTAATTTGTCGACTCGGTTTTACGGCTTAGGCTTTGTACCAATAGTCGGGTAAATCGATTACTACGGTAAACATCGATTTTAGTGTAGATTTTTCGATCAGTTTGCCAGTTGTTAAAAATAATTGAATTTACCGAAAAAAAAAATTTACTTTTACCCGTCTATTGGTACGCAGCCTAAGTAGCAAATGTTACTTTCCTTTTTTTACTAAAAAGCAACTAAGGCTACTTACCAATCCAAAGGTAAAAGTCAATTTAGGTAGATTTTTCGGTAAATTCAATTATTTTTGAAAAATTCTATGGTAAACTGATCGAAAAATCTGCACTAAAACCGATTTTTTACCGTAGTAAACGATTTACCCTTGGATTGGTACGCAGCGTAGCTCGTTTCAATCTGCTTGAATATTGTCTAGCTATTCATCGGAAAATGAAGAATACGAGTCACACGAAGAAAACTTTTTATAATTGGGGTCGACATCAGAGTCATCGGAATCGCGATAATAACTCACACTGCTTTGCGTATCATTATCTAAAGTAATATATTGGTGTTTGTATTTTTGTTGTACGTTTGTATAGCACCATAAAGAGAAGAAAATATTGTTTTAATTTCTAATTGTCATTTTTGTTGATTATGATAACCAAAGAAACCTCCGTCGGAAGTGATACACTGTGGGCTAGTATGTCCACAAGTTAAAACCATCACACAATTTATACTAACCTCCAAAGTTATATTGTTCAGTCTCATCTCTACTCGCATTTTGCTCTTGAATATGCCAAACTGTGGTATTTGATTCGGTTTCGGCATCGCGTCCAACATGATTTGGTTTGGTTTCGTCAGAATCGTGGACAGTGTCATTTGGTTCAATTTCAAGTTCTGTAATGATTGGTTCCGGCAGTATTTGATAGTTCTGCGGCGGCGTATTCGCCAGTAATTGGTTGAGATCCTTCGGCAGCACGTCCAGTATTTTTAATGAGGTTTAATATAATTCCACGTTTCAGGGAAAATAATTATTTTCATTTGTCCAGGTCACACAATTAAAACCGTAAGTTAGAATTCAAAAAATATTTTTTTATGGCTTAATCCAAATAAGGAAAACTTATTTGGATTAAGATTTAATTAACTCGTTGGTTGGTAGACTACTATTTCAAATCTCTGTACAAATCTTACACAATCTTTCACTTAAAGGTTATTGTCTAATATAATGTACGTAGGTTAGGTTAGGGTGATTGTCCTAAAGAACAGGCATATACACAATCAGCACCGTAGCCGTCCCACATGAATTAATTAATTCAGTATTAATTGGGAAAGGAAAATTTGAAAAACGATAGTAATAATATGAGGAAACTGCCGTGGTGCTCGCATGGTGAACTATGAGACAGCTGAATGGATCCTTAAAGGTTTAGTTTTGGTCAGATCTGTTAAATTATTACGCATAAGGCACTAGGTATTTGATATTGTGTCGTTCGTTATTCTTCAAGCATGCAAGGAGCAAGCGGTATATCAACAACCACCTGCTTTGTGAAATGAGGAAGGTTGTGCCTTGTTTATCCGGGTTCGGCGAGTGCATCCATATTTGCATTCCCCATATTAAAGAAATAAATCCCTTGCAATTAATCCCTTGCAAATAATTCATCATATTTCATCCAGCTGACAGCTTCCTTTGTCACGATTAGTTCAGCTTGACAAATCCTGCAGTAGTCCAGGAGATGAAAACGCGGTTTATATTTAATTCTTCACAGAAAATCCCACCTCTAACCTTCTCGTCCATCTTTGAACCACTAGTGAAAAAATTAACTCATTTATAGTATTGTTACGATTTTGCCTTGTCACTCAAGGTTCGAATCACTGGATTGTGAATAAATACAACTTAATTATTATAATTATAACACACTTTTTAATTATCACTTTAATAATCGCTTTAATAATCACTTTAATAATCCTTTTATTTAACCTTCACTGTATCACGTTTAAAATAATACTCAGCAATACACGTCAACGCGCACCTTTATATACCAAAATATTTGTTTCCAGAATAATCCTAAATGCGCAGCAAATATGTTAGTATAGAAATACGCCTAAATGTTGAGTATAAATTATACACGTAATTGAACAATTAATGAAATTAACTTATTCTATTCTAATCTAGGTGTCACCGTAACAGTATTGAGAAATGCTTCTTTCAACCAGTCCTCTCTGGTGGAAAGATCAGTTCTATAAACTTCTGATCAAAAGATGGTGACGGTATGTTATAGTCGGTAGTATTGGGGATGTTCCTGTTTCTTACAATTTGTGGGTGTTCTGTATAGTTACACTCCCAAATGGAGATGGTGTCTTATAGCTTAGCTCGCTGCCATTTGTTAACCTAGAGTCACTAGAGGTGTGAGATGGCAGAGATTCTCCGGTGTTTGCGTGGATGTGCTCTAGTAATACTAAAAATACTAATATTCTTGTTCAGAATATTTAAAAATGATCAACAAACAATATAGCTCTATATAATAAAATGGACCTAATAGTAGAAATATAGATGTTCCATGTGGGGCTCCAAACCGATTTTTTCCTATGGTATGTCAACAGAGTAAAGTGCTATTGTAGCTTTCTTTACACTGCCTAATATGTTAAGTTTCCAGTATAGTTAGATGTCCAAAATAAGACCCAGATACTTTGCTTAACCAAATTCTAAAAAAATGACTAATTGTAGAGAAAAACAAGCGCACATTGCATTCATTCTCTTAAGGTGTAAAGATATTTACCGAATACAATAATCGCAACATCATCCGGATAAGTGAGCACTTTACGATGTTAAATGCCCCGTCTATATCTTGAAAAGATATCGCGGAATATTCGTTAAATTCAAGAGATTTACTGATAAAAACATTAAGGAGGTGGGGAACAGTTCCCCTTGCAATATGCATGTTGGGATTCCGATAGCCTATTTGGCTCAATGGAGCTCTTAATGTAGACTTTTATCTGTCGTTTTATCACTTTTAATAGCCAAAGGTTAAATTATAAGTAAAAAGTCTTTGGGACAATGAAAGATTTCTCCCGTTTTAGTTAAAAATAATACATTCAGTCCATTATTTATACTATAGGAATATAATAGCGAGCTCTACGCTGCCTTTGAAAATAACTTCAACCCAGTGTAAGTCGTTTGTTGGACATTTCGCGGTTTACTGGCATCGGGTCTTGCCGACTTATAAGGCTTAAAGCTATCTATAGCCCACAGGACTTTTCTTGGCCATTGTGGCGCAGATTCGAAGGTATTTAAAAAGTGAGTTTCCAGTAGTAGCTGGAATAAAAGCATATCCCAGTAGATTTTCCTTCTGGGTTTCGCCACTAATTCAAATTCGAGATAAAATAATAATCAAAAAAGGAATAACCCTTCGAGACCAACCAATTCACCAAACTTTCCATAATGGTATCTGAGACAAGTGTAATGTCTTAGTATTTTTTGTCTATTTTTAATCGTAAAAGTTAGTTTACAGCCAATATTGCATAGTTAGTACCAAAAACAAAATCAACGAGTACATACAAGGAGAAATGGTCACGTATTTCACAAAGCCAATCAATAGGATTTCTCTATAGTTTTTTGCCTATAAGACACACTTATTATAATGAAAAGATTTTTCTTTTTAAATAGTCACATATTATTACAGAGATTTTCTTATTGATTTGAAAGGAACTTCTTTGTAATTTAAAATGGAGCCTTATAGAATTGTTGATAGAAATCCATTTCAATTCTATAAGAAACTCTTTTAGAAATACTTACGTCATAGATTGGTTTAACAAGATAATCTTATAAATTTAATAACCTAATAGTATCGGTTTTTTGGTACTTGCGGTGACAGTAAGAAAAAAAATAATTTGTTGTAAATATTAATTGAATTCAAAATTTATTTCATCATTGTTACAAATAAAAATTATACATAGATAGTAAAACTTAGAAATTATAAAACTAATAATAATATTTCATGAGCTTATCAAAATTTAATGGTTTTCGTTGGTGTTGTAATAACAAAAAATATTTATTGAAATTCTTAAATATAATATTTTTTAATCTTATTAGTTTAATTCCATTTTTTAAAATATTAAAATGAATTGGCGGTCCATCAAATTCTTGCAAATTGCACAAAATATATTTATTGAGTCGTTGCCCAACAGCATATGATTGAAAATGTTCTAAGAAGCCCTTATTTTCCCATTGTTGACATAATCGATAACAATTATTTTCATGAGGCAAAATGTGTAACATTTCATAGATTTTCGGAATTGTTTCATTTTGTGAATAAGTTAATATATGTCCAAATTTGTATAACACACCATGAAACTCAACTTTTTTAGTAGAAGTTGTAGGCAAGTTACAAAATTCATTTGCAAAATAAATATTAGTAAAGTAATCTAAATTATTTAAGTAAATAGTTTCTAATTCGGATACAATTTGAATTTCGTCTTGGAAAAACGATTGTGAAAATGCTAAACTGCTAAATCTCAAAGCAACTTTGTTCGTAAGCATGTGGTGTTACGTGCGTTCATTTTGTGAACTAGGTGCTGCGCTTCATATCAGAAACACCACAATTTTCTGAGGGGGCCTATTTGACGAATTATATATGGATAGTGGACCATCAAATGAAATTTGGGCTTTAATTTTTCATTAAATAAGTCAATATATAGTTGGTTATGTCTTGCAATTAAATCAAATAGTAATTGCAGTTTCTCACTATTAAATGAAGATAATATAATAAAATCATTTAGTTTGACTGCAGTTAATAAAAAATCATACACGGGATCCCCCTCTTCAATTAAATCACCCAAAATTAGTAATATAAAATGAATAAGCAAATATTGCTTATTTCGGATTCTCTGTAAGCAAACATTTGCTTTCGGTAGTTTAGGACATCAAGGCTTATTATTTTTTTGTTATAAACGAAGTGGTACAAAATTTTGCAAATATCATATCTAAAGACGCCCTCAGATAGATCATGCATGATGTCACATGCTACATTATCTGTGACATGGAAATGTTGTAGTTCAAAGTCTACAGAATTTGTTGCCATTGAATGATTTAGTGTAACCCAATACAACATTCAGACCCGAATTGTCACCTAAAATTTGTCCTAATTTTATATATATTATTTGTTTTCCTGCTTCTGTATTTATTTCTACGCCACTGGTCTCTAATACTGAAAGTACTTCAACTAATGATCTCATAATGGCACTAAAACCAATCTCATTAACATCGTTTGATTTAAAAAAACCTGCTACAAATATATTATGTAACCGACTCAATAAGTAATTAGGGATTTTTGGAAAATTATAATAAATTGACTGTTTGCCGGATTTGGATCCCAGCGGATCGTTAATTTGGATTTGTATTATACGAGGGTATATCAAAAAGTCTTGCAATATCATATGAAAAAAAAGAGTGAGTGAGACAACAATATATTTTTCAAAACCATTTTTTGTCGCGATGAAACTTCTAGAAGAACAATTCGATGTAAATTTTACAGTTCGTTTGTTTTTGTCAATTTAGTAACAAGTGTTTTGAATTTTTCTTAAAATGAATGAAATTGAATATCGCGCCCTTATTAAATTTTTCTGTAAAGATGGACAAAATGCAATTTATATATTCAACTATATATCAAAAGTTTACGGCGAATCTGCACCATCATATGCCACAGTAACAAGGTGGGTAAAATTATTCAAAAGTGGTCGGGAGTCATTAGAAGACAACAATCGCTCGGGTCGCCCAGCAGATGCTATTAGCCATGAAAACGTAATTTTGGCCGAATCTATTGTATTGGAGGACCGGCGTATTTCTGTTCCACGGTTAGCGTGGAGACTTTCTCTTTCATACGGTACCACATATACTATATTACATGACAACCTTCACATGTCGAAAGTAAGTGCGCGATGGGTTCCCCGTTTGTTGAATGCAGAACAAAAAAAAATGCGTGTTCAAATTTCAAAGGCGATTTTAGATATGTACAAAGAAGATCCAGAAAATTTCTTGGATAACATAATAACAGGCGATGAAACATGGCTTCATCACTGGGATCCGGAATCCAAACAAGAATCGTTGCAATGGATTAAACGTAGTGAACCACCACCAAAGAAATTTAAAACTCAACCGTCTGCTCTTAAGGTTTTGGCAACAATTTTTTGGGATGCTGAAGGAAATTTGATAATCGTTTATATGCCACCGAAAACCACAACCACAGGCATATATTTCGCTGAGGTTTTGCGAAAATTGAAAAAAGCGATCTGGGAAAAACGGCCAAGGAAAGTTAGGAAAAAAATCTTGCTTCTTCACGACAATGCACCGGTGCACAAGGCTAATATTGCTCAAGCTGCATTAAAGGACTGCGGCTTCGTGGGAATTCCGCATCCACCGTACAGTCCAGACTTGGCACCCAGTGACTACTTCCTGTTTCCCAATTTGAAAAAAACACTAAGGGGCCGAAAATTTTCCAGTGATTATGAAGTGCAGTCTGTTGTAAATGAATATTTTATGGAGCAAAAGAAATCTTTTTTTTTAGAGGGTTTAGGCAAGTTAATTGATCGATGTGACAAATGTATAAACCTTAAAGGAGATTCTGTCGAAAAATAAAAATATTGCTGTCTCACTCACTCTTTTTTTTCATATGATATTGCAAGACTTTTTGATTTGCCCTCGTACCTTGACCATAATTTTCCGTTGAGAAAATGTTTCAGATCGGTCTGCTTCTGGAGATGTTGCACATTAATCATAGTATATTGAAATATATTTTTATTTTCAAAAAATTTCCTGATCTGAAAATTAATATTCATAAGGCACCCTTCTAAAGAATTTTCGGCCAAAATTGATTCACTATTGATAATTACTTCAGATAGTTCGTTGCAAAGAACAATTTTATTTGGTGGTTTATATAAGTCAAGTGCTTCAAGATGTTTAATTAATCGATATTCCGTGTTTATTTTAACGAAAGGAGTTTGAACCCAATTTAAAATATCTATAAATCCAGAATTACTACTGTCTGTATTCAAGTATATAGAACTTGAAAATATTTCAGATAATGGTGCAGTTATTAAATTTTGCATGTCCTTTCTTGAAAATTCGTTATGTTCATGAAGTTTTAGTGTGAATGCTAGAGCTGAATTATTTAAATTTGAAATTATAGTATCTCTATTAATTGATCTATTGATAAAATTTGAGCTTAAACTAAGAAAATTATTATTTACTTGCGTATCCGAGTTTTCTTGACTTAAATCATTTTTTACAATAATTGGAATAATAGTGGTAGAATTCTGATTAATAGTTAATGGCTGAACTTTCAGCATATGCTGTTTTATATGTTTTTTGTATGAATAAATGTTATGAAATATTTGTCGATAATTATCTTGCTTGCACTTGAATTTGTAAATTGCCGGTACACCGTGAAATATTTTTAAATGGTTAAGTAATGTATTTAAATTGCTTGTTATATATTCGCACAAGAAGCAAATTAGTTGGGTCATTTTAGAAAATTTAACTTATTTGTTGATATTTGAATTAGTTTACAAGATTTACAACTTCTGAATTGTTTTCTGAATTAAATTCAAAAAAATATTTTTCCAAAAATAACCACACTAATTTGCTAATTGGCGAATATTTAAGTTGATATACGTATATCAATTTTATAATTATATCTAAACATTTTTGAAACGAACAAAACTGGTAAGTGAGTTTGTCAACGTAAATATAAAAATGTTCTAATTTCGTAAGCTCAGAACCTACCACAATAATTCTTGGTTGCATTAATTGATTTTGTTTAGCAAATTCTCCTTGCAATTTGCTTATTTCCGGCTTTACATCGTTCTGGTTCCGTACGTGCAATATAAAATCTGATTGAGCATCTCCAATCGTAGGTTTCTTTTTCCTACCTAATTTTTTAGGCTGCAGTATCGACGGCAACAAATATGCAACAAGACAATCTTTTGAATCTGAAAATATAATATATACTATAAATTTATCCCTTATATGATCATTTTGCTATATACTAAAACTATATTTACTTTTATCGAGTTCGGATGTTTTAAGTACATTAAAAATTGTTGTAGAATGCTTGTCATTTATGTGTTCTTCAAAATACCTTAACGCTTTTTGGACGAATTCCTCATAGTTTGATAGCAACAGTTTACCTTTATCCGGATACAATTTCTCAAAATCCAAGTCAATCTATAAATTTGCAATAGAATAGAAATGTAAATTTAATTATAGAATCAGAATATTTTCTTTCAATGTTATATGTAATAAATTACTAACCAACTGATATCCGTTACGATCTCCAAATCGAGGCCATGCTTTGAGCAGTTCATATAAACGATTTTCATTGAAGCTTTGAAATTGACTTAATCGTATGCTTGATGTGCGTTCCCAGTAAGAACAAACTTGTTCCCAAGGCGAACAATTATTTTGAAGCCAAATTTTAAGATCATTCAATTCAGCTTCTTCTAAGCCGTGGTCAGAAGCATTTTTACCTTTTGCGTGTAAATTAATCCAGCTGGAATGTAGTTTCCCGGTTGGATTTTTTTACCTGTTGTCTAACCATGTAGTATATGTTTCCTAAAAAATTTATTGTTATAAATTGCACAGTTTAAATATATCAAAGAACACTTACCGGTTTTTCATTTGGAAAACATTTGCTTATTATATGTGTCCATCTATCCATTTCGCTGTACGACATTTTATTGGTTTTGCCAGCGACGTGATACAGTATGTCAAATGTTTCTGTGATTTTAAATTTAAATAATTATTTCTCTTATAAACATCTAAAACCATTTGTCCACGAATAGTTGTTTTGAGAGTTCTGTTTAAATCAACTGTCTCAATTTTCTCTTCAGGTTGAACAATCTATGATGTGTTCGATGAATTGAAAATTTCGTTAGAAATTTTTTCTAACCATTCTAGTATTCTGGAACTAGTAGTACACGTGATAGTATGTCTATCACACACTAATGGTTTTACCTATATAGAGAACAAAAAAAATTAATTGCACTAACCACATTAATGTTAAAACTATAAAGTACTTACAATTTCGATTCTCCACTTTTTCAGATTCTCTTTAAATACACTTTTTTCACCCCAATATTCAAATCCTAATTTTAGGAAAACTTCATTTATGTCTTCTAATTCTACAAGTTTTAGATGATTCAGGGTCAAAAAACCATGTAATTTTAATAAAACCCTCGTAGCGTCTGCCAACCCCCAGGATTGGAACAATTCGTTACATTTGTTCACTTCATCTACATCAAATGTAAGAGATGGCATAGTAATTATATTAAAAGTGTCACTATTTTCACTTTCCTCTTGTTCACTCATGTTTATAATAATAATAAAAACTACCACTTATCACAATTAATGATAATATACACTAATAAATAATTTTTTTTTTTAATCAGAACACCAAACAAATTAGTAGCACGCGTGATTGCTTTCCAGAGTAATAATGACGTTTGTATATGAGCAAAAAGAAGAATTTACTGTTATTGTGAAAAGGATAAATATACTTTTTGTCTTTTATTTGAGAAAATTGAAACAATATAATGTGACGTCACATTAATTTTCAACGTTTTACTTTTAAAATTGCAAATCAAAAAGGAAATGATTGTGAATTCACATAAATATTTTTAAAAGATTTTTCTATTTATTCCTAACAGAATTTCTTGTAAAATTTAATAAGATTTCTATTCAGACAAAACCATTTCAAATTGATTTCTTTTAGAGTGAGTTTATAAGCATATCTTTTCATTTTAAAGTGACTTTTTTCTCTGTGTGTAACTCACCTCGTTCATTCGTATCAGTGCTTTCCCAAATTGTGTGATGTGAATTTACATCACTTCCCGCAGTGACTCAAATTTTCTGTTTTTGAGCCACTTTTAATGTGTTCTCTAAAATGATAGATGGGACCTTCCTAGCGGTAAGCTAATATTAGAGATTTTGACGATTCATATCAATGGTTGTTGTGACCACATCTGAATTATTTCTTCGTGTATATCAATTTATATTTTGAAGTTATAAGTGCAAGTACCCGGTCACCAATGAACTAAGGTTCTTGGTCTAGGATAAAGTATATCTGTTATGTTCTTAGTTTGAGTATCAGCACGTTAATTCTCCTGGATTAGAAGATTGGCGACCTACAATAGAACTAATAATTAATTTTGTTTTTATTTGAACTTCATAAAGTAAGTTCAAGTGTAGCTAAGCAATGAAATGGGAATCAGATTATAAACCAAATTTGAAATGTTTTATTTTTAGTTAGAAATTTAATATTCAACAGCAATTTTATGAAAACATACGTTTATTGTTTAGTCTACGTTAAAAAATTATTAAAACTGATTTAGAAATATATGTGTATTTTTTTGAAGTTGAACGATAATATTACCAAGCACTTTGTTAGAAAATATAAAATTCCTATAATAACCTGACTACGAATGGAATGCATTCACCACAATTATCAATGCAAGTATATTTATACGATTTTCACCAGAAGTAAAACGATATGTTAACAGAATTCAATGTAATCTGAAAACTGACCAAACATTTTGTTTTACATTTATTCTATTGACAGATAGATTGAAATTTTGCACAATATTCAATGTAGTTGCGGACGCATAATTTAGAAGTTTCAGATTACGTGCATCGATTCGCATTGCTATTAAAATACATCCCACAAACATTTTTATATACATATCTTCGTACGACATCAAAACTCCAACATAAGCGGTATGCTACTTGTAAATGTACAAATGTTAAACGTTCTTTGTTGAGATATGCTCGAAATTTTATTAATGTTCTGCCCTTGAATTCAAAAACGGTTTCCCATCAAACCATATTTTATGTACGTATAAAAATATGTTAAGGGGTTAAGATAACACTTTTTTTCTTGGTACGAGAACAAAAAATAAACTTTTTGGTTAACTTTGGCCAAACCGCAAATATATAACCTATAAAAAATGGAAAAGAGATTAGATTGTTTAGGAAGAAAAAGTTCGAATCTCCCAAGGAATAAAAAATCACATATACATAATATTATATGGACGCGTATTTATCCTAAGATTATATAGGCAAGATACGAAGGTCAGACACATACACATTCATCTTAACTTGAAGAAAATTGGATTAATTTGAAATGGACTTGGCTTTTTGATTTATTGATTCAGTTGTGAACGTGAATTGATTACGAAAACTTCATTGAATACGAATAATATGTTTAGGTATTCTGGATGCCGTCACCATATAGTACAAGTTTAACCCACATATCATAATATTTTTTATGTTATAACAAGACAAACGACATTTTATTGTGTCTTTTAGTCATTCATTTAGAGTTTCAATAAAAATTGCATTTGCATAATTTTCTATCTTACGAATTGATTTAATTTCAAATTGAAAAATATATAACTTTTTTTTGTTGCGGTTGAACGCAATGCGCATTACAATAAAATGTTAGTCATATAAAAACGAAACTAACTTTTCTGTTGCACAATTCATGATATGCATTTTAATAGAAATGCATATTGTACATGCCACCGAAGTTACTAATAAATTTTCGCCGAAAAAATTTCGATTATAAATAAAAATTAATTTCACATAATTTGACTAAAGGTTCTATGAACTGGATGAAGTTAGACCAATTATTTGTCGTGTTAGGGGGCAATGCGTTTAAGTTGTGGCACTAACAGTGAACACCTGTGCCAAAAATCAGGCCACATTTTATGTAGTATCATAGTGAAATAAATTAAAAGCTGGACACATGTTTTGTGGTAATTTGGACAGCGTGATGTTTGCAATTTGCAGGTGGTATGCTGTAATTGGGTGAGTATAGGTGAATGGGTATTGTGTGTGAATAAAATACGGGGTATTCAAAGGACGTTAAATCCACTGAATAATAGATATTTTCATTAAAATAAAATCTCTTATGTAGCCACTATAGGTATGTGAGCTATTCTCTGAGATTCGTGTAATTTTCCATAAGCAACAACGATCGTTCATATTAAAATCGCGGATAGCGTGAATGATCAAAAATTCTATGCGAGAGCATTACGACTTATTTCGAAATGGCACTAGGTGATTTTGATTCCACAATGCATGCCCTTTCAAAGCTTTGTAGCCACTATGGGAGCCAATATCTGAAATTCGTGTACCTTGCCATAAGCTCGAACAACATGATACAAAAATTGCGTTTATTCCTGTTGATTCAAACTACATATTTATGAAAAGGGGAACTTAAATTTAATTTTTTAATTACTGTTTCAACAAATGTACACGTGGGTAAATATCTGTCTAAGATCTATATTTCGTCTAAAATAATAGTTTTGGACACCCTCATAAATTTTTGTCTAAATTAGCAAACTGTTCAATCAATAATTTAAGAATGTCCAGAAAATTCACACTGGTCTATAATCTTGCAATAAATTATTTGATATCTAAAGGCATAACTACAAAGGAATCCAGTACAACACTGTCTTATAATGACGCAACAAAAGATATTGGCAACAATAAGCGTTCCTTTCAAATAAATTCTTGTGACAACAAAATGCTTCAAGATACTTCTTGCAAGGAATAAACAATGATACAAGCGAGTTTATCAATTGGAGAAGTTTCCGATATATATGAAAACTATCTTCTCTGGAGTGCGTCTTCGGCCGTACCCAGCTTGGTCAGAACTGAGTGAAGCCAACAATTTTTTGTTACGGCATTTCATTAGACCATAATAAGTCTAAAATTATTTGTTGTCAATTATCTTGTTTCGTGTTTTTATTTCGGTTTTGGTTCGATTTTCAATTTGGTTTCTACATTCTACTACTTTTAAATAAAACATGCTAATGCTTAGACAAGGACAGTGGAGTCTAAATATTTTAAATGGAGCATTTGACTAGGCCATAATGAAGCTAGGATTTTAAGTTGATTATAGCGCGATTTACATGATGAAAAAATGTTGGCCAGCAAAAAAAGAAGAGTTTGGTATATTAAAATTTTTGTGTGTATGACAAGAAAAGAATACCACCGTGCACAAATTTTGCTGTGCGTTTTTGTCTTTTTTTAGCAAATGCTGCCATAAAATAAAAATACTGCCATAAAATATAATCGACCCGAGTGTATATTTTATGGCAACAAATATTATTTATGGCAGTTTATATTTCTTTCTCTTCAATTCAAATAATGCGAAAAATTTATGTTGTGTGCAACTCTAAACACACAGCAAATATTTTGCTGGGACAACATTTTTTCATCATGTACGCGCTTATCAGAGCCTGAATAGAACCGAAACGGAAATATGAACGCAAAACAAGATCATTTGACATACTAATAATTTTAGGCTCATTATGGTTTAAATAAGTAGCTTATTAAAAATGTTGGACTCCTCTCGTATCTCACTAAGGCTTAGATCAATAAATTAAAAACTAATAGAATCGAAATCGAAAATTGAATGAACAAAGAAATTAGCAATTAACATAAACCGCCCAGTAGAGATCAGAAAAATTAATTATTTCGAACCGTGTAAACCAAATAAATTAATTTCATAATTGTAATTTTAACACTACAATTTACTATTTACTGACCAAACGGATTGGAATTGTTAACTTTCCGCTTTTTACCGCTGAAATTTCATCAGGATTTTTATTAAAAAATTTATCTTGATAAACTTGAGCCCATCAGATGTGTTTACGATTTTAATTCCAAGAAATATATCTGGATTCTGACTTATTGTTTTTTCAAATTTCGCCTATAGCTCACTTTCCAGATATTTCATTTTTTGCTGATTGTTTCCAAAAAATAATCCGTCATCAACATAAATTTGCAAAATGATTGATGCAGATTTTATTCTTCAACAGATATCTTTTGATTTTAACCGTTCCAATTTAAAGGCGCTTATTTTAGTCCATATAGAACCTTTTGTAATTTACAATTTTTGTTGTCTAACCATATCGTGGTAGTTGCATGTAAATATTCTCATCTATAGATGGCCATAAAGAAACGCTGGTTTAATTTCTTGATTTTATGTACGCGGACAATAAATTTGTTTAACCGTTGTTTCGTAGCGAAAGCAAACAGTTTTCTGAGAGAACTCCCGTTTACTACTGAACTAAAGTATTTTCAAAATTGATGCCATATACTATTGTTCACAACCTCTAATAACGAGTCCAAGTTTATGTTTTCCATCGCCTTTCACTCTAAAGATCCATCGGCTGCTTAATAATTTTTCTATTCCCACTTCTTCACGATTTGCAAATGTCACAGTTTGGTTGTCACTTTTGTTATCGGTACTTCTTGTTGGATTTGAGACTCAATTTGTTGATTAATTTAATCCTCTTCTTTGTCTTCTTTAAATGAATCTTCAGTTTTATCCTCTCGATTGTAAATAACAATTGGTTCTACTGAACTATACAATCGAATATCACATCTCTAGATTGAAACATTCTTTCACATAATCTATTCGATTTCGCTGCCCAACCCACACAGATACATTTTGGTTTTCTAACATGTGCTTCAATCTTTTCATACGCTGTATTTCTAAAAACGTCTCGACAGATTTGATACTTTGTTGTACCTTACGTATGCAGGTATTTTATTTATCGTTCTGGTAGGACTTCTGTTTAAAAGATACGCAATTGCACGAACTGCTCCTCCCCACGTTTTCTTTTCTAAATTAGACTCATTTAATGGAGCTCTTAACTTTTCTAAAATTGATCTGTTAAGTCTCTCTGCCTTTCCGTTAAGTTGAGCAAGGGAGGTGATATGTAATCCACAGCAATTCTTTCTGCAACTGCCCCAATTCTTCTTAATCTTACTATCATCTTCTTCTCATGAATTACATCTAGTTTTCAGCTTTACCTCATATAAGCTGGCTTCAGTTATCGTGCCCACTAACACGGTGTTACTGTTTACTTTAACTGCTACTTTGCCTTTGTTGAAATTTACTTCCCTACCATTCGATGTGATTACATTTACACTAAGCAAATCTTACTCAGATCAGAAATATGAAGCTTTTTATTTAATGTGCCTTTCTGAGTTTTAACTCGTCCAACTGCTGCGGCTTGCCTGGATATCGATGGCTAGGCCTATCTCCGTCGTTGATTCAATAATTACGTTTACTCACTCCTTTTGATTAATCATGTGTGTTGAATGTCCAGAGTCCAATATCCAAGACATTTCTTGAACTTTCTGATAATCAGATTTTTGCGTGAAACAACAAAATTTCTTCCCGTTGGACAATCTCTTTTGCACTTGATATTTAATTCAGTGTGATTTGAGTTTCTGAAAAAAATACTTGCTTAACTATACGAAGTATTCTAAGTACTGCAACCTTTACATGTGAAACTTTCTGCTCTGCTGATTTGAATGTAACGTTCTTTTGCATTCCATCCGTCTTATAGTATCGCGTTCACAAACTTCTTCTGCTAACCATCTTGCGGTGAGGTTTGTCATTGTTCGTTCACTAGTTTGTATCGACTTCCACGCTCTGGCCGTTACCAAGTGTTTTAGTCATAACATTGTGCCATTTACTTTAGTCTTTAAAGCATTTACCCGAAATGCTAAATTTTCGTCTTGGCTTAGAGCTGCTAGACCACTATTTTTATTGAAAACATAATTATAAAAATCATATTGTAGTAAATTACACTTTTGTTGCTCATTATCCAGCTGATAAATTGCGTGGCGTTTTGCGAGCATTTGATGAGCAGTTTTACAGTTAAGGTTGTGCATTGATGATTGTTTATTTATCGTCGAAATGATTAATTATGGCATATTGGCAATTGGCATCCGTGGATTATATTTTTTTCATCTGGCTTAATAATGTTGCCGTTCGTATACTCTTAAATCCTAGAGCTAATACATTAGAAGATTTCAGATCGACGATGAAATATTTTTGTTTTAATCGCTATTGCTCATAGTATTATGTTATACACAATCCTTTACTTTGGCTGTGTGCCAAACTTACCCCCCGATTCTGACGATAAGAATACTAAGACCATCTTAGCTAAAACTTTATTGTAAAGAATTTTTTTTTTAAGACTAAAGTCTTCATTGCAATTCTGAAAGCAGTAGTCTTAAATAATATATTATAAACTCTCCAAACACTTTTGTAGAGCTGCCAAACCAAATTTAAACCATATTGTTTCAAATTTATGAACGAAAGGCGACAGTGCAATTGGAAATACATATAATTATTGTTTCTGTTTAAATGTCGAAATTATGACTCCTAAGACCACTTGTTTCGCTGATATTAACGAAGACAATTTTTTAAGACTACTGACAGATAAGACTAAGTGCAGAATAAGAATTGCAAGTTTATAGTCTTCGCTAAGACAAAAGTTTTTGCTAAGACTGAAAAGACGTCTGTGACTGTACGTTATAATCGGGGGTTAAGATAAATCGTTTACTACGGTAAAACCTGGTGTTAGGACAAATTTTTCGGTGAATTTGCTATAGAGTTTTGAAAAATAATTGAATTTACCGAAAAATTTACTTAAAATTGACTTTTACCTTAAGTTTGGCACACGGCCTATGTAGTGTTAATAATATTCACACAAAACACGTATATGAAGTTATACCAGCATTTTATCCCAGAAAATAAATTTTTGTAATCAGGCAACACTAATATTTCAATAAACAATTTACTCTCGACCAAAGGTAACCCAGCCCAGATTTCGATTCAGTGCGTTCAAATATATTACATTTGTGAAGTTTTTATCAAAATTAATAAAAAAACGAAAAATTGTCAAATTTATTAAATCCCATTTTTTTCAATCATTTACTTCACTTTAATTTACTGGCAATCTCAAAAGATCGACGCTCGATAAAACTAAAACTATTTTTAGATTTAAATGCCTCGGATCAGGGCTACATGATTTCAAAACGTATTCTCTAGTGGCTAATTTTAAACCAAATTATAAGAAAATTGTTTCTTGGCAACTTCCCGAAAATAAGCTATGCGGTAGAAATTTCATAAATTTTTAGGCCTACATGATTCTTAAATATATGTACTAGTAGTTAAATGGCCAGTTCTCGATAAATTAGCTTAAAATTAGCTACTAGTGTATACATTTCAAAATCGTGTAGGCCTGATTCAAGACATTTTTTGTTTTGGCGAAATCATTTTAGTTTTATCGAGTGAGACGAAAATTTAAATAAAATTTAATGAAATTTCTAGCCCTGTTTCTAGCAACATTAGGCTGGACTATTCACACAAGAGAAACTTGGTTATTTATTTGTTAGAGTTGCCTGATTAAAAATTGTATTTTGTGGGATAGAATGCTAGAATAACTTTATATATGTACTTGAAACACTTCTTTTTAATTGTCCACGTGATATAAAACCTAACCTCTAAGCTGGGCCCATAGCCTGTTGAGAGTTTTACCGCTTTAGTGTTGACCTTTACTTTACTGATATACAGATATTTACAGATATACAAGTTTGTAACGCCCCAACGTCATGTGCCAAAAGTATAAAAGATAAACAATTTTTATAATTTATAATTTTTATTATCCGAGTATGCTAACTTTTAGAATACATTTTGAAAATATGTCATCGTTATGTCATTTGTGGTTCTTGTTTTATCGCTATACACTGACGCTCTTGTTCTGTTAGCTACAGCGATATCGCAGCGATATTTTTTATTTATTCGTTGACGCTTGTTGTCGCCGCTCTTGTTCTGTTTCAAACGATTATACCACATGATTATATGAGGGTCCCGTTTGAAACGCTATATTTTAAAACGCGAATTATCAAAACGCGATATTTCAAAATGCGATAATTCAAAACGCGATACGGTACAAAACGCGATACGGTACAAAATGCGATATTTCAAAACGCGATATTTCAAAACTCGATATGGTACAAAACGCGATATGGTACAAAACGTTAGTTTAGGATCGGGTTATATCAGGCGGGTGAAGGGTAATTTTAATTTCAGTTTATAGGAATTTAAAAATCGATAGGGGCGAGAATATATAGGACCGGAATCAATCGGGTCGCTGCGCTCCCGTCGCTTCGCAATGCACATTCTGTACCATAACGCGTTTTGAAATATCGCATTTTGAAATATCGCGTTTTGTACCATATCTCGTTTTGTCATATCTCGTTTTGAAATATCGCGTTTTGAAATATCTCGTTTCGAGCGGATCCATTATATGAGAATGAGAAATATACAACTGCTCTCGGTGCCACAGTGGTAGTTTTGAGAACTATGTAGCATTTGAGACACGACACGTATATATTCGATATTAATTCAAAAATTATCTAACAGCACCGAAACTAATAATCAGAGAATGAGACTAATTTTAACTGTTTCCAGCGCTTGTGTTTTTAGTACTAATGTGATTCATCAAAAATTACGGTATTTAAGCTTTTCCAATGATATACGACAAGTACATGTTGTATATATAATAAACGAATGATCAGCTACCAGCGTCAAACCGGTAGAGTTTAGAACTAAAGTGGTATCGCCAGCCCTGTTGTATGGTTTAACACCTTTCAACCGATATACTGGTGCAGGTATAGGGCATTTTATGGGTAATTTGTTATAGCAAGTAGTCGATCCCTTTGTATGAAATCCTAGAAGCCTTTAAAAATAAAAATAAAGGTGGATTTACATATCTGACGATTTTTCGGCGCGACTGCTTGCCGCAGGAAATTCGGCGAACGCGTATTATCGATGATTTACATATTCAACGATTTTTCGGCACAGTTTTTTCACACATCCATACATAAACAATAGAATGACACATAATTTAAAAAAACAGATGAAGTTAAAAAAAAATTATTCTATGTATGCTGTGTCGTTGCGCCGAAAAGATAAATTTTGTTCATGTCTTCGCCGTGCCGAAAATTCGGCGAAGAAATCCTTTCTGATTGGTTGAATGTGCCACGTGATGTTCGGCGCAGAAAAATCATCGGATATGTAAATCCACCTTAAAAGAAGAGATATACAAAAAAAAGCAATTGCTATACAAACACGAAACAGTCAGCCAACTAAATTTTGGGGATGCAAAATAAAAATAGCAGTCAATCAGCTCTTAAATTTTTTCCTAACTAAGTTCAATTGGGTTCGCAGAAAACATGTAGGAAACGAGTAATAGAGAATAAAACCTGACTAAAACTAATCCGATGCGAAATTAGAATGAACTGCAGGTTAATATTTATTCCTTTAAAGCTCCGATCTCCTAATTCTCTGATGTATCCTTTAACTCAAATTCCATCCACAGTCAGAGGTTATACTCAAATTAATCCAACACAGAATTAACCTAGAGTCTACACTATGCAAATTTACTGATATTTTCTATCAGGGTATCAATGTATGTGTGAGTATTTTGTATAAATTTTGACACTATCAGCAAATATTATATAGTATCAATATACGACACTGCCTTGTAAAATCGTGTTCCAAAATATTTTTCTATAAGCTAAGAGTGAAGTTAGGTGTTTTAGTATAAGTTCGAAAAAAATTCGAAAATCAACACAGCTAGGGCAAAAAACTGTGTGTAGGTAAAAAAAAAAGTAAGTAAGTACTGTCATTGTCATGTCAAAAACGTTCTCAATTAAATTTTAGTGGTCTCATAGTCTGTGAAAATGCTAGAATGATGCTAGAATACATAAATAATAAATGGTGATACAGACGAATGCAATGTGAGTATATCGTCAATTTTACTGATACATTTATTAAGTATTAATTATTGTTCTTAATATTCTATTTCAGTCGGGGGAAAGTTGGAAAAGTTACTGAATTCAATCATCTACGTGCTACGACATCAAAATTCTCTATGAAAAATCGATGTTTAATGTTTCCGAAGGAGAGGATCCTGAAACGCCGATTAATATAGATGATAAGCTTAAGCTACTCACAGGTAATAGCTTGTTGAAGTTCGTCCAGGATCAATTAGAGAAAAATCTTGAAAAGTTAGCCAAAGAAAAGGATGCTTATTCTCCCGTTAAATTGTTCAGCTGTAGCGCTGACACTATTGCATCTAATGATAATCTGTCCTGTTCAGTGAATATGGAAAGTACCCAATCAGCTGGCCGCTCGAATTATATAAAATCCTAGAACAATACGTAAATATTTTTGAACAAATTCCGTTACGTTTATTAAGAAAGTTGAAACGTTTTCAAGTTGAGACATTCCAAAAATTAAAAAATACTCGTTTAGACCTGAAATCCAAACTGCAGATTAGCGAAAAAATCTTAAGAAATATTAAAACGAAAGGAACCTTGAGTAAAGATGTACAAAAGTCAACCACCGAACTTTTAAATTTGGATTACTCAGCTGAAATGGCATCAATATAAGATGAACAGGAATGTGCTAATAAAAGTTGATGCCGATGACTGCCAGTTGAATATTTGTAACTAAATTAAATCTGCAGATGAGATACATCTGTAAACCATCTCTTTAGCTGGTAACAACTCTACGATTGCAAAAAAATCAAGTTTCGTGTTAAAAAACCAATAGCCAGTACGTTGTCATTAAACGCAGTGGATTTGAAAGATTTTGATCCAAATTACATAAGTGATGAGATTAACCTCGACGATTCTTACATGATAAGGAACACCATTATGTAATTTCATGAATAAAAGATAATTAAAACACTTTTTTAACCAACATTATTTTATTTATTACTCGAATTAACCACTCTTATTGCATCAGAATGTTAAGCCAAATTAAGATAAATCTTTGCAGCTTTCCACTATGTAATTACATGTTTCGATCAACAAAACATGTTAGTAATGTGGTATTCATCATATGCATAACGTTTTTAACGACACTTTGATAACCAAAAATCATAACTTTTTGACAATTTGATTTTACTTCGAATATTTTTTCGAAGTTCGAAAAAACGACAAAAGCGACAACGTGACAAAAAATCTAATTACGGCGGTAAGCTAAGAGAAAAAAAGAACACGAACGTCGTATATATAAGTTATTTAATATATGCTATCAGCAAATTATCAGGAGGATATTTCACGATAAATTATCATGAAATTATTACAAAATGTCATCCTTTTGAGGTTATGTTTCTTCATTATAAATTTAATTTAAAGGGTAACGATACCCTGATAGAAAATATCAGAGAATTTGCATAGTGTAGACTCTAGGCAATATAGATAACTTATTTCGTTGAATGTTACTGTCTTCGGGATAATGACTTCGGGGAGCCCCTAAACCTCTGGTTCCCCAATAAATACTCTTGCCGTCTAATGCTCTAATGTATCGTTTAATCTAAATTCACTAAATTCAAAATCTGGGGCCATACTCAATATAATATAAACGTTCATGTCGTCTAATGTCGATTCGGATTTAAAATCAATTACATTTTTCGATTATAATTTCAGTTTTTGGGGGTTGGTAGTAATATTTTTGTTTTTCTGATCACAACATAATTATTTTTGTCATTAAAACATAACGGGTTTCTCTTTCTTTGACAAACTAGTTTTATGGGTTGATATATAGAGAAATATATAACGTTTATTTTTAGAATTTGAAAATATTTTGAAAAAAAACGAAAAAAGTTGATATTGAAATAATATTAATATTGATAGATTTAAACTCTAACTTGTCAAGTGAATATTTCTTTACACTATATGGATTAAGTTGGGTGAACTGGTTAAAACTGCTGGCTACGGAACTCCTCGAAACATGTGAGTCTTATGATTTGAACATGCTAAACCTCTAGCAAAAGAAATTTATGTATTCCTTTGTCCGATGCAAAGATACTACCATAATTTAAAATGTACGTTAAAACTTTGTTATTTTACACCACAAATTTTAAGTTAAGAATGAATTGAAACATTATGTTTCGTAATTACATTTACTTTTACATCAATTAAGTGAAAATGACGAAATAAAATTAAACGTTGAGTACAAATAATTTTAACAATTAACAAAGTAGCATAAATCACATTGCCAGCAACCCGAAATCACCAAATACTTTATTGAATAAAATCGTATCGTACATTTCCCAACACAATAAAAACAACAGTAACATAAAATTTTCCACGAACAACAATTTAGCTAGCGTATTAAACATATCTTTTAAGATGGAATGTGGCTATGATGTACTTATAGATACAGAGATACACCAGAGTTCCTACATTAAAGAGCTTTTAAAAACAAATTAGAACTTGTGTTTTCCAACCTACTAAATATAAACCGTTGTTAAAAATTGAAACAAGCTCATAAATCCTTTTCCCCAATTCCAAAACATAAAAAATAACATGAGTTATAAAATTCCAAAATACATAAAAATGTTTATATACGAGTACATTTGTTGTTTTTCTTATCGTAACATAATCATAAAAAACACAAAATGCAGAAGCCAAAATATTTTATAGTAAACAAGTGGAACAAAATGATAACACTAAATTGTTATCTATTTAAGCCAACATTAAAATAATCAATAAAATAAAAGACGTTATATATAGAAATCGGAATGATCGCGAAATACATAAATTATTATTACATAAAAAAGGTCAAACATTAATATGAAATAATATTCACGGTAACCCCTAGAATCGTGAAAAATTTGAAAGGTACGAACAAAAACCAACAACAAAATATTTTTTATTTTACTTTTATATTGTGTATTTCCGTCAAAGATTTATGCATTTTAAGAATTACCATAATACAACAAAAACAATATTATGCTAAGAACAGATAAAAAGTATACGTCTTATGTATATTTCTTATGAATTTCTATTTATGTACCACTGTACCAATTTCTTTTTTTTTATAACTTTATCTTTTATTTAATCTTCAACCGATTTTTCGCGCCACCATATAAATTGGATTACACCGTACAAAAAAAAATAATAATTCATAATTTTTGACTTTTCGTTTCGGATTTTGGTTTATATGGCAGCATGATAGATGGCAGATTAAAATATGTTTAGTTACGCGATTTAAATCGGAAATTTGCAATGATGGAGCTAAGCTGGGGCATTAAGCTACTAAATTACAAGGCATTAGAAACAAAAATTTGTAAAACTTTTGTGAGTTGGTGTTCAAATTATTCTTTAAACATTAATTTACTTTTAACTAAACCGTTTAAAATAAAAAACAAAAAGTGGATTTCCAGATTTTCATCTAATAATTATTATTTTTAAATTTTTTTCTTGAAATAAAAAATATTTATTCGGGCAGATTTCATACATTTCATTACATTTAAATATTAAAAACTATTGCTCACTGCCAGAAAAGTCATTGGCGGTTTGATGATGAAATGTTGAGCTTGGTGTTTGATGGGCATTCGAATTATTCGAAAGATGTTGTAGACACTTGATTGTATGAAAGGTGTCTGAATGTTGAAAAAACCCATGTTTGCCATAACTCTTGCATTTACTATCACAACTTTATAAATATCAGTAAGATGATAACCAGAAAGTGTAACTGCCGGTGGTATGTGGTCCTTAATTTTCCATAATTCATTTTCAAGCGGTGTAGGGGAAATTTGTCGGTGAATTCATTAATTCATTATTCATGCGGCATATATTTGCTCACTGTATCCCGGAACCCACGTCTTACTCTTGTTCGTTCTTTGCTGAATTTCTGAATTACGAAGCTCGCATTTTCCAGAAGATGATCAAATTGTTGTATAGTAGCAGCGCAAATACCAGGATCATTTATGTGGTTATTACGCTCTTGGCAGAAGCGTTTTAATTATTTATAATGTATATTCATATTTTTCAGTTCCCCTTCAAATTCCCTGAGATCATATAGTAGATGCTTGAGGTATTCTATGCTATATTTTATTTCATTGACCGTCTCTGCACTTGATGGGCAAAATAATAAGGTCATAATGAATACCGAATAAGGGATATGATTAGCACAAGATAGCTTCGCGTAGTGTAGTGTATTGGTAAGGGGCCTTCTTAGCTGTAGACCTTTCGAGTATTCCTTTCTGTTCAGTGTCATCAAAACAAACACCGCTAGTAACTGCTGTGTGAAATACTCAAGCGACCCGATAATCTTATATTGCATCTAAAAACAAAAAAAACCAATAATATTGACATTCGTTTCGAAATGTCAAAATGTAAAAGTGATGGATTCTAATATTTTATTAGCAGATGAAACCAGCAAATTGATCGACGCACTACCTAGTATAAATTACTAAAACTAATTTTAGTACACTATTCATGCTGTGGAGAAAATTATTTGTTCGTCAGTCAAAAACGACAAGTCAGTGTGTGAACATAAAAATTCTATGTATCGTTCAAGATAAAAAAATAAAAATAAAATCAAAGTTTTATTGTTAATTGAATACAACACTTTCACAATCGGAGTTTTAAGGTGACGACTCTGATTAATTTGTCATGCCCTTGGTGAGTTTCTAATACTCACCCACTTGGTGGATTGCAAATTTTCGTCTCTTATAAGAACTAATACGTTTTCCTTTATATTTGGTTGTTGTTTTATCCATTTAAATCATCAAAGGATTACAGCATCGCGCGGGGCGAGCATGGATCCACAAATTAAAAAAAAACCGGGTGTTAAATATTCAAGTTGATTAGGACCCTCTGATAATAAACAAGGCGGTCTAGAATTTATTGTTGCTTCAATCTCGCTCAACAAAGATGTTAATTCTGCATATGTTAGTAGTATATATGCTGCAACCATCTTCAAATGTTGTATTACAGATTTTACTCTTGTTTGCCATATGCCGCCGAAATGTAGTGAGCCTGGAGGAATGAAATGTCATTGTATCCCTTAGTTGGCTAATATGTTTTAAATATCGTTTGAATGATGAATAGATTGCAAAATATTAATTTCCCACCACAAAATTCCGGCTATGAAACATTTTAGGGCTGCAACCTCTTCTGAATATTTGTTCCGCGTACCTTGGGCATTCAAAAATTGTTCGGATTGGCATAATCTATTCCCGTATGGGTAAATGCTCTTGCGGGTGCTATACTTTTAAAGGAAGTAGGCTTCCCGTCCGTTGAGTTACTCTGTTAGCCTAAAACTAGGTTAGAACCTAAAACACTTGTGACATTGGCATGTAAAATTTTTCAATAGGATCATTTGACACTTTTAACGTAAAGTACAAATCAAGACCTTTCCAGAAACTACTGTCTATATCAAGATTTTATGAGTTTTCACAACAAAATTTTTTGTTCTAGTTTTGTTCAACAAACGTTCAAATGATGCCTGTTATTTAAATGGGGCCACCCATAAAATTGATCACTTGGCACTTTTAGCGTAAACTACACATCAAGATCTTCCTCGCTAATTTAAACTCTTTCTAACTACTGTCTATTAATGGGTCTTTTAATTTTTTTGGAACAAAAATTTTCCATTTAGCGGTCTATATACAGTCGTGGTCAGAAAATTAGGGACATCAAACTTTGAGGTCTTTCCATAGAATTTGATTGAAATCAGGATATTGCGCAGGCCAAGTCTTAACATTGATTTTTTATCCACAAAAAACAGTTTCGCCTTTCTTGAAGTGTGTTTCGGGTCGTTATTTGGCATATACATCCACCGTACAGGCATCATGTTACATTCAGCCATTTTGTATACCATGGTGTCTTTTCCAATCTGAATGATTACACTGTGCTAGTTGAAAAATGTGACAAGCTGGGCACCCAGGAGGTAAAACTAATTCGAGTACGCTGAGTTCAATGGTGCTAGTCCCCATTTTTGAGATATCGCATTCGACATGTTTTGGCTCTGAATCAAAATATACCCTCATTTTCACGTTGATACCTCTTGAACCATTAAGATTTTCGTTATGCTTTATTCAGCAAAATTGTTGCGCAAGTCAAGACCAACAACATTGCCGAACATATCAAGACCGAAAAACCACATCTAATTTTTTTTTGCTTTTCATTTCAACGAAAAACACTGTTTTTATCATTTTTTATCATTTTGTTGAATTTAAATCGAGTAGAATCGATCGAATAAACATCGCATCGACAAATATAGATACAATAGAAACTATTTAAAAGAAAGTTAAATCGATTCAGTTGATTTTATGGTGATTTTTCCTAAAACAAAAATTCCTAAACAATTAACATTTTTTTTCTCTTTGACAAACCAATGGCGTGCCGTTGCGATAATGGATAAAAATCCTGGATTTTTCCATCCCATCGTTTTAACTAATTACATCACGTAAATTATACAACAGACACGCCAATTTGCATACAAAAAAGTTGAAAAAAATTTAAAAATAATCTGGGATAGAAATATCCGAGATTTTTATCCGTCGTATGATTCTGTGATTGAATGGCGCAGTGAGATTTGATGGTTGATATATTGATGCAGATGTTTCTTAATTTACGTGATGTAACGGGTGGAGCAAAAGTCCCGCTACCATTTTGATTGCGCGCCATCTTGGTTATGTGACGTTTAGCTCAGTTTCGCTTTAACCATTGTGTTGTGTAACGCCCAAATTTTATAATGGATAAATATACGCCACAAGAACGAGCAGATATAGTGACAATATTTATTGAAAATTATCGTTCCATTATTGCCACTCAGCGGAAATTTCGTCTAAAATATCCTAATCGTCCAGTGCTTCACAAGCTCCAGAAACATCAATTCGGAGACGTGGTTCCCAGTTACACATTTCTGCACGCAGTTTAAGGCAAATTTTGAAAACTGATTTGAAAATGTTCCCGTACAAAATTCAATTAGTCCATAAATTGCTACCGAGAGATCACGATCAACGAGTTGAGTATAGTAATGCAATCCTAAGGCTGTCTGTTGAAATTGAAGATTTTTCGTCTAAATTGATAATGAGCGATGAAGCCCATTTTCTTCTCAGTGGCCACGTCAATAAACAGAACGGTTGGTTTTGGAGAACACACAATCCTCAATTAATTCATGAAACATCATTGCATCCACTAAAAACAACTGTATGGTGTGGTATTCATGCTGGAAACATTATTGGTCCCTATATTTTTGAAAATGACCGAGGTGTTGAAGTTACTGTTACTGCTGAACGGTACCAAGACATGATCCGAAATTTTCTTGTGCCTGAAATGGAACAGCTAGGACTAGAAGACATGTTGTTTCAGCAAGATGGGGCCACAGCATACACAGCCCGTTCAACAATTCAATTATTCAATGACGTTTTTCCACGAAGACTTATTTCGCGAAATGGCGATTTAGCATGGCCAGCCAGATCTCCGGATTTAACAGCACCAGACTTTTTCTTATGGGGTTTTTTAAAATCAAAAGTTTATGTGAATAAGCCCCAAACGATTCAACATTTTAAAGACAATATTCGTCACGAAATTGAAAAAATTCAGCCTGAGATGCTGCAGGATGTCATGAAAAATGCCTTAAAAAGAGCCGAAAAATGCACAGCGATTCGCGCTCACCATTTAGACGATACAATTTTCCAATCATAACGAAAAAAAATGTTAAGACCAAATAAACTTTTTATGAAAACCAAACTTACTTATCTTTTCTTTGAACAAAGTTATAGGCAATCAAAATGGTAGCGGGACTTTTGCCCCACCCGTTAATTGGTGAAAACGATGGGGTGGAAAAATCCAGGATTTTTATCCACTATCGCAACGGCACTTCATTGTTTTGTCAAAGAGAAGAAAATTGTTAATTTTTTAGGATTTTTTTTTAGGTAAATCAACTGAATCGATTTAACTTTCTTTTAAATAGTCTATATTGTATCAATTCAACAAAATGATAAAAACAGTGTTTTTCGTTGAAATGAAAAGCAAAAAAAAAATTAGATGTGGTTTTTCGGTCTTGATATGTTCGACAATGTTGTTGATCTTGACTTGCGTAACAATTTTGCTGAATAAAGCATAACGAAAATCTCAATGGTTCAAGAGCTATCAACGTGAAAATGAGGGTATATTTTGACTCAGAGCCAAAACATGTCGAATACGATATCTCAAAAATGAGGACTAACTTTGAAATGGGACTTACACCATTGAATTCAGCATACTCGAATTAAGTTTACCCCCGGGTGCTCAGCTTGTCACGAAAAAAAGTTTGCAATTCAAGCACAGTGTTATTTGCAAAACTCTCAGATTTCCGAGTGCACTAACTTCCAGACTAATCTCTTTCTTAATATTGCGACAGATGTCAGAAAAGGGCTTTTTACCCCGTTTTTTCATGGAGTTTTGCTCTTTTGTTGCATATGCGACCATATTTTTGGAACGTGATATTTTTTTTAGTAATTTTACGATACGACTTCCCTACATCCCCTACTCTCTTTTTCGGCGAGCAATCAACACCTCGTCCTATTTTTACAAATTTCAACAAAAAACCATATTATTCGTTTAAAAAGTTTATATTTATTCGGTGAAAAGTATTTTAAACACTAAACGTTTAAGAAAATTTAAAGAAATACGAAGTGTCCTTAATTATTTGTCCACTCATATTTGACGTTTTTTTGGGTTTCCGAGGAATCCCATAAATATACCAATATGAAGCCTCCTTTGATTATGAATATAGCCTCCTTTAATTGCAATTTCTAAAAGCGACCATTACACAATCAATACTATTGTCATTACTTGTAATGACAATACTACCTAAATTTAGCATCATTACTTCGGCTGCGGGCCAAAAGTTGAGTAAATCATTTACTATGGTAAAAATCGGATTTAGAACAAGTCATTGAAGTTGGCCCGAAAAAACATCCCGAAATTTTTGGTAAGTTTCCTCGCTTAAGTGTGGTCAGCCCGAAAAAGTGTAAATTTTGAAAAAGTGTAGTCTCATCCCGAAAAAAGTGTAATCTCATCCCGAAAGTGTAGATACATTTTTCATGAAAAAATTGATATTATTTTATTACCATATTATTAGTATGCATTTTTTTATAATATGCACTTGATAATAAAATAGGTATATTAATGAAAGATAATTTAAAAAGCTCTAAACGACAGAGCGCAAGGGATAAATTCATAAAATAAAGTTATACATAGACAAAATATGATCTTAATTTTCTAGAGCAGATACTAGAGATAAATATGTGTAGTGGCATATACGGCTATATAGGTCCTGGTCATACCTAATGACCCTGGGCAACACAGGCGCATATCATGACGATAAGATATAAATTTATAAATATTTGTTATTCGTATTAAGATAAAATCTTAAATTTTCTAGAGCCGATACTAGAGATAAATATGTGTAGTGGCATGTACGGCTATATGGGTCACCGGTGTGAAGTTTCTAACGTTAATTAAAAGTGTAGCATACGCAACAAATATTCTGCAGCGCATGCAACTTATATATGCAGTGTATGCAACTTATTTAACATGTATGTAAATAATTTATAAGAAAAACCACAAAAACTAAAATTAAATTAATAATTTCGAATTAAAAACAAACGAAAAATAGATGCACAAATATGTATTAAAGTTTTCTAAGTTTTATCATACACTAATATTTACCAATTGAGGTTAAACACATAATTAACACTCCATCCTAGAGTTTTGTCAGAGGAGCCCAACCCTTTTTATATGTACGGGCTATACAAATTTAAATAGACTCGAATGTTTTCTATTCGATAATACTAGTGGCTATATTGCGAAAACTCTAGGATGGAGTGTTAATTGGGTGTGTAGGTACAGCTTCCTTATAAATTTTTTATCAAAATATGAAATTTTGTCAGAGGAGCCCAACCCTTTTTATATGTACGGGCTATACATATTTAAATAGGCTCGTATGTCTACTATTCGATATTACTAGTGGCTATATTGCGAAAACTCTAGGATGGAGTGTTAATTGGGTGTGTAGGTACAGCTTCCATAAAATTTTTTTATCAAAATATGAAATTTTGTCAGAGGAGCCCAACCCTTTTTATATGTACGGGCTAAAATATATTTGAATAGGCTCGAATGTCTACTATTTGATAATACTAGTGGCTATATTGCGAAAACTCTAGGATGGAGTGTTAAGTATGTGTTTAACCTCAATTGGTAAATATTAGTTTATGATAAAACTTTGTAAACTTTAATACATATTTGTACATATATTTTTCTTTTGTTTTTAACTCGAAATTATTAATTTAATGTTAGTTTTTGTGGTTTTCTTATAAATTATTTACATACATGTTAAATAAGTTGCATACACTGCATAGATAAGTTGCATGCGCTGCAGAATATTTGTTGCGTATGCTACACTTTTAATTAACGTTAGAAACTTCACACCGGTATATGGGTCCTGGTCATACCTAATGACCCTAAACAACACAGGCGCATATTATGACGATAAGATATAAAGTATGACCAGGTCCTATATAGCCGTATATGCCACTACCCATATTTATCTCTAGTATCTGCTCTAGAAAATTTAAGATTTTATCTTAATACGAATAACAAATATTTATAAATTTATATCTTATCGTCATGATATGCGCCTGTGTTTCTTAGGGTCATTAGGTATGACCAGGACCTATATAGCCGTATATGCCACTACACATATTTATCTCTAGTATCTGCTCTAGAAAATTAAGATCATATTTTGTCTATGTATAACTTTATTTTATGAATTTATCCCTTGCGCTCTGTCGTTTAGAGCTTTTTAAATTATCTTTCATTAATATACCTATTTTATTATCAAGTGCGTATTATAACAAAATGCATACTAATAATATGGTAATAAAATAATATCAATTTTTCCATGAAAAATGTATCTACTTTTTCGGGCTGACTACACTTTAGCGAGGAAATTTACCAAAAATTCGGGATGATTTTTCGGGCCAACTTCAATGACTTTTTAGAACAGATTATTCGATCAGGTCGCCATAAAGTTTTTGAAAAATAAATGAATTTACTAAAAATAGACTTTTAGCCGACTATTGGCCCGCAGCCTTCATCATTAATTTTCACTATTTCACAATCAATATTATTGACAATATTTGTGACATTTGGCGTATAAAATATCTCGCGTTCTTAATTTGTTTTTTTTTAGTGTAGTAAGTACGTACAAAAAATATTTCGTGTTTTATTTTCGGTTTTCGTATGTTACGTGCTTGTATTAAGGCTGTGTGCCAATCTAAAGGTAAAAGTCAATTTTAAGTAAATTTTTCGGTAAATTCAATTATTTTTCAAAAACTCTATGGCAAACTGATCGAAAAATCTGTCCTAAAACCGGTTTTTGCCGTAGTAAATGATTTACCTTAAGTTTGGCAGACAGCCTAAATATTTAAATTCATAATGAATAGGAATATTAGAAAGGAAAAAACGTGTATTTCTATTATTCTAGCTTATGCTTTAAAAAAAAATCGCGGCGCCGAATTTGGATTAAAAATTGGATTCAAAAGCGTGACCATTACTCCCATTTCGTCTTATTAAATGACATAGGAAGTACAGATGCTACTGACTTTCAAAATTATTTTAGAATGGGTGAAGAAAAATATACATAATTTAATTACTTACTGGAATTAGTGGAACCTTATTTAAAGCGACAAGACACGCATATGCGGCGAAGCATACCCGTAAACGAACGGCTTGCACTAACCCTGCGATATTTAGCCACTGGTAGGATATTTAGCCACTCAATAAGCAAGGCCATCATCGAAACATGTGAAATTATTATTTTTGTTTTAACCCTTGTGTTTACAACCGCTTACACGAGTTAGTTTTCGTATTTTATTAGCCAAAATTTTATGGATTTAGGTGACTTATTAGCTTGAAATCTTTAGCAATTATTATTTGTTAATAATAATTATTTGTTTTAGATTAGATTTTGACAAAATGTATTTATCAATGTAACATGAAAATACAAATTTTCATTCAATACTAAATATATGAAATCATGGACATACCCGGGTATACTGGTTGTAAACATGAAGGGTAAAAGATTACATTAAGGTAACCGTCGCGTTGAGTAAACTAAAAAGAAAAATACATTTTATTATCATCTCGACGTTATCTAGTTTATTGTATGTTAATATATTCTATTTTTAGTTTCCTACAACTCCCGAAGAGTGGACCGACATAGACAATGATTTTGCTAATATGCACTTTTTTATAACACCGTGGGAGCAATCGACAGCAAACATATCGCCACACAAAAACCCAAAAATTCAGGGTCTCTTTATTACAATTACAAAGGATTTTACAGGATAGTTTTGTTAGCTGTAGTAAATGCTAGAAAGGAATTTATAATGGTCGATGTTGGGATGAACGTGCCAATATGCCATATGTTTTTGTCGCGGACGAGGCATTTCCATTATACGTGAATATACAAAAGCCATATTCTCAAAAAACACTTAACGAGGCCCGACATGTTTACAACAACAGACTTTCTCGTACACGTCTAGTTATAGAAAACACTTTCGGTATTCTTGTATCGCGATTTGGCGTCTTCCAGAAGGCAATAAAACTCGAACCAAAGAAAGCAGAAACCATAACAATGGCATGCTGCTATTTGCATAACTTTTTGACAAAAGAAAACCACTGAAATTACTTCGCAAATGAGGCAAATACGAAAGAGTGTAATTTATTAAGTTTACAAAGTACCCTTAACAGAAACAGCACCTCATATGCAAAATTAATACCCGAGGGGGTAAGGGGCATCGGTCTAGAAGGTCAATACACCAGCCCAAATGTCAACCTCACCTGCACGTGGTGCTCCCTGCTAATTAACCAACGAGGCTCTGGCGACCGAGTAACGGCGGGATAACCGAACACAGAGAACCTAGCAAATGATGTTCTCTCCACTGACCCACTGCCAATTTCACTGGTTAGATTGGTAGCTGCTTCAATAACCAGTCATTATAATGCAATGAGTTTTCAACAAAAAGGAATTTTTACCCCAGGTGGTACACCAACTGCTCAGTTGTCAAATCCACCCTCTAACGAGGCCGGCTCAAAGGATTCTGGGGTGAGCCAACCATTGCTATTCCCATTCGATCGAAGTTCAAAATTAGCTAGGTCACCACCTAGACAAATAGAGTTCGCAACTCAGCAGGAAATCGAAAATGCTGAACTACGCAGAAGACTGAGTGAAATAGAAAAAGTCGCATCGCAACTTAGCAATGAAATCGCTAAGTTAAAGAAAGAAAACGAGGAGCTAAAGAAGCCCAATCTGACAGAGGTTGTGGAAACTCCTCTTACTTGTTATAACGAAACCAGTACACTTACCCGTACTGACGCTGAGTTCCACACAGATGAGGAGGAACTTGCAAGAGAAACTGATTGGATATACAAACAAAAGAAAAGACCAATGAAAAAACGAAGAGCAGAATTCTCACCAGTAGTTGAGGAGCTCTCGCAAGCAAAAGTTAATGAAACTGTCAAACCAGTGCCTGTACCCCAACATCACCAGCGACAAGAACAACGCAAGGTTGCAATGAAGACCAAAGCACTACCGCCAATTAATGTGATAGGCATTACTGAGTTTGCGAATATCCAAGTTCTAATGAAATCAGTGTCCACTAACGACTATAGAGTAGTTGCACTAAACAATAATGTTTGGAAGATAAACACAAGAGATCCCGATGCATACAGAGCTTTAGCCACAAAGCTCACTGAAGAAGGTAAAGAGTGGTATACATATGAAGACAAAAATAACTGAAACATCAAGGTTATGGCCAGAGGTCTACATCCCACCTGCAAGAAGGAGGATATAATAGAAGATCTCAAAATGAAAGAACTGCAAATTGAAGACGCAGTAAATATCCTTAAACGAGAGAAAGTTGAAAATAGTCAAGGAACCAAGATCGTTAAAAGAGGGCTCCCGCTATTCATGCTCACATTCAACAAAAGCGAAAAAATTGAAAATATATTTAATGTCAAAGCAATACTTAATATGAGGGTTAAAATAGAACCACTGAAAAAGAACACGAGATTAATACCTCAATGCAAGAAATGCCAAGGTTATAACCACACCCAAAAATATTGCGGGAGAGATGTTAGGTGCGTAAAATGTGCCGGCAGACACAACGCGAAAGACTGTTCTCTTTGTCGATCCGAACCTGCAAGGTGTATAAACTGTAAAGGACAACACCCAGCCAACTATAGAGGATGCGAAGTAGCGGTACAACTGCAAAGGTTAAGAAATAAAACACGCCAATCGACTCAAAACAGTAATGTTAGAAGAGAAAGGATTCCAACTACAACTAGAGCGCCGACGCAACCAGAGCCAATAGGGCCAGAGAGGAGATCCTACTCTCAGATAACGCAACAGAATACTATTGAAGAAAATCCACTAGAAAGGATATTTCGAAGTATAGAAACGATAAATGCACGGCTAGCAAAACAAGAACGTGGTCTAGAAGCTATATATAAGCGGCTGGATAGACAAGAAGCTACGAATGAGCTTACATCAATGCTATACTAATCAAATGAATAGATCACTTAGAATTGTTATTTGGAACGCGAATGGATTACCACAGCATGTTCCAGAACTAGAAACTTTTCTAAACTTAGAAAAAATAGATATATGTCTTGTCTCGGAAACTCATTTAACAGAAACTTCATTTATTAAAATACGTGACTATCAATGCTATCATGCTATTCATCCAGGAGGAAATGCTAGAGGCGGGTCTACCGTAATTGTTAAAAATAATATTAGACATTATGAAGTGCCCGGCATTGAGGAAGAAATTATGCAGGTTAAAACCATAATAGTTCAATCACTAAATAATAGGGAACTCAGTATCTCCTCTATTTACTGTCCCCCACGCCATCAATTAAAAAAAGAAGACTACAGTCGACTATTTAAATCACTAGGATCAAATTTTATCATAGGCGGTGATTTTAATGCAAAGAATACCTATTGGGGATCTAGACTTACAACCTCTAAAGGGAAAGAGTTATTTTATGCAGCTCGCGAGAGCAACTGTGAATTCTTCTCTGGCGATAAACCAACATATTGGCCTGCTGACATACATAAAATTCCAGATCTTCTTGACTTCTTTGTAACAAAAGGAGTTTTAGAGGACTACACATGCATTGAAAATAGTGAAGAACTATCATCTGACCACTCACCTGTGATCATGACGCTGAGTACAATGATAATAAAAAAAGATAATTCACCCAAGTTAACAAACAATAAAACCAATTGGGATCTATTCAAGAAATTAGTAGAAGATCGAACAAATCTCGGCGAACCAATTAGAACGAAGGTGCAGCTGGAAGATGAACTAGAAATATTTAATAACAATATCCAGCAAGCGGCTTGGGAAAGTTCACCGATTTCTCATACCAATGCTATAATGAAACATAACTATCCTCTTGAAGTCAGAGAGCTACTCAAAGAGAAACGGAAAGCTCGCAAAATCTGGCAGCACTCTCGTGCACCGCAACACAAAACTATTTTAAATTTTTTGTGCAACAAATTAAAACAACTAATAAAGGAAATGAAGAACGAAAGCATAACTAAGCGACTACGAGGTCTTTCTGAATTAAAGGATGACGATTACTCGCTTTGGAAAGCAACGAAGGGACTAAAAAGATCCAAAATGCATGTGCCACCTATCAAATGCGATGACGGATCATGGGCTAAAAGTGACAAGCAGAAAGTTTCTCTATTTGCTGCTTATTTAGAAGAGACTTTTCAACCGTTGCCGAGACAAACAGCAAATAAAAATACAACAGTCGTAAACAAAGCAGATGATCTTGACATAAGGCATGTGACTTTATTGGAGCTTAAAACTGAAATCAATAGTAATTTAAGTATCAGAAAAGCTCCAGGTTATGATTTAATAACTGGGCAAATTATGAAAGCCATTCCCGAGACAGGTTTGCGTAAATTAAATCAAATAATTAATGCAGCTTTCAGACTGAAATATGTTCCACGACAATGGAAGGTGGCCGAAGTAATAATGATTCCTAAACCAGGTAAACCAGGAAACGATAAAAAATCATATAGACCGATATCACTACTTCCCGTCATATCAAAAATATTTGAAAAACTGTTGCTGAAAAGACTCAAACCTATAATAGAAGAGAGATGCCTAATTCCACCACACCAATTTGGGTTTAGAGAAAATCACTCTACAGTTGAACAAGTTCACAGAATAACGGATGTCATTGAGGATGCACTCGAGAATAAGAAAATATGCTCCAGTATTTTCTTAGATGTAGCTCAAGCTTTCGACAAAGTTTGGCACCAAGGGCTTGAATTTAAACTGCATCGAGACCTGCCTAAGCAATTTTATCAAATTCTGAAATCGTACATAGCTGATCGACACTTTAGAGTCAAATTTGAAAATGAGTACTCTGAAATAAAAAGAATATCAGCAGGTATACCACAAGGTAGCGTACTTGGACCTATTCTGTTTATTCTTTATACGAGAGACTTACCGAATATTGAAGGTACCACAGTAGCAACATTTGCAGACGATACAGCTATTCTAGCCGTTGGAAAAGATATTTCGGAAGCAACAAGCAAACTTCAAAGTGCAGTTAACACGGTGAGCAACTGGACTAAAAAATGGCGTATCTCATTAAATGAAGCCAAATCAGTACACGTCAACTTTACAAATCAAAATGTAAACTGTATTCCCGTGGTTCTAAACTCAAACCAGATTCCATATGCAAATACAGCTAAATACCTTGGCATGACCCTCGATGCTAAGCTAAGATGGAAAGAACACATCAAGAAGAAAAAAGAAGAGTTAAACATCAAATATAGAAAAATGTACTGGCTCATGGGTAGAAATTCCGAGCTCTCAATACACAACAAATTGCTTCTATACAGGCAAATGCTAAAACCAGTATGGACCTATGGTATCCAACTTTGGGGTTGTGCCAAGAAAACCAATGTACAAATGATACAATGCTTCCAAAATAAAGTGATACGAGGGATTGTGAACGCCCCATGGTACATTAGGAATGACAACATCCATAGAGACTTGAAGATGGAATACGTCACCGATGAAATAAAGAACCATGCAAGGAAACACGTACAGCGCTTATCTCTACACGAAAATGCAGATATCCGTCGTATGTTGGACACCACTAGCGGAGTGAGGAGACTCCAAAGGCAGAAACCGCTTGAGCTGGGCACTTTGTTTTAGAAGAAATTATTATAAAATGAGTAACCAATAGGTTACTCATCTTAATCCGAGAACTTAATTTAAGAAAGATAAATTACTAGATGATCTCTGAATCAGTTGTAATATTGTATAAATAAAAAAAAAAAAAAAAAATATGCAAAATCACTTCGTGATAGATTTTGTGACTATTCTAATTCAAAATTATAAAATATGTTTTTTTGTACCAAATGACCAAATATACTCCTATTATAAAAGTAAACTTTTGAGGTTTTATATAATTTTATAGCATATAAAATTGTATTAACCTCGTCAAGTCGATGGATATTTGAATTTATCGGTTAGTCGGACACCCGTTAAAACGGCTTGCACTAACACTGCAATATTTATTCACTGGTAGCAGCTTCGAAGATTAAATTTCCAGCGGTCATGACGCATGTCTCAATAATAAACAAGACCACCATCGAAACATGTAAGGAGATTAATAGAAGGTTACTTAAAGGTAAAGTTATGTAGGGAATTTAAAACAAAATAAACTAATTTATAAAAAATATTTTTATTAATAAATATGTATATTAAAAATTATTTGAATCCGAGTTATATCCGGAGAATAAGCCCAAAGGTTCTCGTTAATTTTTACTGAGTCCGTAGTTAGGGTACCCTGCCTCGCCTCATACAGTACGTCGTGATGGCTTTTTCAGCAAAAAGCCTTTGTCTTCTCTCAAGAGTTAGCAATTCATCGCCCCAAGCCTTCGCGATAGTATGTGTTTCTTCATTTTTCTCGTTCGATTTTTCGAGATATGCGCATGCCTTTTGTAACAAATAATTGTCCGATGATTTTGAACTTGGTTTCTGTACTTGACCCACATTTTGTCGTTTTGGCGGCGGTGGTGGTGTTAGAATCGACGAACGTGATGGCGTCGGACTCGGTTCTACATCACTTATCACTCTAGTCGTATCACTATCGTTTTGAGTAAACTAAAAAGAAAAATAAATATTTGAAAATGTATGCATTTGAATTAGATATCAATTTATAAAAACCGTATTCCCAGAAACTACTTAATATATTTTTGAATTATGTAAATTAATACTAACCTCGTCAGTTTGTTGGACATTTGAATTTACTGGTTGTTCGAATCTGTCCAAAAATTGTAAAGCGTAGAAAACCCACGATTTGGGCACATACAATTCATCAGTGCCGCTTCCCGATCGCTTAGAGTTTAAAATATTTTTTATCTCTTTTCTATAATTGGTGCGTAAAGTGTTAATTTTTTTACGCACGTCGGCAACATTTGCTCCTGGCTTAATTTTTTTATATATTTCGGATAGTTTAATTAAGGATATATGCCGTTTTGCTTTTATAATATAATCGGGATGTGTGGGATTCCACAACTCCGGCATATTTTCTAAATTTTCAATAAATTGCCTAAGCGTTTCTCGATTGTCCGAGAAATCGGAGTCAATTTGATCAACATTCATGTTGAAGAAGAAGAAAATAACTGAATATAAAAAATTCAAATATTTTTCTATTTGACAGTTGCAATAATTACCCTACACGCGGTTAGGGTTCCCCATAAACACATATTCCCATCCCTATCAATACTACAGAAGCACAAAAATCAGAAAATCCGGATTTATGTCAATACCGACCATCATTATTAATTTTGTCCCATTACACAATCAATAGTAATGTCAATACCAAGCAGTATTGTCAATAGTATTGATTGTGTAATTTTCGCTAAAGAATATATGGTGGATCAATAAGTTATAAGGTTTTAATAAATTTTGAAATTTTATAATATTACAGACACTATGTCTAATTTTCTGACCACGACTTTATATTTCTCTTTCTCTCTCTCTGTCTCTCTCTCTCTCTGTCTCTCTGGCTTTCACATCACATGAAAGGATTTTGCCGCCTGCACTATGGTTTTCCATCCGTCTCGATTCATCGCTTTCGTTCTCCAGTTTCAAAAGCTCTACGTCGAAACAGTTCGACGCCCAAAAAGATCTTTGTATATTAGGATTTATACGTAGATATTTTTCGTCACGCCAGCGCAGTCGGGGTCCTCCTCTAAGGTCGAGTTTGGATGAATCGCGATATGATAATTCGAGGCCTTTGATTAGGGTGCATTATGTTGTTTTTATGAGGCAAGGTCGTTAGACCGCCGCTCAGCCCGCTTATTACGTGTGTGGGTCACGTACGGGTGAGAATCTCAAGCCATCCAGCCCTACCTTAAACACATTTATATAGTGGACAACTGATTGGACGAATAAACTAATTGAGCATCGATGATTCATAGCAGGCATTACGGATATCGATAAATTCAAATAAGAATCTTTAGATACGATAAAGACTAAAATTTCTCAAGTTATCGACAGATTAGAGATTGTCAGTTATAGTAGTCGCAGTTACCAAAACACATGATCCGAGTTTAAAGAAACCGTACTTGAAACGGTTCTTGATTTGAATAAAAATCAGAAACGTAACGAATATGTTATTTGGGAAGCAAAGTATGAAATTTCTTCGCGGGATAAAAAACACTCAGTTCCCTCAATTTCTATTCCAACGTTATCAAAGCGGACGGTTATTTCTACTATTTCCGTCGTACCTCATACTGAATGTAAAAATAATGCTTTAAAAATGCACAAACCCATAGTAACAGAGTGATATCGAGCTATTACTTCACTAACAAAATGGAATCTCTCGTCTTTCGATTGTTCAGGAGAATTACCAGTTAAAGGTTGTTTTATTTCGTCATCTGGCTACTGCTTATTGTGTATCAGATAAAAACCTTCGAAGCGAATTGTGTTTATTATCGAAATTTTATAATGCACTTCACTGTCTAGATTTGCAATATGTGACTCCATCTCTCAAATTAGAAACGTTGCATATAGTATGTTAAAACGAAATACTAAACCAGGGGCCTAACTATTGAATTCGACGTTCATTTTCGAAGACTATCGTTTTCCTATAGTAGACAAAAGAAGGAAAAAGAAAATGTATGTTTTTTTACTATTTTTTTCTCTTTTGTTTCTAAGCTTATTATAGGAAAACGATAGCGGGCGAAAATGAAAGTCGAATACAATAGTTAGGCCCCAGGTCTTCTAAATGATATTTTTTTCCAAAGTTGTTGTTTAAGTCTAGAAGATTGATTCATGGAAACGAACTCGTTTCAATCTGGAGCAACAATCCGGAGCTCTTGTGCAGTCGAAGATTCGTTAATGAAATAGATTATCGAGAAGAACACAGTTTCAATGCAAAAGCGTTGGTGATACGGTCACCCCAAATTGAAAATCATCTAATTACCAAAGATACTTGAAACTGTAATTCCGGCTTAATTAATTGCTGCATTGCAGGGATATTGGGCATGATTTCGTCGTGTGTACCAATGAACGAACTAGATTCTATTAAGGGTATGGGCGTCTCAATATTTTTAAACGGAACTAGAAACGATAAGTCAAGGAACCTCAAGACTTAGGATGTGGGTACTCGCAACATCAATATACTAAGCAACACAGTTAGCAATACCGCCCACATCTAAAATAGAATTCTTTAACAACTCACTTTTGCTACTTATTCATTCTCAGCCATTTGTCTATTACGATCATAATTACCTTGGTACTTCTATTAAACAATATTCCAATAATTATATATATATATATATATATATATATATATATATATATATATATATATATATATATATATATATATATATATATATATATATATATATATTATAAGAAGACGATTATGAACGTCTGTGTTATAATATTAAGTCGACCACGATTACCTAAGAAAATAAAAACCATTTTATGGAACTATTCATAATTACTGGACTAAGAATTTCAGATAATGCCAACTATTATAGCTCCACTAGCTTCTCCTAATATCTCTTAAAAGTGACAACAATTTAGCTCCTGATAAAAATGGTATCACTCCACTCAACATGCGTTTGAGGATTCAAACAGTTCTTTGAGCTCACTGGTTGTAATGGTTCGAAACCCAACGGAAAAGTATACGTTGGTGTTTCGATGTACGGCTACTTTACGCGGTCACGGTTTCGGAAGTGTATCCCCTGTCAATCATTGACGGACTCCTAAACCAACTGAATATAACCAGATTTATCTCAAGGATCTGAAGTGCGATGTGTTCCGGGACAAACCAGATGATACCTACGGTTTATTACGTGGTACACTACGAATCTACGATTGCATTTGCATTGTCTGACCTACTAAAGAAAAGCTAAAAATGTATATGATCTGCTAATGCTCAGCAGTCAATTTGCTTTAAGATACACTCTCTGCACCACTGCTGTCTTATTTTATCTTAATTTCAATGAGTTCTTTTTCATACAATGCGATGCAGGTGCAATTAAGGTAGGTAATGTCCTGACCCAGATCAGTGATGGTGGTAAGGAATATCCAATACACACATCCATAAAGTTAAATCGGGACCAGTAAAACTTCACAATAATGTGGTCGAAGTGTGGTGCTCATCTATGTACAAGAAGTGGCAGCTTTTATTAATTTTTGCAATGCATACATAGATTACATTTTTATTAAGGGTTGACCTTGTTGGTTTTCTTTTTCAATTTTAGCAAGAACAATAATTTTTCATTGTACAAAACAATTTTTGTCACAAACGCGAAAGGTATAATTTTTCGATTTAAAAATTAATTGTAATGAACTCGTGATCTAAGTGTATTTTTTATAAAAAAAATCGGTTGTTGGCCACATATTCACCCATCAAGTTTTTTATATTTAACAAGTTTCATCTATTGAACTATTTAGAAAGCTACACGCCAAAATCTCCAGGATTCGCTTCACAGAATTTCTAATAACACATGGGCTGAAAAGTCCCGGGCCTAACAAAGAAAACGCTTTTTTTTGTTCAGTTGGTAATAACCTTCAAAAGACCGCTCTCAAAATTTCATTATATTCTATTCATTAGTTTGTGAGTTATTGTGCTAAGAGTGACACTACTTTTGTTAGTTTCAAAACAATAGACCAACAACAATGTCGTGTTTTTATTTTACACTGCTTCTTGATGGGAAAAAATACCGTTCAAGCGAAGCAATGGCTTGAAAAGTGTTATAGGGACTCCGCTCCATCTGAAACAACAATAAAACGTTGGTTTGCTGACTTCAAACGTGGTCGTAGAGACATCGATGATGCAGAACGCAGTAGACGTCCAAATGAGGTGGTAACACCAGAAAACATAAAAAAATCCACAACATCGTTTTGAATGATCGAAAAGTGAAGTTGCGTGAGTTAGCTGGCATCGTAAAGTTATCAAAATAACGTGTTGGCTTTATATTTGAGCATTTGAGTATGAGAAAGCTCTGTTCAAAGTGGGTGCCGCGTTTACTCACTGTTGACCAAAAACATCATCGTGTTGATGATTCTGAGCAGTGTTTGGCCATGTTTAAACGTAACAAACTGGAATTTTTGCGTCGATATGTGACAATGGATGAAACATGGCTCCATCACTTCATTCCGGAACCAAAACGATCGTCATCTGAGTGGACAGAAACTGGTGAACCTCGTTCACAGCGGCCGAAAGCACAATTGGCTGGAAAGGTTATGGCCTCGATATTTTGGGATGTGCGTGGTGTAATATTCATCGACTATCTTGAGAAAAGAAAAACCATCAACAGTGAATATTATATAGCGTTATTGGAGCGTTTAAAGGCCGAAATAGCAAAAAAACAACCGCATATGGCAAAGACACGACATACAATCTAGGATTGATCCTAAACCAGTCTATAGATCTCCATTAAATATCAGAAGTGTCACCCCACTTGAAATTGCACAAGAAATTGACATGAATCTGAATCCCAAAAAGTCACCTGGAATTGATGACATTTCGCCAAGGATGTCTAAGGAGTTATCAAAAAGAGCAGTGACTATGTTAACATATATATATAATGCTTGCTTTCGACATACATATGTGCCTGAGTGTTTTAAGGTTGCACAAATAATCATGATAAAAAAACCAGACAAACCAGCCGAGCAAATGGGCTCATACAGGCCGATCTCTTTGTTACCTACTATTTCAAAATTGTTTGAGAAGTTGTTATTGAAACGACAAAGACCAATGATCATTATACCTGACTTCCAGTTTGGATTCAGGAATAAACATTCGACAATTGATCAAGTTCATCGCGTGACTGCAAAGATAGAACAAGCACTTGAAGAGAAGAAATATTGCCCTGCCGTATTTCTAGATGTATCACAGGCTTTCGATAGAGTGTGGCATGAGGGTCTTATCTACAAGATAAGTAAATTAGTGCCAAAAAATTACTGCCAATTGCTCGAGTCGTATCTCTCCAAACGAATATTTAGAGTATCACATGAAGAAACATACTCCAACTTTTACCCAGCCATAGCAGGGGTGCCCCATGGTAGCGTATTAGGACCCATCCTATATCTACTTTACACTTCTGATATACCGACAACGGAAACAACCTTCATTGGAACTTTTGCTGATGATACCGCAGTATTGGCATCAAGCGAATCGCAGAAGCAAGCAGTAGAATACTTACAGCACGCACTCGATAAAATCAGCCAATGGACCAGGGATTGGAAAATAAAGCTTAACGAGCTGAAATCAGTACATGTAACATACACGTTGCGGCACAAAAATAGCAACATCCATACATTTCTCAATGGGGTACAAATTCCCCAAGCTGAATCCGCAAAATATCTCGGATTGCATCTCGATTCAAGATTGAACTGGAAATATCACGTTAGACAAAAAGCAGAGCAAATGAAAATGAAACAACGTGAGATGTACTGGCTAATAGGAAGACATTCTAACCTTAGCCTGTACTGTAAACGCCTGATCTACGAAACAATAATTAAACCAATTTGGACGTATGGTATCCAGCTCTGGGGCTGTACTAAACAATCAAATCGTTTAATTATTCAACGTTATCAAAACAAATTTCTACGTACAATAACGAATGCTTACCGCTACGTAACCAACGAGGAATTACACAAAGACCTAAATGTCAAATGGATTGATGAAGTGATCCAGGAATTTGCAATCAAACATGAAAGAAGGTTACTGCAACATACCAACAGTGAAGCAATACAACTTCTTGACCTAACACAAGAACTGAGACGACTAAAAAGAATTAAACCGCATGAGCTAGTCATCTAATAAATAAAGTTTCATTATTGGGAGCAGAATATTGATTTCTGTAAACCCACAGTCGCTCCACTTATTAGTTTCAAATAAGTGCGTTATTATCTTTAGTAATAAATTATCATTTGATAAGATTGTACTATTTAAATAAATAAAAAAAAAAAAAAAAATATGACAAAGAAAAAAAAATTGTTTCATCAAGACAACGCACCGAGTCACAAGTCAACCAAAACCATGACAAAACTACATGAATTGAACTTCGAATTGCTCCCACATCCACCGTATTCGCCAGATTTGGGTCCCAGCGACTACTTGCTGTTCGCAGACCTAAAAAAATGCACTCCGGTAAGAAATTTTGCTCGAATGAAGAGGTTATCGCTGAAACTGAAGCCTATTTTGAGGCAAAAAATAAATCGTTCTACACAAGTGGTATTGAAATGTTAGAGCGACGCTGGAATGATTATTTCTTATTTCTTAAGGACTTATTTCTTTCTTAAGCCCATGTTTTATACGATTTGTTCGTTATAATTGTGATAAAAGGTAAGTACCAAGGTATTTTCTGAAATTGGACAATTACTGTTGTCTAATTCAATGTTTCAAATCAAAATCTTCAGGTGGCGTATTTTTCAAAATTGAACAGCTTTTATCTATCGTCAATGCAACTGGCTATTTGGCAAAATATCTAGTATTCGGTATACAGAATTTTTAGTTTCGGACATGTTCATTATAAATATAATAAAGTGACGGGCCAAGCAGGGATGCCCTGACGATCCGCAAAGAAATACGGCGTAATTTTGTCGAAATTGGACAGCTTTCATCTGTTGAGATGTAAATGGCTATGTAACAAATTAATTGGTTTTGCTTCACAGAATTTCCAAATCTATGTCATGTGACATAATTTCTTTAAATTTGACAGATTTAGTCTATTGTACTATGTACGTGGTTAAGTGCCAGAATCTCTAGAATTCCTCCACAAAATTTCCATATGTGAACTTCTCCTTTATAATTATGAAAATTGAACGGGTCAATATGAGATACACTAACGGTCCCGTCCCGCATAGACATGTGGTGTATATTTTCAAATTTCAACTTCTTTCATCTATTGCACTATGTTGGTGACTATGTGCTAAAATCTGCAGGAGTTTGTATATAGAATTTCCAGTTTCCGCCTTTCTCATTATATTTTTAATAAAATAAAAGACCTAAATTTCGCATCCTGATGTCAGCGCATAGACATTTTTCAAAATTGAACGATGTAGATCGGTATTTGCTAAAATCTCCAGAATTCATTCCACAGAATTACCATTTACGAACTTTTGCGTAATTGGCATGTGTCACATTTTGACACAGAATTTCAAATTTCGTACTTATTCATTATGATTATGATATAATAAACGGATAAAGATCGGACACCATGACCATCCACATATAAACATGAGGCGTACTTTCACAGAGTTGGGCAGCTTTCACCTTTATTATAATTACGAAAAAAGAATGGGCCCTCTGATGATCCGAATATACAAGTATTTTTTCAAAATTGAACCGATTTTCTCTACTGCACCATGTATGTGGCTTTGTGGTGTGCCAATAGAGTATTTCTGGCTTAAAAATTACATTATATGGATAATATGGCTAAATTCCAGATTTGAAATGTGTGATCATGACTGTCATCGATAATTATTTTGTATAGTTCATTCTAAATATATTAAATATAGAATGCACCAAAATATTTTGAAAGATTTCGAGTTTAATTTTCATACGTAAGAAAAAGTCGCAAATGATTATCAAAAGTTAGTTATTTGTATAAAAAAATAATTTATCGATCTGAAACGCACCAGTGTGTGGAATGATCTAAGTTACAGAATGCTGTTATGCAAACTCACACAAAATATAAATCTCCAATATTTTAAACTTTAGAACTGCGCACCAATCACATTTTAATAGCCATAAAGTAAATTATTTATTTGCAATAATAAACCGTTTAATTAAGCTATAAAACAATCTATGGATTACATCACTATATCTGTTGATCTTATTAAACAAACCGTTCATGATTTTATGAACTCACAACTGGTATGCAAAAATTTACCTACCACTTAGCTAAAGAATAAATAAATAAATAAATAAATAAAAAATATTGCATTTAATTAGAAACACGATAAAATTCCATAGAAAATGATATAAAAGCCAACAACAAATTTCCTTGCCGATAACAAGCAGTAATCTAGACAAAAAATTGTGTCATTTATGAGCAAATTTATTTCCCCCTCAAGGTATTTCCGTATATCGTCCACACTCAGTTTCTACACTCGCCCCGCTATACACATTGGTTATATGTATCAATTGAAACATCTATAATTAAAAATACAATAAAATTTGTACATGTTACATATATACGAGAGGGAATAAAACTAATTTCGACACAATTCTATTTTTGATTACGTTATTAGATATCTCGTGTATACGTTACGTCGTCGTCAACATCGTTGCTAATGAACTTGACTTAAATTATTCTTTCTGTTTGTTTTTTATTTTGTTCTATACTCCTCTCGTACAATGTGTGCCCTCGTATATAGAAAATATTAGATTGATATCAAAACTAAAATTCTAAATTAATTAATTATATTTGTTAAACATGATAAAAATAGTAAATTACAGTTTACATTATTACGCCAATTATGTACAGTAATTTAAGATCTTGCTATATAATGAAGTATTTATATTCTGTCAATTATCGCGGAAGTTTATATAGATGAACTTTAAAGATTTCGACGAATACAAATTCCTAATTAAATCATTTAATTTTTATTAATTAAGCATTACATGAAATTAATTTTTTTTTCTATTTTATATTTTCAGGTATTTTACTCATGTGAAATAATTACTATTTACAACTTTATAATAGCAGGTGAGAGAAATTAATTATATAATTGTATACAATTAATTCTAAAATTATTTTCTACAATTTGTAATGGTTTACGTTAGTAAATAATTAAATTTATCTGTTCTGTCTGTGGTAATTGAGTGTGATACGTAATTTGTTTAATATGTTAAATTAGCAAAGCATAATGTTGGTAATTTAGAAATTAGGTAAATGGTTTTCTGTAGGATTATGCATCCAAATATCCAGAATTTGAATGATTATTGGACTTGATATTTGGGAATGTTGTACTACGGTTGTATTTTATTCGTTCTTGGCGTAATCTTTATAAGCAGGTAAACTCCACAAAATGGAATCAAAAGAAATGTTGGGTGAATATATGTTCACCAAAATTCCCGTAGCCATTTTTGTGAGAAACGTGAGAATTGTAAATTCGTATATATTTTGATGATTCCCAGAAACTAGAGCTTGCCAGCTTAAATGCCAAAATTAACTGCCAAATTAGTTTTCCAAAGATGTTATTGTAATACCGGTAGTGTAATTTGTGCTTAAAAATTTATTAAAAAATTTATCTCTGTTTTTCATCCCAGAATTTTTTTTAGTATTTTTTACACGAAACTATTTTATTCCATCCAAATGTTTTCGTTTTATACCTCTATAAGACGATTTAAATTATAAAGACACAACAACAAAATATTCCATTTCAGTGTTTTTCGTTTATTTGTATCATATAAAACAATTACTTGCAAATAATATATTGTGTTTAGGCAATAGGTAGTTGCCGTGTTTTTTATTAGTAAAGGGTGTTTTTTAAGCCCAAAGAGATTGAAATTGTAAAAAATAACACAAAAAATTAAATTGTAATCAAAATTTTTTTTGTTAGTTGACAAAATGATTTCGGGCATATGGGCTGGCTGTCCTTGACGAAATGCATTTTGGACGTCCAAATTGGGCCACTTTTTCGAGAACTGCTGGCCGTATGTCACGAATAATACGAACAATGCAAGCCTTCAAGGCGTCAATTGTTAATGGTTTATCAGCATAAACCAGCGACTTCACGTAGCCCCACAGAAAATAATCGAGGGGTGTCAAATCACACGACCTTGGAGGCCAATTGACAGATCCATTTTTTGAAATCAACTTATCACCAAAGTTATAATGCTAACTTATCACCAGAACAGTGGGGGATCGAGAGAGATCCCTCCATCAAAACGACGGTACAGAGAAAGACGGTCGGCATTTAGAGTTCTGGAGAAACTGGCTGCGACCCCTGAGGGGCAGCTTACAGTTGCGCAGAAGGAATCTGTAGCATGGGCTAAGAAAACTGTCGGCTGCGATAGCTCGGAGAGGGTCCTTGTGTCTAAAAGACAGAGGTCCCAGGATGAGCTTGAAGCAGAAGGCAGTAAGCGGGCCAAAGTGCAAGCAGACATGACGTCGGGTGCTCCTAAGGAACAGAAACTGAAATTATTCAGTGAAATCCTGAAAGAGCACGTGCTAGTGCTAGCCGTCATTGACAAAGGTCAGGAAGATGGGAGCATCACGTCGGAAAAGTGGAGGGTAGTGTATAATGCACTAAACTCCATTTTCTTGAGGATCCTTAGAGAAAATCCGGGATCCCCCCCGTCCTGTAGAGGGCGCGTTAAGCTAACTGCGTGCTCAGACCAGAGATCGGTCGATCTCTATAAAAGGGCAGTGACCGAGGTAGGCGAGGTGTGGCCGGGCGCGAGGCTGGAAGCAGTCAGCAGAGGGGAAATCCCGAGCAGGCCGCGAGCACGCGTCTGGTTACCAACCGAGCCGGATAAGCCAGAGGAGATCATTGAGATTATCCGGGCCAGTAATCCCGATCTTCCAACGGAAGGATGGAGGATTGTGAAGCAGGAGGAGGCCAAGGGGGGCTTTAGATTGGCAATCATGCTGATCAATAAGGAATCCTTGGTTTCCCTTGCTAGATCTAAGGGAGTGATCAACTTCGGTTTCGGGTCGATCACTCTTAAAGTTTATAGGAAAGACGAGGTCGATAAGGGCGCGGAAGACCAGCCTGGGGGCGACGTAGAACGGACCCGGCAGGAAACGGTCAAGCGGGCTGAGGCCGACCAGAGTAGCCGTTCCGATATTTCGGACGAAGTGAAGTTGGTGATGGGAGGCAGCCTCCTCTCTCTGAAGTCCGATGGGGGCAACCCGTCGAACACACGACGAGAGGAGGTTTGCGACCAAACCAACGAGCCAAATGATACTATCCTGATGCAGGGAGTGCATGAAGTGGTGAGTAAGGTAGATTACAATGGTTAGCATTGTACAAATAAACCTGCACCACACGAAGGCTGCCTCGGCAGCTCTCGTGCTCAGACTGACTAAGTCAGATGAGGACTTGGTGTTAATCCAAGAACCTTGGATTAATAATAACAGGATCTGTGGCCTTGGAATGATGGGTATAAATTATTATACTCAAGCAACTCTGAAAAGATCAGATCGTGTATCTTAGCGAAAAATAATTTGAATATTTTTCTTCTTCCACAATTTAGTAGCGGGGACGTTACGGCGGTGAGCGCTGAGGTAGGCTGTGAAAAACTATGGCTAGCCTCAGCCTACATGGATCGCGAGAAGGAGGTTCCACCGGACAACCTGGGGGAACTGATCCGGGAAGCAGGTCAGAAAAAGGTAGGTGTGATACTTGGATGTGATGCAAACGCGCATCACACAATCTGAGGAAGCACAGACATTAATGAAAGGGGTGAGTAATTTTTTGATTACTTATTAAATACTAACCTTGTAGTTTGCAATATTGGGTGTGAACCAACATTCATTGTTAGAAATCGACAGGAGGTTCTAGATGTAACCTGTGCGTCAGAAACAATTTTTGATATGATCAGTGGGTGGAGAGTGGCGAAAGAGCACTCATTCTCTGATCACCGATATATTACATATAACCTCAACATCAAACCTGTTGCCCGGAAAGCCTTCAGGAATCCCAGAAGGACGAACTGGAACAAATATGGGGAGGTGTTGAAGGAATTATTGCCGCTGGAGGTTCCTGGACTTCCGGCGACAGTAGAGGAATTAGATGGCATGGTTGATATTGTCACAAAGGCATGCAATCTTTCATTTAATGCTGCGTGCCCCCTAATAAAGCCTAGGGGCAGGCAAAAACCGACATGGTGGACCACGGGGTTGGGAACCTATCGGAGAGCGTGTAGGACAGCCTTTAATAAGGCTAAGAACACCAGGGAAAATCGAGATTGGGATTCCTATAAGGAAGACCTGAGAAAATACAAAAAAGAGTTGAGGAGGGCACAAAGGGGGTCTTGGAGACTCTTCTGTTGTAGAATGGAGGAGGTCTCCGAGACTTCTCGCCTAAGGAAAATTCTATCTACTAACCCAACCAGTCCTAGTTACTTAATTAGGCCGGACGGGTTATGGACAGCTTCAAGTGCGGAATCATTGGAGCTTCTCATTGAGACCCATTTTCCGGGAAGCATTGATGACTCGATGGAGCCTGGAGCTCATCGAGGAACAACTTTAACAGATGTGGATGGCATCGTGGACAGGAAACGAATCCTGTGGGCACTGAACGGTTTTAAGCCTTATAAATCGGCGGGCCCGGATCGGATTATACCAGCAGAGATCCAAAGGAACTCTGCGGTCATCCTCCCCTGGCTGGAGGTTATCTTCAGGGGATGTCTGCAATTGGTCTATATTCCCAGGAAATGGACGGAGGTCAGAGTGGTTTTTATCCCGAAATCGGGAAAAAGCTCACAGGCTTATCCAAAGGACCTGAGGCCTATAACTCTATCATCCTTTCTGTTGAAAACATTGGAAAGATTGATAGACGTACTTATTCGAACAAAAGTTGATCCGAGGAATTGGGCAATGTCTCAGCATGCGTACTGTAAGGGAAAGTCGGTGGACACAGCTCTGCACGATCTAGTACGCATGATTGAGAAGTCAATTTACTCGCAAGAGTTCTGTATGGTAGCATTTCTCGACATTGAGGGTGCCTTTAATAATGTTAAAACGGAGGCGATCATGGAAGGATTGTCATTTTTGAAGGTGGATTATCCTATAAGTAGGTTGATGCTGGTAAGCAGGATTATTATCTCGGAACTGGGAGAGTCCACCATTAGAAGGCGGGTGGTTAGAGGAACTCCGCAGGGAGGAGTGATGTCCCCCTTTCTTTGGAGTGCAGTGGTGAATGGATTGCTGTTGGAACTGGAGAAAGAGGGGATGGGGGTTGTAGCGTATGCAGATGATGTAGCGATAGCTGTCTCAGGCAAATATCTGGATACGATTAGGGATGTTATGCAGAATGCACTCCTGATCGTTACGAAATGGGCCGGCAAATGCGGATTAGGGATCAACCCATCCAAGACAGAGCTGGTACTATTTACTAAGAAATATAAAATTCCGGTAGTTAGCCCTCCTACTGTGAACGGCATTAGACTGGCTTTTGCTGACAGAGCGAGATTTTTGGGCATAATCTTGGACAGTAAGCTCAGCTGGAAGCCTAACATTGTAGAAAGGGTGAATAAGGCTAATGTAGCCATTTACTCTTGTAGAAACGCAATAGGGAAGAAATGGGGTTTGAAACCAGAGCTGGTACACTGGCTCTATACCGCAGTGGTAAGGCCTGTGCTCATGTACGGGGTGGGCGTGTGGTGGCCAGCTCTGGAAAAGGTAACCTACATAAGGATGTTGGAGAAGGTGCAAAGAACGGCCTGTATGCTTATAAGCGGGGCGCTTAGGACAACACCTATACGCGCTTTAGAGGTTATGTTCCACCTTATTCCAATCGAGTTTTTTGGTAAGCAGATGGCAGCCAATGTGGCTACAAGGCTCTCGGCTGTCTCTCAGTGGAAGTCTCTTCAGGTGGGACACTCGACGATAGTTAGATCACTAAGGGAAGAACTGGTGAATCTAGATTATATTAAACCAACGTTGTGCTTCGATATAGGTTTCCGGATCATCTGTCCTTCTAGGGAATCCTGGAGGAATGGATCAATACGGGAAAACGAGGCACTGACATTTTTCACGGACGGCTCTAAGTCTTCTGTGAGAAGCTCAATGTTAATATTTCTGTTCGTCTCCCTGACTACTGCAGCGTGTACCAGGCTGAAGTGGTGGCGATAGGGGAAGTCGTGACATGGTTGAAGCATAACGTGGTATCTGTTAGGGATATCGCGATTTATGTGGACAGTCAAGCGGCACTCAGGTCACTAGAGGCGGTTTCTCTGAAGTCACGGGTGGCGCTGGATTGCCGATCATCTCTTAATGAGATGAGCGAGTATTTCAGTATCCAGATGATCTGGGTCCCTGGTCACTCGGACGTCACGGGAAACTGCAGGGCGGACGAACTAGCTAGGTACGGTACGACTCTCCAGATGCAACCGGAAAGGGCAGGTCTGGGGAGGCCTATAGCAGCGTTTAAATTGACGCTCAGTAAAAAGGCAATCGCCTTAACAGATGAGAGGTGGACCAACACTCTCACGTGCAGGGTAGCAAAACAGGTTTGGCCAAAACTGGACCCGCGGCGCTCCAAGGCACTTGTATCCCTGGGAAAACGAGATTTAGGATTGGTCGTAGGGATACTAACAGGACACTGCCTTTTTGGGGAACATGCGAGAAGGCTGGGTCTAGAGACGAATGACTTTTGTAGAAGTTGTATGGACGAAGAGGAGGAAGAGACGCTAGTTCACTTCCTATGCTCATGTGCGGCACTATCATACAAAAGACGTAAGTACTTGGGTGTGTACAACATGGACAGCCTTTCTGAACTCGCGGACTGTAGGGTGCGAGATATTTTACGCTACATCAGTAGCTCTGGTTGGTTTCAGCGGGAGTAAGGGGAGATTGGATCCTGTGGTATCACAATGGGCCATTATTGGCCTAAGTGTGCGATAGCAGCCACTCTAACCTAACCTAACCTAACCTATCACCAAAGTTTGATTTTAATAAGTCGATGGTTGCGGTCGCCGTATGGCACTAGCGCAATCCTGTTAAAACCACATCTCGTCCTGATCAATGTCATCCATATTTTCAAACAAAAAATCATTGATCATGGTGCGGTAACGATCTCCATTGACCGTACCGTGATCTCCGGCATCATTTTTGAAGAAATAAGGTCGACCGGTGCATTTTTTTTGGATGTTATGGAGTCTGTTATGGAGTGGATTGGTCTCAGTGCATATACGGCCATTTTGTTTATTAGCAAACCCGTTAAGCCAAAAATAAGCCTCATTGCTGAACATAATTTGACGATAAAACAACGGGTCATTTACCATTTCAATGGGAAATTTGAAAAAGCCTTTGCTTTGTACAACCATTAAACCATAACAAACAGTAAAAATTGAAAACGCACCAAGATGAATTCTTTTGTATAACGTCATGTCAAAATAAATGTCAAGCAAGTCGAAAAACATGAATTTATTTTTAGTTCAAATAGTAGAGCGACCATAGGGTAGTAGCGGATTTTCGGATAGATAATTTCCCTTTCAGCGCTCAATAGCCCGCCCCAGATAGCGAATAAAAAAACGCAGCAATATTTATTTATTTATTTAACCAACAGTATTAATTTACAACTGGTATTTAAAACTAGGTTTATTAATATAAATCAAATTTGAATAAAAAAACTTTTTAGAACTCTTTTAAATTCATTTCTGGACAAATTAAAATCGAACACGGTAGATACAATATTAAATACACGGCTAGAATTAAAAACCAGGTCCGACATACCAAAATTAGACCCATGGAAGGGCAGATCAATCACTAAGCCTCGGTGTCTGAGTGATCTAATGGGGCACGTATTGAAAATAAGGACAGTAGATGTGAACAATCAATTCGGCCCATTATAACGTCACGCATAAACAATGATTTAGTATGCAGTAACAAACAACGGCCTAGATATGGCGGAAGCACATACTTAGGAGCGTTTACCTCTGGAGGAAGTCGCCTTAAGGCAAACAACATAAATCGCTTCTGGATTAATTTTATACGGTTAGAGGAATTGTTATAGTACGGATTCCAGACAATTGACGCATACTGTAAGTGCGATCGAACAAATGAAGCGAAGAGGACTTTTAAAGTATATGGATCATGAAAATCTTTGGAGAAACGGATTAAAAACCCTAACATTGAATTAGCCTTATTAATACATCTGTCAATACGCCATTTAAGAATAAACTATTATCAGGTCCATAACGTCTCCTAGAAAAGTGTATATCTTTACATTTAGATACGTTCAGGCAAAGCTTACTCAAGCTACACCAGCCGAGGAAAACGTTTATTTCCTGTTGTAGATTTAGCAGATCGCGATCATTTCTAATCTTACAAAAGATTTTTACATCATCAGCGTAAATCAGAAACTTACACTGTTTGAAGCACCGCTTCACATCATCTATGAATGCAATAAATAATAGAGGTCCAATGTGGCTACGTTGTGGGATGCCAGGCAGAACATTTATATCTATAGATAAAATATTATTTAAAAAAACTTTTTTAGTTCTGTTCGTCAAATATGGAAAGATCCACTTTAAAGGAAGGGCATCACACTTGTTGAGCTGTCCCAGTTTCTTAACCAATAAAACATGATCAATTTTATCGAAAGCTTTGCAAAAAGCAGTAAACACTACCTCAACACCATCACCACCTTCTAATGCTAACGTTAAAAAATTTGTAAACAAAGCAAGATTTGTCACAGTTGACCGTCCGGGGTAAAACCCATGCTGGTTTACTGAGATGGAATTCTTAGTTAAGAAAAAGATGCGGTCTTTGACCATCGATTCAAATAATTTAGGAATAGCCGACAAGGTAGAAAAACCGTGGTAATTTTCGATATCCGTTCTCCGTCCACTCTTGTAAATTGGTTTAATGAAACTGGATTTCCAAATTGAAGGAAAAACTCCACTCTTCAAACTCAAATTGAAGATTTCCGTCAGCGGCTGAGCCAAGGCCGAAGCACACTTTTTCAACACAAGCGGGTGAATTTTGCCCAGGCCACAACTCATATTCACATTTACATTCACCAGAGCGTGCAGAACGTCATATGTAGTAAACTGAAATAGAATGTTTGGATTATTACTAAGAACAAGTTCGTCATTCCCTTTCGAAGACGTCACATACACATTTCAAAAAATGCTGCAAACATGTCAGTGATACTTTGTGGATCACTAGCAATCAAAGAATTGAAAGACATTTGCGAGGGTATACCTCTACAATTCCGTTTCGAATCAACATAACTCCAGAAACATTTAGGGTTGTTTGTAACATTCGATTCGATCTCGACAATATATAAATTATACAAGAGACGATTTAAAAATTTAAATTGAGATCTGAGAGCGCTAAATATTTCATAATTTACGACGGATGGAATACATTTATATTTTTTATGAGCTTTAGATTTCCGATTTTTTAATCCTGAGAGGCGACTATTAAACCATGGCTCGCGCATCGACGAAACTACAGGTGAACGGGGAATATACTGTTCAATGGCCAAGTTCATTATTTTATAAAACTGATCAATATAAGCATCTAAACTACCCGTTATATATTGATCCCAATTAATATTGTCCAGAAACTCATTTAAAGCATTATAATTTCCCTTTTTAAAGTTGAAAGACTCAGTAGAATTAAAATTTACGTTAACATTAACACAATTTTCAAATGTTAATTGGATATGTAGTGGCATGCGAAAAATACTTGAAGTACCGTCGAGATCATTACAAGCATTGATTGTGCCGTGTACTTCTACTGGAATGAACACCAGATCGAGGATATTGCTGCACTGGTTCTCGATGTTATTAATCTGTCTTAGCCCGAGTGAACAGATTAAGTCCATCACCAGATCTGAAGTTAGATCACCATTGAATGGCAGAAATTTATCATCAACAGTAAGTATTATATATTGTCAGAGCTGAGCGTGGGACTAAAAAATTATTATTCATTGATTCCGACGTGAATTTAAAAATTCTTTAATCTAGACCCCAAAAGGCCACGCCAATGAGTTCAGCATTTCGTTAAATTTGCTTACAGGAATACCGATTTTAAAAGATACAAAATCGTGATCATCATTACGTCGAAAGCAATATAATAAGCAATATTTAAATATTAAGGATAACTTATAATGAGCACCTCCAGTGCTAGTTTTATGTTAGGAATGGCACAACCTTCTAGCTTTGATATGGCCCCATACATTTATATGAAAATCGCTTATAACTTCCAAATCTTTACCTGGCCGGAAATAGTGTGAATGTTTTGAGATGGTAGGTACGCAATTACAAATTGAGCATTTTTGACGTGTTGGAAACGATACTTCAGCCATTCATAGATATACCCACTGTGTCTCACCAACATTTTCAAAGATCATCCAACCCACGGAGTATATAGCGAATGAGGTAATATAATTACGATGAATTTTATTATGCTTACAAATAGATCGGAAAAATTACTACCCTGGTACGGTGGCCAATACGGTATCCTAAACGATTTTATAATTTTATTCTTACATATTTTATCGGTTTAAATTTTTTGTTTGTGAAAAAAAAAATTAAGGCCGATCCTTTAGAGATCAGTTAGTTTATAATAATTTCTACTGTGATGTTATAACATCACCATTTTTCGATAATTTATAGAAGTTCATTTCTCGTTTCTGTAGAATACAATTTGTCTCTGTTTCAATTTTTATATCATTTATCAACCTGCTAAATTGCAACATTGTGATGTTTCTACTGTGTTTCTATCACCAAATAATTTTTTTTCGATTCAAAACGAAAATAAATAAAAAAAAGATGGGTGTCTGTACCACGTGTACGGACATAGGACGTGAATACGAACAATGTTTTGGGAAGGAAATGGCCTACGCGGTACATCGAGATTTCTGGTAAACGTTAAAAGAAAGATTGAACTGACGTAGCATGAAGTGTATTAATGTTAAATTAATACATAATATAATATATAAATCATTTAAATATTTCACTTCCGACCAAAATATCCAATCCCATCATAATCGGTTAAGAAATTACAGAGTCCCACCCAAACAAACAAGCTATATTAGAAAACTTCTTCCAAAATACACGTAAGAATCCTATTTCCATCAAACATATCCAATCCCATCTTAATCGGTTAGGAAATGGCCGAGTTCCGTCCCTGTTGGCCATATTCCAAAACTTCTTTTAAATAGCATTTAAGAATCCTATTTCCTTCCAACTTACCCAATCCCATCATAATCAGTTAGAAAATGGCCGAGTTTTGTCCCAGGTGGCCATATGCCACAACTTCCTCCTAAAATCATTTAAGAATTTCATTTCCGATCAAAATATCCAATCCCATCAGAATCGGTTAAGAAGTTACCGAGTTCCGCCTCAGGTGACCATATTCCAAAACTTCTTCCAAAAATTATTTAATAATCCCATTTCCATCCAACGTATCCAATTTCATCATAATCGGTTAAGAAATTACAGAGTTCCGCTCCAGATGGCTATATTTCAGGACTTCTTCCAAAAATCATTTAAGAATCCCATTTCCATCCAACTGACCTAATTCCATCATAATCATTTAGGAGATGGCCGAGTTTCGTCTTAGTTGGCCATATGCCAGAACTTCTTCCAAAAATCATTTTGGAATAACATTTCGATAAAACTTACCCAATTCCATCATAGTCGTTTAGGAAATGGTGAAGTTCCGTCCCTTGTGGCCATATGCCAGAACTTCTTTCAAAAATCATTTAAGAATCGCATTTCCGACCAACATATCCAATCCCAACATAATCGGTTAAGAAATTACAGAGTTCCGCCCAGTGGCACTATTCTGGTTTTCCCTTGGAATAGGGAATTGGGAAAAAATATTTTCATAGCATTTTTGTTTAAATTATATTTTTTTGCCTACTGTAGGAATTAATTGCGTATAAATATTTTTGAAACAAAGATATATTGGAACTATTTTTCCCTATAAAAATTTTGTGGAACAAAAGTGTCCCAATTAACTTAGTTTCGAAAATATTTACACCAAACTAATTCTAACAGTAGACCATAAACATATAATGTAGACAAAAAGGCTATGAAAATGTTATTCCCAATTCCCTATTCCCAGATAAAACCAGAATAGTGCCACAGATGGCCTTAGTTCAGGACTTCTTTCAAAAATCATTTAAGAATCCCATTTCCATTAAACTTACCCAATCTCATCATCATCAGTTAGGAAATAGCCGAGCTCCATACCAGGAGGCTATGTTCCAGAACTTCTTCCAAAAATCATGTAAAAATCCCATTTTCATCCAACTTACCCAATCCCATCATAATCGGTTATGAATTTACCGAGTTCTGCCCCAGGTGGCCATATTCCAGGACTTCTTCCATAAATTAGCTAGGAATCTTATTTCCATCTATCGAGTTTCGCCCCAGGTGGCCGTATTACAGAACTTCTTTCAAAAATCATTTAAAAATCCTATTTCCATGTAACATACCCAATTTCATCCTAATCGGTGAAGAAAATAAAGAGTTCAATAGACTCTTTTAGAGTATAAAAGCCCGGTTTATTGAGCTAATAAAATAGAATTGAATTATAAACGCATTACAACAGTTAGTTTTAATTCTCGCAGTGAATATTTGGAGCTCACCAGTGGTAAACCAAATATTCACTTAAACACACAAAATCTAGGCAGAGGCCAGAGTTTTACATGGTCCTTCGAGCCTCCAAAACAACCGGCGGACAATAAAACTCACTTTGTAAAAGATTTTACATTGAGATTTCGAGCTACCACAACAACCGGCAGCCAACACGTTCTACAAACATATTGCTATTGGCCAAGATACGTCGAAGCTTCGAACTCACAACAACAGATATCGAAATTCAATAGCCAAAAAACAGCCTGTGGTAAACCAAAGTCTACGCCATACAACAACAGTCCAACACCTCTGTCAATAAAAACATACAATGCAGTAGAGATGGATCACATCATCTCGAACTATAAAAGAGATGGTGCAGCTCGGAAAACGAAAAAATATCTAGAGTTGGAAATAGCAACTCTCAACGAGATGTACAACGAATATGTCGATGTGGACAATAAAATAAGAGAATTCCACCCAAATTCAACTTAGCTCTGGAGGTGTCAAATAACAACGACCCGGAAAATGAAACTTCATCGTTCAGCAAATCTAATTAAGTATCTGAATCATTAAGTAAGGAATACCAGCAACAGTCTGAGAATTCCAGCAAAAGTGTGGCACACAACAACCAAAAGCTGCTCAAGAAGCAAGATGTCTTGATGAGAAGGATGCATAGAAAACTAGAATCGATTGAAAAAGCATTTGACAACAACAACATTCCAATGGAATTCATAAGGCTAAAAATGCCTCAATTATCCCAAGAAATGAACGCAATTGATGATTTCCACTTAGAGCTCTTAGTAGAAATGGATGAACAAGAGCTAACAGCTCCCTACTTCCAAAATAACTACTATGAGACTCTCAAGGTTAGAGTGAACTCAACAACATTGCGGGCAGTGCAATCAGAAAGAAGAAACAACGAAACCGTATCGAGAAGCCAGCGTACACTTACCCAAAATACAACTGCCAACGTTTAATGGCACGTATGAGCAGTGGAACTCTTTCAATGAGATTTTCACACAGCTCGTCCTCAGCAACAACCAACTATCCTATACAATAAAGATGACATACTTAAAGACAAATTTACAAAAAGGTGCGGCCAAGTTATTAAGTCATCTCTCAACAAACGGTGACAACTATAAGAGAGGCTGGGAAATACTGCAAGCAAGGTACAACAACGACAGGTTACTCGCAAATAAGTACTTCAGCTCATTTTTACATCTACCAATAATACATGTTGCATCAGCGGGAGCAATTCGCTCCTTGTATGATACTGCGACCGAAATGCTACACAACATCGACAAGCTAGAGATGAACTCTTGCTTCGAAGCGCTAGTAATGTTCATTCTAGGCAAAAAACTAGACCCTGAATCTACTAGGCTATACGAAACAACGTTAGAAAAGCCAAGACAAATTCCAGACATGAAGGAATTCTTCGACTTTCTAGAAAGAAGATTCCAATCACTAGATGCTACCGATGGTACCACTGAAACGGGTTCACGCTACAACCGTAGACAGCCAATGTGTAGTAAAAGGATGCCAACGAAAGCATCAGCTGCAAGACTGCAATCAGTTCAAGCTAATGCCAACGCTAGACAGAAACCAGTTGGTCAGTGAAATAACTACTTGTGTACATTGTTTAACGTGGCACCCAAGGGTAACCCATATAGATCCGGAATACGATCCATTTTGTGCCAAGGACAACACAAACTCTAGTAGTTAAACAACAAGGACCTGTATTACTACCAACAGCAATGGTCAAAGTAGCATCAGACACGGGACATCTCACCACAATGAGGGCGTTAATTGATTCAGGGTCCCAAGCTACTTTAATATAATCGAGAGCTACCAATCTGCTAAACATCAAAAAGAGAAAGATACATGTGAACATTTCAGGCATTGGCGGTAGCGAAGCAGCAATCTGCTGCAAACATACAATCAACACAAAGCTGGTGCCAACATTCAATGGAGACTTTAGCTTGGACGTGGAAGCTTTGGTGTTAAACAAATTAACTCAACAAGTATACTAAAAGCTGATATTGTTGTCTTTCTTCTATCTTTGTTGTTAAGGGAAAGATACACCTTTAAATTTGGACCTGGATAACAGCACATCGGTTTGGGGCAAGGTTAAGTAACAGAAAACTACATACTAAAACGGACTTTATCAGATATCCATACACTAGTGACCATCATCTCCAAATCAAAGAAAAAACTTAAGAAAAAACTTAATGTTTCATAACAAACGGTCCTATAAGCATTATATTTCTTAATTACTCTTTAACGTTATGCTTACACGGTACCACTAATACTACACTATCATACGAATTGTTGAGGATCTAGTTTTAATCGAAATTTACTATGATATTTTTTGTTGTCTTTTTTTTTTTTTTTTTTTTAAAATAAAAAAAGTGGCGTAAATATATATAATTTTTAATTTATTTATATTGGAAAGAAACTAACCCTCTTTTTGTAGAAACTCGAGCGCTCAAGGTTCCCTCCAAGAGAATGGACACCCTCACATACGGGTGCACTGACCTTTGTTTTTAACACACGTTAATTATATTTATTCACACCACCAAACAAGATCACTCAAACAAAAAAAAACCTCAAAAAAAACCACTTAATAAAAAAAATGTGAATTAATTATAAGAAAACACTAAACACTACTTAACTAATTAAAGAATGACTTAAAAATTAATGTAAGAAATAAATTTGAATGAACTGATTAATATAATAATGAAAAATAAGCGAACGTTTATTTCACTCCAGCCAGGTGCGTGGCCGCTATGTTGAGCTGAATGTATGCCAGCGGAATTGTCCGTATTGATATTTTTTTTTGGGTACGGGATTAAACATGCGGGCCGTGATTATCCACGTTTAAATAAATTTCCAGTGACTGATGGCGGTGATCACTGGCCCGCCGAATTCACCGGAAGAACACGAAATTTCGTCTATACTCTATTAAAAAAAAAAATTTCAAAAAAATGCATCTCGTTAGAAATCTACCGAGATTTACTGGTATAAATTCTACATCATGTCTACATCTACCTGGATCAATGTTATTAACTTTTTATTTCAACGCACTCACTACTAGGATGTCACCAATAATTTAATTGGGACCAAAACACATATTTATTTGTTTTTTTCTTTGTGAAAATTGATTTTTTTAAGTTATATTATAAACTTAATTATCTTATCTTCTTGACTTGTCCACTCGATATGATGATAATGCTGCTCCAAGCACAAAAATCGAATGATCGGTAGCAACTTAACTGAATACCAAAACATTGGTTGTTGGTTTGGTTAATACCGTTCTTAAAGTGAACAGGTAGTACGCGGGTAAATTGTAACAGGCTACTGTTACAAGCAAACCTGCAAATCAGTTCGCAAAATATTCAAACAAGGTCTAAAACTAATGCATTTCAAACCCGTAGAGTCAATGTTGCTTCTGCACCTTCCAAGAAAGAGTTTTGAATGATCGAAACGAAATTTAAGTTTGACACAGTGATGTGACATTATATTTTCATAGTTTAGGTTGCAATGATGGACAATATCCCAGAAGGCAAAATACAAATTTTTAGATTTCAAAATACTACGTCGATCATGGTTTGGGAGACCATCAGCAAAAAAGGCAAATTTTCTATAACTTTTATCAAACAAGGTGTAAAGACCAATGTGAAATACTAATTGGAACAAGTATTGGAAAAAAATTCAAGAATTGAATAAAAGATTGGTGCCAGTTTTCTTCTCTTTACTTAATGCAATGGTAGAGTTTGAACTTATTCGCATGCAGAGAGTGTAACATTTGGGTAATGTTCCAGGAGGGCCAGATGTGCCCTGACTAAAGATGTGCCCATGACATTTTGATTGTGGATAACCTATAATTTTAATTAGTCCTAAAATTTGATAGATAGTAGTGAAAAGAAAAAAAAAGGAAAAAGAAGAACAAATTTTTCGAAATGTAATCAATAACAAATTTTGATCTGACTGATCGATTTAATTTTTGTACGTGAAGAGGACACAAGAGGTAATCATACAGTGAACCAGTGTAGTGAATAAAAATTAATTAAAGATTTATTTTTTTTTTTCTTAAAAACGGTGCAGAATTACAGTGCCTCCAAACGGAAGGTCTTCTTGAGTAGCTTACATTATGTACTTCCACATTGATAAATTTCTGTAAGTTTTAATAATTTTTTTTTTTTTTTGATTTTTATTAAAAATTTAACTTAAACTGATTTTGTTGTTGGTAATGACGACAATTTTTTTTGTTGTTGGTATCGGTAACTCGATTTTAGAATCAAAAATATTTAATTTATTTAGTATATACTTATGTAACTTATAATATCGGTACTATAAGTACCAGTAAAATAATTTTTCTCGGTATTGTATATAAATAATTATTTTTAAATTTTTGTTGTTGTAGAGGACCGCGGATCCCCAATAATTATAGTTTACAAGATATGTTTTCTTAAATAAAAATGTTCATTGACTTATGTACATATATTGTAATTCCATATGTATTAATAATATTGGTATCAACAACCAATCCGTTTCGAAGCCTATCTTATGTTGTTTCTTCGCAGTGTGACGAACTTTGTTGGGTTCTCTTTGAATTTGCGTGATTTTGATTAAATTAATATTCATTTAACTATCTGGGTTCGTGGAATTTTTATCATAATGAAAAATGTTCGGTAGTGCGGGTTAACACATTGTGATACAGGGGCATATCATACATATTAGGCATCATATACTGCCATCGGGGAGGGAAGCGTGCATTAGTGGTGGTAAATCTCAGCCACTTTAAAGATGGCTGTGACAAAATAATTAAATGCAATAGTTTTTTTTTTGTTTAAAATACAGTTGTGAATGTTCCATAATTTGCCCTTCCAATACTGTCAATTTACGGTTACAGTTTTTTTTTCATAAGCAACTTCTCAAGCTCCCCATGCTTAGCGTCAAGAATCTGACCCACCGCCGAAACCTAGCTGGCAAAAATGTTGCAGTCGCTACTATAAATGTACATAGGTAGATTCTGTTAACTGAATGCAAATTCAACACACACCTTAATTTGAATTTCGTTACAAGAGGCTAACCAGAACTGAACCGAAAATCGATATTACCGATATTTTTATTTAATTGAAAACTAAACGATAACGATTACAATTATAAATAAAACGTTAATCGTAACCGGAACCCAATTTTCAAACCGTTAAATTCATCGCTGTATTTTGTTTCGTTCCCCTTTTTAAATTTCTGTTATAACACTTAAATGTTGAGTCTAAAATTAAAGCTTCTGCTCGAGAATCGCCTAACAATTTTGTTTTAAAATAATTAAAATCAAAATGTAATATTATTGCAAAATTGGCGGAGATTGACTATGAAATGGAATTATATATATATGTAATTTATCGCTAAAGTTCGAAATTAGTTTAACTGGAACCTAATTTATGAAATGGAAGTCCTAAAGTGCTAGCAGAATGATAGCCACAATTAACTTTCATGGGTACGCGAAAAGTAACTCCGCTTCCTGTTTAAGCATAGCCGCCTGAGAATAAATGAGATTATAGAGGAGTCTAAGATGTAGGAAAGGTCAAGAAATGGTACCTCTTTACAACTGATATTTAAGTGTGTAAACGTAACATATACATCAATAATATTATTAGAATACTGTTAAAAATTTTATTATAAGAAGCTGTTGTGGGTAAGAATCAATAAATTTATGATCTATCAAATAACTGAGCGGTTTTTAAAAAATCGAAACCAACTTTTTTCAGCAGCCCTATTCCTGAATACGATACGAAAACGAAAATGTAAAATTCATATTTGAATTGAATCAGATTCGTACGATTCTTATTTGAAATTGAATATGAATCTTGTACATTCGTTTTCGTATCGTATTCAGGAATAGGGCAGCAGAACTGAAATTTAAATGTTTGCAGAGTAACCGCTTACCGGAACGTAAGTAATTTTGGTTTGACTCTGCCCATATGTCGTCTGAAATCACACCATCCGTAATCAAACTATAAATTATCATACAATAATACTATAATATTATATGGATCACCTAATGGATTCGTCAAAAGTTCACTACATTACATTGATTCCAGGGGGAATTTTTCTTTTAAAAAAATCTTTCTGAAATATGCATGTTTTAAGGTGAACTTCAACTTCAGCTGTTGTTTTTGTGATTTGCACAATTTTCATATATGACCGACATCAATTTTGTATTTAAAATATAATAAAAATGTGCAGATTTTGATGCTGTTAATAATCGCATACTCTTGCGAATTTGATAAGAATTCGATTCATATAATAAAACATAACATATAGATTACCTTGCATTGAGGAGTAATTCCTCTTTTGTTTAAGTTGTGTAATCCGGTCGATAAGCATGATACTACTGATGCTACGAGAATATGGAATTGTGGTTTGTGTCTACTCACGGTCGTCGGGTTAAAAATCCTATTATTCTGTTAGGTTTGTATCGTTTTCATTGCATACACGTTAATGCTCATTTATCTTTATCTACGACATTTACCTTTAACTTGGAACGACTAAAAATGGTGTTTTAAGCAAATCTCCAAATTCCTCCGTATTGCATAGATTTTAAACATATTGAAAAATGTTGAACCACACATTATTCAAAACTTTGTTGAGTTCTTCAACTTTTTAAATGTGTCATGTATATCGAAAAAGCTTAGAAAGTGTAATTAAAATAATTCAGTTTGCCGGATGAAGTCCCGCTTTACTTCCAGTTGTGGATCATTCTGCTGTTATAAGTTTGCAAAAAAATCTAATTTTATAATCTAAATTGTTTAACTTATAATTTGTGATTTTATTTCATAATCGCAATAACGAACAGTGTGCACGTTGTACATCAACGTAAGGAATACCTATTTAATGATGCGATGAAGTATGTTACACAAAATTATTATTAATTAAAATTTTATCAAATCACTTATTTTCAGAAAAAGAGAGACATTTATTCCTCGCTAACCGGCATAATAAAGCAAAATAGTATAAGGGGTTAAGCATTTATTTTAAGTTTCGACATCAGTAAACATAAAGTAAGGCCATGTTTTCACACATTTGATAAATAGTTGCACAAATCAGGTTACTCTACATTTAGGAGAATTATTATTTCGAGCTTCGACTCTAAGGATATTATTTTTTCATTAACAAATTCTCAATTAGTTATTATTTGAGCTCCAATGAAATTTTTTTAAGTATTTATTTAATTTATTATATTATTATTTTTTATTGTATAAAGTTTTATAAGTTTAAATTTATCGAACACTTTTAGTATCACTCGCCACTTAGTAAGAGACGCCAATTGCTGTTGCCGAATAAAGACAATGGTTTTTGGGAAGGTCTTGATGAATGCTTAATACTGAGAGAGCTAAGTGATCGATCTCAGAGGTCGGTCATATAAATAACAAACGATCTTTTAAACAAGCACTAAGCTTCAACGAAAATGTGTTCTAAAAAAATCGAAAGACCCCCTAAGTAAACAGTGGTTTCATAATTAGCTAAAATACAATGTCGATTTTACGACGATATTCGAAAATAAAGGGGTGTACACAATGAGATAATAAACGATTGCTATACAGCTTTTCGATTCGACGCGTACTAAGATATGTGGTGACGGTAGTAATCCAATTGGTAGCCGTCCATCGCTTATCGAAGAGCCGCTATCGAAATGGCTACTATCTGCGTTTCTTCTTCATTCATCACCGCTGAAAATGACGCCATATTCGCAAAAAAAATTTATTTTAATGTCTAAGCAAATCTCTGTAATTTTCCTTAACCCATTCCCGCACACTTTTATATCGATGACCGTGCTCAGAAACACACTTTTTTTTCAATTGATTATGACTGCCATATGAAATTGAGCATTCTTTATATGTTTGGAAGTGAAAATTTTCACATTTTCTCACAGTTTTTCCATGAAAACTCTCGACGGCTATAGCCGTCATTTGCTCGTCACATCATTTTTTCTATATATTCATCGCATCATTTTTTCTATATCTGCCGCCTACAGAAATAAATGACGGCTATAGCCGTCCGATTTTTGTATGATATATAGACAAATTACGGCTACAGCCGAACATAATAGGACGGCTATAGCCGTCATTTGTTTCTGTAGGCGGAAATATGTCGATTTGCTAATCACGAAAAATCGCACAAAAAAACAATTGATATGTTATCTGGAATGTTACATCTTTTTTTCTTAGATGTATATTACTGAATAATTAACAAAATAATGCATTAGTACACTTCGTAAAAATGATGTTCCTTTTTTTATTAATTGAAATATGCAGGACGGCTATAGCCGTCATTTGCATATATATCAACAAAAATTTGACGGCTATAGCCGTCATTTGCGGAATGGGTTAAGAATAAAATATTTTTAAATTACATACAAGTATTATGCCTTTTCGGTGGCCCCTATGGTGTTCAAACGATGTTACAGAATCAAGTACATGTACTGTGTAAAATTCTTAGGTTTTATTACTCGCTCAAATTATACCTATATATAAACAAAAAAACGCTGTTCTATAATTTTTTAATCACGTATTTATATATTTCTGTGATTCCATAAAATAGGCCCCCGCGTGCTTACCCAACCACATTTAGGTGGTGCTGGTGACTGACTGAATGTTGCTATTTAGAAATAAAAAAACAAAAAATCGATTTCCGAAACTTAACGTTTTTTGTTTCCACTGCTATCGTGTTTTTAGAAAGAGAATGGAAAGGGACCCATATTGTATTGAAAACCATGACGTAATACAACAACAAAATTTATAGAATGACTTTTCCATTTTCAAAGCTGATTTTCACATATTTTTAAGGGTTTTCTTGAATCCTATTTTGAACTAATTAAAGTTTGAACTTTTCTCTATGTTTCTGTTAAAAAATATTAAAAAAGCTCATGGTTCAAATAGACGTAAAATAACAAATAAAATTTGGCAGTTTTTCATTAGTTTCAATGGGAAATATAAATTTGTATACCCCATATTTTAAATTTAGTGGAAAAAAACTCGAACAGGGAGGCTCTATTAATCTAGGTGGCTCTGATATTATTGTAGTTTGGGCACTTCCGTCTGATGAGAAAACAGATTTTTTTTAATTTGTCTTGGTAAACGATTTAAATAAGTAAAATTATATTGTCAATTTTACAATTCGACGTTGGAACTTGGAAGTTTGGTTTCGTACTAATGAAACATCGAATTCTTTAAATTTAAAATTCGGTTGTCACATCAGACTGCAGTCATCAAGCTACAAAAGTATTGAAAACTTTTTGAGCTTCCGTACAAAGTATAATCACAATATATAATTTTTATGAATCATACATTCGATTTTGTCGGTCGGCGCGCCAAACACCCCGTATATGAAAGTATTTTTAATATTTTTGTAGTCTGGTCACTGCAGTCTGATGAGACGACCGAATTTTTTAATTTGTCTTAGTAACCTCAACTCGATTTAAAACTATTACATGGTAAAATAACTTAAACTTGAACTACATCTGCAAGAAACCCATTTATATGAGGTAATGTAGAATAACCCCGTATTCAAAATGTTTAGGCTATTCTCATTCCTGACAAATTTAGGTGTGTAAAATAGAAAGCCAGCAGAAAATCGTAATACCGACCAAGTAACCCTTAGAAATTATAGTAGATCTCATTTTGCATTCACAGTAAGTCAGAATTTATATATTTATATCACCCTGTTTGTCCGGTTCAAAATTAAATTTTATATTCCAAAAAAGAAAATAAATTCACACGAGTTTATTCAAAATGTCTAAGAATGAATAATTCGCAACTTCCTCTCTGTTATACCATCCGTTAAAATTTCCAGTTCGATTTGTATCTATTCATCGTAAATTCTGCAAAAAAATCATTAATTCAAAATTAGAAAGCAAACTAATAAAATTAAAAATAAATTTCCTGATCTAAAAAATCTTCTATATTTGAATTTTGCATTTTGAGCGCGGTCATAATTCTCCGCACCATGATTTTTATATTCCAATTTTTTATTATTAAACAAAAAAAATGTTTTATCGATGTAATAAAATCGTTATTCATAAAAATATCTAAATTGAATTTCTAGTTCTATTTTAGATGTATGAATGGAACGATAAAATATTTGCCTGCAGAATATTATTATTTTAAACTCTTTGGGTCTAATAAAATACGTGAACTGTGCAACAATTTCGATAAAAATATTTACATACATGATAATCGTTCATTTAGCTGGTAATTTCACTTTGGGCATATAAATGCCAAAAACAAAAAGATTGATCAGTACACGCGAGTACATAAATTTGCATTTTTACATGAACAATTATTTAGTCGTGGTTGCTGCTATGCTTTGCTGCGCTAACACACAATGGGTAATCATAAATTTTACAACAAACCGTTTTTTTTAAAAACTTTGTCCACGAGCTTAAAATGTGTAGTGAACCAAAAAGAACAATGTCTTATCATTTTGTGATGATCGTTTGTTGCTGGTTTACTGTTTTGTTTTGGTTTTTGGTTTACATTATGTACCAAAAGAAAATAACTTCTTCTGTGTGTTCTTGAAATTTTCGTGAATGGTAAAGAAAATGTTAAAAAAAAAAAATATTGTGCAAGGTTATGGTTATGGTATTGTTACATAGTAAATAATTTATATTTATTTTTATATATTTAAATGGGGACACCTCAATAAAATAAACAACAAAGTTTATTTCTTCTTATTAATTTCACAAGTAAATGTAATTTATTAGTTTATACGAGTAGTATGTAAGTCATATGCAAAATACTGTTCCAGGTCAAATGAGATTGTGAATTTTGATTGCTTTTAATATTTTCTTAAGTTTCGTTCTGCATCTCTCTATATACAGCTCTATAATACATCTATTGTGTATCTGTAGGTGGATGAATTTTATGTATTCATAATACGAGTATCTAATATACATATTTTTTACATTTTAAATCTCAATGACATTTTTTATTTTGGTTATGATCTATATTACTTTCTTAACAACAGCAAAAATTTACGACTACTATTAAAAATTATTTTAAAAGTATCTAACGTCTATCTTTTGTTATGATGAATGTCTGCACACGATATCAAATAATTTTTAGTTCACCAAACTCGTCTCGATGTGCGATATTAAATTTAGTTTTATTTGGGAGAGCAAACTACTATTAAAAGATACATCTTTTTGAATGGCCGATTTGCATATTTTATTCGGAGATATTAAAAATCGTGCAATTTTATTTAATGCTTGTCTAGTCAGAAGTTTTCTGGCTTATAGTACTCATTCTGTATTTAGAGTAGTCAAAACACATATATAATTTATGGATTTTCACCCACTAATAAATTACCTTCTGCTAAACGATTTAAATAAGTCATTGTTTAGTGGTTTTTAAATACGTGTTAAAATTGATGCCAAAAATGACATAAATATTGGTCGTTTAAACAAATTATGGTGATAAACCAATTTTTAACTGAATTTTCAAAACAAACCAACCCAACCATAAACTCTAAAAATGTTGATGTAAAATCTTAAATTGCTTAAATATAACAAAAAGTGATTTAAGATAATATCTTTATTTAAAACAAATAAAAACTACGTTTTTGATATCAAACTACGAAAAATAAAATAGTTTTCTGAAAGCCCCTATGGGTATCGGTGCATGCGGAAGATTAAGTGTAGTAAGCTCGAAATTGAAGTTAAATGTAATTGCAGATTCATTGTAGCTGTCCGATATCGAAGAATGTCAATTTTAACCGGGAAATGTGCACATTTACAATACATTTTGGTAAATGTAACATTTCCCAACATTTTTATTTTAGTAAATTCAATTAATGCGAATGTACATATATTCTAAAAATAATGTTAACTTAAAGATGTTTTTTTATATTTTTATAGGTTATTTACTGAAGTAATCTTTGCTGTGGTGTCCTTAATCCATTAAATCAATTGGTTTCGTTCTCTGCAATCGTCTTACTGCATGTGAAGTGTCCAACATACCACGAAACTCTTCATTTACGTGTTGATAGATACGTTGTCCATGAATTATTGCAATTTTTTTTTATTTCTTCTTGAACCGGCGGGATATTTATATAATTTAATTCGCAGATAACTTGTTGATAATTTGCTGTTCCAACACTATTTTAATCTAAAATTTAGGTTTCAATCCAGAATCAATCTAGAAACGCAATTTCATAAGGATTGGTAATGAAAATGCCAAGTTTAGCTCATGCTGACCCAAACTCTAGAATCTGTAGACAATACTACTAACCAAATTTTATCATAATTTATAAGAAATGGCGGTCAAAGATGGAACATTGCGAAATTTCGGAGGTTAATCAATTTGTCAATTTACAAAACACTTTTAAGATTTTACGTTTTAACATTCCGCTGGAATGTTTTATTTTGTGAAAAAGGGTACAAAGTGAATAAAAAATTTCCGTGTAACCTCGAATTTAACGTACAAATGATGAGACGACCGAATTTTTTTGATTTAAGCAATTCAATATTTCATTACGTCGAACCAAACTACCCAACGTCTTTTAATTCTGTGTCGAACGCTCAAGGCAATAAAAAGTTTTAAAAATTCTAACGTATTGCTAACCTCACTTTGATGTGAAGCTGGTGTCTGCCTGTTGCCCGGAATAACCTAAAATTTCATCAGCAACAATATTTCGGATGTGTAGTTACAACCTGCTCATCCTAAGTTGCGGAGATGGAGAAAACAAAATGCTAGTTCTCAATATTGTATTGTAAATATTCCATATAATAGAGTTCGATGGAAATCAACTCCTTAAGAGTGTTCTTTAATAAATAAAATTACATTAATTTTGTTGTAGAAAAACTCCGTATTTGGATACTAAATAATCCTTTAAATTTTTTCCATAATATAAAATTTAAATATTTAAAACAATTTAGGCACGAGTTAAAAATTTAATTTTATTATTGCGAACAAAATTTGAGTCTATCGTTGTTGTATGTTCCGGTCGAGCTTGTACAATTTCTCCAAGTTTGGTGGGTAATAACAAAATATTAAAAGAAAATTTCGAAAATTGAATCACGCCTCACAAACGGTTAACAGGCACTTGGCAATACAACCGGATTGTCGGAGTTTGAATGAATCTCACCTCACATACGATTCACGAGTACTTAATATATACCGCAGTATCCGTTGGAATTTTATCTACAAACCTAAAAGTTTTCAGAAAGACTCTTTTTCGAAATATCTGAATGTAGTCGTTTGGAACTTGCCTTACAGGCTGTTCACTTGACATATACCGCTGGATTCGATAAAGATTTGACTACAAATTGAAAGATTCACATAAATTTTTTATCTCAAACTAAAGAGATAAAGCCATATGAATTTCACTTCACGGACGATTCACCAGAACGTGATATCTGCCGCAGGATTGGTTGCAATTCTCAGTAGCTAAACTTCAGCGATCCGGCGGTATATGTCAAGTGTTCGTCAATCGTCTGTCATGCGAGGTTTAAACGAATATATCCAGGGGGTCTATTATGAAATTTGCGACGCGCGTATTTTTTTCGACAACGTCGACAGTCGAAAACGTCGAAAATCACTATTATGAATTTTTTTTCGACGATGTCGAAAAATGAAATTATTTTTTATGTGAAAATTTTAATTAATTATTTTTTATTAAATTTAAATTAATTAATTAATTTTTATTAATAAAAATTTTATAAGTTTAAATTATTAATTTATTTTTACTAACAAACTTTTTTTATTTCTCAACACTTAACACTTTTCTTTTATGTACTCGACACCTCAAGAGCTGTCGTAAAATAGTCGACGTTATCTAAAAGAAACGCGTCGAGTATTTCATAATACCAAATTTTCGACAACACCGAAAAAATACGCGCGTCGAGAATTTCATAATAGACCCCCAGATAATTTCGAATAGGTTTTTTTTTCCTGAAAATATCTACGTTTGTATTGAAAACTTCATCGAATCCAACGGTATATGTGTAACATTCGTGAATCACGAGCCGAGCGACACTAAAACGATTATCTCTTGATAATTTAAGATAGAAATTGTCTGCAAAATATTTAGGTTTGTAGTCAAAACTTGAACGAATCCGGCGGTATTTGTCTGATGCTTGTGAATGGCCTGTGAGGCGAGTTTCAATCTTCTATGTTCTAATAATTCCAAATAGAGTTATTCTGTAAATCTCTCAGTTTGTAGTGCCTTATACCCTTGACAGACTAGCGATTAGCTAAACGCGTTTAATCATTTTTTCGAGTTTATCTCTTAATGTGTCAACTTCGAGATTAGCTAAACGGGTTTTGTTTAAGGTTTAGTAACTAAACCGGTTTAGTGCACTAATCTCTCAATATTTTGAAGTTTATCGCATAAAAATGGGTTTAGCGAGAGCGCCATCTAACAATGAAAGTTAAAATTTATAAATAGGACAATGCCATTTAGTACTGTGATACAATGATAGATGCCACTTACTTTTTGAGTTATTCCTTTCGAATTCAATTTTTTTTGCTTCAATTTAAGTTCAACATACACAAATGTGTATGTAAATAAAGACAGGTTGTAATGTCTTCCGAATTTTAACAGATCTTAGTTAAATGGGAATTCTTAAAAAAGAGCATAATAATTTGATAACTTATAAATTATTTAACATATTAATTATTTGTATTTGATAGAAAAAGGGATGTATACATTCACGTATACATTCGTACATACATTCACGCAGTCAAATATAACGCAGTCTAGTTTAAAGACAAATAAGACAAAATGAATGAAAATAAAAATACTCTTCAGTTGCTTATCATTCATTTTCCGTTCATTTTCATATGAATTTTTTTATGCTAATTTCTCTTCGCTCCTGAATAGTAAAATGAATTTTCAGAAATGTTATGCAGTAAAAAATGAATAGTGTCTAGTGAGCGAATAATGAGAAACTAAAAAGGTTGATCTTATTTTTTGTGTTAGCGTACGGGATCTACTGCTCTTTCGGTTTTACTTTTCTATTCTAATAAGAAAGCGAAAATTCATTGTAGTACTGATTGGATAAAATGTATTGTTGCCTGTATTGAACGATCGAATAGATGATACATATCATTTCTTTCTACTTTATTCTGATAAGTGAATAGTAAAACAAAGTATTTTTTGTTCCTTTACATATTTCTTGTTGAGATCAGTTTTACAAATAATGCATTAATTCCGTGAAAAGATTTGCTGACAGCAATTTTTTTACTGATAATACGCAAAAAAAAAACTTTAAAATTTCATAAGAGTGATAAAGAACAGAAATATTTTTTATTTTCATTTTATAGTAAAATTTTATGGTTTTACATTTTCGCATAACCTACAAATTTCTTAAAATTTTTAATTTGTACATTATTTCGTACAATTCGATTTTTGTTTTTTATACGAGGGTATATCAAAAAGTCTTGCAATATCATATGAAAGGGGCGAGTGAGTGAGACAACAATATATTTTTCAAAACCATTTTTTGTCACGATGAAACTTCTAGAAGAACATTTCGATGTAAATTTTACGGTTCGTTTGTTTTTGTCAATTTAGTAACATGTGTTTTGAATTTTTCTTAAAATGAATGAAATTGAATATCGCGCCGTTACTAAATTTTTCTATAAAGATGGACGAAATGCAATTTATATATTCAACTATATATCAAAAGTTTACGGCGAATCTGCACCATCATATGCCACAGTAACAAAGTGGGTAAAATTATTCAAAAGTGGTTGGGAGTCATTATAAGACGATAACCGCTCGGGTCGGCCAGCAGATGCTATTAGCCATGAAAACGTAATTTTGGCTGATTCTATTGTATTGGAGGACCGGCGTATTTCTGTTCCGCGGTTAGCGTGGAGACTTTCTCTTTCATACGGTACCACATATACTATATTACATGACCACCTTCACATGTCGAAAGTAAGTGCGCGATGGGTTCCCCGTTTGTTGAATGCTGAACAAAAAAAAATGCGTGTTTAAACTTCAAAGGCGATTTTAGATATGTACAAAGCAGATCCAGAAAATTTCTTGGGTAACATAATAACAGGCGATGAAACATGGCTTCATCACTGGGATCTGGAATCCAAACAAGAATCGATGCAATGGATTAAACGTAGTGAACCACCACCAAAGAAATTCAAAACTCAACCGTCTGCTGGTAAGGTTTTGGCAACAATTTTTTGGGATGCTGAAGGAATTTTGATAATCGATTATATGCCACCGAAAACCACAATCACAGGCATATATTACGCAGAGGTTTTGCGAAAATTGAAAAAAGCGATCCGGGAAAAACGGCCAAGGAAAGTTAGGAAAAAAATCTTGCTTCTTCACGACAATACACCAGTGCGCAAGGCTAATATTGCTCAAGCTGCATTAAAGGACTGCGGCTTCGTGGAAATTCCGCATCCACCGTACAGTCTAGACTTGGCACCCAGTGACTACTTCTCTTTCCCAATTTGAAAAAAACACTAAGGGGCCGGAAATTTTCCAGTGACTATGAAGTACAGTCTGTTGTAAATGAATATTTTATGGAGCAAAAGAAATCTTTTTTTTTAGAGGGTTTAGGTAAGTTAATTGATCGATGTGACAAATGTATAAACCTTAAAGGAGATTATGTCGAAAAATAAAAATATTGCTGTCTCTCTCACTCTTTTTTTTCATGTGATGTTGCAAGACTTTTTGATTTGCCCTCGTATATTTTAATTTTAATATCCTATACCACAAAAAACCTCTAACGTTAACAAATTTCAACACAAAAAAAAACAAATCGACATCTGAGTATAAAAATGGCGGACGACTTATTTTGTATGAGTGTGACAAAAATTTCTTATCTTTACATACATTTTTTGTACATATGTATGTGAAAAATACTGCTATAAAGAAAGTCAAAACCGACAACAATATAAAGCCATGCTGTTGCAACAGATACAGAAAAAACTACACTATAGATAATTGCATTAGAACGTATGTGCGCACTAGTTTAATAAGTAGTGGTGCGAAAGAAATGGGATTGTTAGTGTAAACAACACAATCTTCTGTAGTTTTTTGTATATTGGTATCTGCGTTTCAGACTTTGTTCAGGGCTTTTAATTGTTGTTAGTTTTGAAAAAGTCCAATTTACATTTTTATGGCATTATTATGCTAGTAAACTACCACCATCACAACTATTCTCTCAGTAAAATTTTACTGACAACATGTTTTGTTTCGTACACAACCATTAAAATCTATATTTTTTTGCTCGCTTTTATTTTTACTGACAGCAGATTTTTCCCATGGAATAGGAACATGACACTGTTCGATCGGTGTAGAGTGAACAATACATTTTGATGAGCGACTTTTTTAAACCCTGATATAGGCGTATGTGTGGATTTGTGTGCATATGCATGTGTGTGTAGGTTCATATGTATTTATACTTATGTATATGTTTAGTTATATATACGCATGTGTATATTTATATAATATGATTGAATGTTTTTACCTTTTTATAATCATTTTAATATTTTAAAATATTAATATTTTAAATGTGTATGTATGTAAATGTATGTGTATATATGTATGTATGTGTGTATGTGTATATATGTATATGTATGTATGTATGTGTGTATGTATGTATGTGTGTATATACGTATATGTATGTATATGTGTGTGTATGTGTGTATATATGTATGTATATGTGTATATATATGTATATATATATATATATATGTATATATGTATATATATATATATATATATATATATATATATATATATATATGTATATGTGTGTATATGTGTATATATATATATATATATATGTATATATGTATATATATATATATATATATATATAAATATTCATGACTTTTTTGTAGATTGATTTAAAGGGATGAGACCTCATATGTGTTACGGCATGGCAAAGGGAAAATGGTTTTTAATTTTTTATTTCCTTTTGTAATGACAATTAAATCTTTGATGTGATATCCTTCTGCCTTTTAATGTTGACTGTTTTTTTTTTTAAATTGCTTACTGCTGGCACTATTTTATCTAAAAGAATTTCTGGCTCAATAATATTTCTCGAAACAGGTTCGTCTTTGCATGGGAATGATATATACGAATATCGATTGATTTGAATTCTAAATCCTAATCAACGACCTCCTCATGCACCAATTGTGTAAAAAGCCTTCCGCGTGGTTCTATCTTCCGTTCGTGTCATCACCTCACATAAATCATGATCGTTTTTGTTTGATTGAGACAGTATACTGCGGAAGATGCATAAAATCATTTTTGGGCTTAATTGGAATTCTAGCAAATCGCAATTCTAGCAATTAGCATTAATTTGGGAGAGGCTTAGTTCTGCTGGGTCATCTGTCAACTGGTTGTTTTGACGTGTAAATGGAGGAATAGGAAAATTTCTTGGCCGATTATTTTCGGATTTGTTTGTTGAAAAATCCAGTACTTCACCCGGGATTTATGTTGAAATCCCGGTTCAGATCAACATATCAGATTCGAACATGATTAGTTAAGACATTGCTTAGCACGGCCGAACTCCAGAACTTCTCTAAAATCCATTTGTACATTCACATTTAATTCTGCTTGCCTGATTTGACAATAATTGGTCGAGGTATGGCCAAGTTCCATTCAGAATTATCGAATTTTAGAACTTTATCAAAAAGACACATTAAAATCCCAATACAAGTTGATCCTAATTTATTAGAATCCTAGCCCAGCTCTACAATCTAAACTGGAAAATTTCGGTTGGAAACAGCCTATTTCATTCATTATAGCTGAATCCAAAAATTTCGTCAAATTCGGCTTTGAACCCCGAATTTGATCATCATTTGTTTTGAGTTTGCTTAGTTCCATTGAACATGCTAGAGTGCCAATCCAATTCTGCGTACCATATTTAACAGTTATTGGTTGAGGAATAGTAAAGTTCCATTGAGCATGATATAAATATCCTGTGCACTATAATTATACTTGGTAATTAATCGAATATTCTCTTCTTTGATGAACAAAATTAATAAAATATTTGAAATTTTTGCGAATTAAATTAAAATTGTTTTAAATATCCTATCCGGTAGTTAATCTGGTATTGAATAACATTGATATTTTTCCGGGAACCATTGCCTTTGGGATGCCTTACATATGAAATTTTTTGTTTTTTTTTTTATATATATATTTTTTTTTATTTTTTTATTTTTATTATTATTAATATTATTATTTTTTTTTTTTTTCGATTTAAGGGTTAAATACTAATGAATTTTAGACTAAGTTTGATATAATTTAAATAATTATGGTTTCAGGAAATCCTATTGTAAGTCGTGTAATTGCAGGAGGATTAAATTAATAAATGTTTATATTATATTTAGGAAGCCGGAAAATATTAATTTAGAATTAAATTTTAGAAAATCTACAGACGTGAAATAATATTTCTTTGAAATATTAATTGTTGATTGTGTAGATTAGAATGGTGTTGTCATTGCATTAATAACTATCGACTTTATTTAGGGGTCTGCAATTGTGCCGATTTAATCAATTAAATTTTGCATTAATTTACAATTACATTTCAGGAAATTTCCAGATGTACGTGAAATAATACAATTTTTTTCTCAGGTTGCTAATTTAGAGAAGCAATTGTTGAAGACCAATACCATCGTTATCCATTAAACCTATTAAACCTTTATCCTTCCTTAGTAGATTAGTATTGTGCTGTCTTTGTGTTACTAACTATCGGCTATACCTAGGTGTCTGTAACCGGGCCGATTCTGTCCCGCTTAACTAACCTATCCAATCCTTCGGTTTTGTTATATGTAAAAAAGAGTGTACGGTGGGCCCGGCGTCACCCGGGAGCTCCTGTGTAAGAACTTGGTCGTGCATTCAGAATCAATCAATCAATCAATCAATCAATTTCTTCTTGAACCGGCGGGATATTTAGGTCCCTATGAAGGTCGTCCTAATGTACCACGGAGCATTAACTATACCACGTAGCACTTTGTTTTGAAAAGATTGTATTATTTTGGTGTTGTTTTCTTTGTACAGTCCAAGAGCTGTATTCCGTAACTCCATACAGACTTTAGCACCTGTTGATATAATAGCAATTTATTTTCGGTTGACAATTCCGAATTTTTCCCGAGCACCCAATACATTTTTTCATATTATATTTCATATTAAGCTCATCTTTTTTCTTTTAAACGTGCTCTTTCCATCTGAGCCTGGTATCTAAAGTCATCCCTAGATATTTATCATTATTTGAATACGGAATCTGCTGACCGTTAATGATTACAAATTTGTAACTGACTTTTAGATTGGTGAAATTCACATTCGTGGATTTTGATTCATTGAGCCCGATACGCCACATTTTTGTCCATTTTATGATTTTATCACATGATTCTTGAAGTCTCCTACTGAGAGAAATGCAGCGTCACCAGCAAATATTGCAACGGTAAGATCATTAATTGAGGTAAATCTCTGGTGTAGAGAATAGGTCTCAACACACTACCCTGCGGAACTCATGCCGAAATCTTTATTAGGTCGGAATATTCATCTTCATATTTCACCCTAAAGTGGCGATTCTATATGTATGATTTTAAAATCATATAATATTGTTTTGATAAATCTCTATGTAGTTTGAAGAGTAAACCTCTGTGTCACACCTTATCGAAGGCCTGTGCCACATCTAAAAAGATACTAGAACAAACCTTTTTCCTCTCTAATGTATGCTCAATGACATTTGTAATTCTATGAACCTGCTCAATAGGTGAGTGTTTCTCTCTGAAACCAAACTGATATTCTGGGATAAGGTTTCTTTGTTCTATGGTCCTTTTCAATCTTTTGAGCAACAGTCTCTCAAAAAATTTCGCTTGTGTTGGTAGAAGTGAAATTGGCCGGTAAGATTTTTTATCATTCGGTGGCTTGCCCGGTTTCGGAATCATTATGACTTCTGCTACTTTCCACTGCATTGGCACATGCTTTTTCCTGTGGATCGCATTGATTATGTGCAGTAATTTACGGGTACCTTTTTCAGGCAGCTCCTTTATTATTTGCTCTGTTATTAGATCGTAACCAAGAGCTTTCTTTGCTTTTATGTTCTTAGTTTCAGCTTTTAGTTCTTTCAATGTTACAGGCCTGATCTATTCGAAATCAGATATTCTGGGCGTATCAGCAAAGTTTTCGTAACTGGTCTGCTGACCTAAAGGTTGAAATGTTTCTTCAAGATGTGCAGCAAACAGGTCAGCTTTATTTTTCGCACTTCTAGCCCATTTCCCATCGTTTGTGTTGATTGGGGAGATCTGCGTTTTGGGTCGTTTTAACCCTTTTGTTGCTTTCCAGAAGGAAGAGTCGGTATCTTTAGTTGGAGCTACGGAACAAAGATATTTTCCAATTGTTACATATTTCACTTTTTTATGACTGCCTTAAGTTTGATGCAGACGTTGTTTAAGGTGGTTTTATCTTCGAGCTTTTCGTTTTTTCTGCACTAGTTCTCTTACTTCCTTGGGTAAATAACAAAATTTTCTTTCCTTATTGATAATTTGGGGGTGCATTCCCAAGCCGACTATTGTATGACATCAAGGAGCTTGTCTAGTTCCTCTTTTATTACATTTTCACTTTTGATTGGCACTTGAAGTTCTATTTTTTCCGCTACCAACTGCTTAAACAATTCCCAATTTATTTTGTTGTTTGTGAGCTATTACATTTTCACTGACCGTCATAATAACAGGAGAATGATCAGATGTTAGACTTTCATCATTTTCTAAGAAGATGTAGTGTTCCGATATGCCTTTAGTGATGTAGAAATCTATAAGGTCTAGAATTTTGTTAGGATCAGTTGGCCAGTACGTTGGTTTCCCTCCTGAGTAAAATTAACAGTTTGAGTATTGGCCAGCTGCAAGTAATTCTTTGGCTTTTGGATAGGTTAATCTTGAACCCCAGAAGGTATTTTTTGCATCAAAGTCACCTCCAATAACGAAGTTACTTCCTAATTTCTGGAACAAGTTAATGTAGTCTTCTTTCTTTAGGTTATATCGTGGTGGGCAATATCTCGCAGATATACTACAGGTGTTGTAATAACCAAGTTTAACCGTCACGGTGGTTACTTGCATGGATCCTTTTTCTATTTTTAATTCTTCATTATGTTTGATATTTGCCTAATAAATATACAATACCTGACCCTCCTCCTGCTCGTTCTGCAGGATGTGTGGTATGGTAACAAGTATATCTCCAGATTGATACAGAGGAGAGAGTTGCTGGTAAAATGTGTTTCTGATATTAAGCATATATCAATTTTCTCGGTATTTGTTTGGATGACTTAGTGGAGGTTTGCGTGCCTGATCCCTCATTTTCTGTAGCTGCTTGGCAACCTCACATCCTCGGTAGCTTGCTGGATGTTGCCCATAACAATTTATACATTTTGCTGGTTCTTCTTTAGATAGTTTGCAAGTTTGTGTTGGGTGCTTTTCAGCACATTTCAAACATCTTGGACCGCGCGCGCAATATCGTTGCGTATGGTTATAGCCTTGGCATTGTTTACATTGTACTATTCTTGTACTGCCGCTTTTAACCGCTTCGATCTTTACTTGCATGTTGAGTATGTCAGTTATATTGTAAATTTTTTCTATTTGCTCGGATTTATTAAAGGTTAGCATGAACAGGGGAAGCCCTCTTTTTGAAACGGGTTCTAGTCGGTTCTCTCCTCTACGTCTCTCTTTTTTAATAATGTTCACGGCATCAAGGATTTTAAATCCTTTATTTTCTAGATCCTCCATTATTGAATTATTTTCACAGGTTGGATGTAGCCCTCTTGCCATGACCTTCATGGGACGATCGTTTTTATTTTCGTACGTGCACTACTGATATTTTTCCGTATTCAGCTTCATTGACACGTTTCTGTATACGTTTGGATTTGAAGTGTTAACCTTCCATACATTATTATTTAGCAGTAATTTCATACTCTTGTTCCGTAACATTACTCATCACACTTTAGATTTCTGAGTAGTTGGTTACTCCTACTATAAAAATCAGTGGTGGGGCTTTTACCTTTGGCTGTGCTTCATTTTGTTGAGCTGGTTGCCGTTCGGGTGATTTTTCTACCTTTGTTGAGGACTCAGCGTCATTTATTGCTATGGAGGTGGTTTCTCTTTTGGATTAACTGTTTTCTAGAAACTTCTTTCGAAGTTGATGGTGAAGTTTCTGCCATTTCTGGTGAGTGTTGAGCTTTTCTTTTCTTACATGTTCTTTACTCCGTTTCAACATCCAATTTGTTTCTTTTTCTAATTCTTCTTCATCCGCATGGAATGGATTAATGTCATCATCTATTGTAGGGCTAGGTGTCTTCCCAAGTTCTGCACGTGTTTCAACTGCTTTTTTGAGTTCTTCATTCTCTTTCTTTAAAATTGTGACTTCAAGATGGTGATAGAATTTATAGTTGCAAACTTGCAATTTTGGATTTCAAACACACATTTATAAAATTATTGACAGCTAAAATTATATAAATATTGAGACATAAATATTGCTTATAAGAAGTGGAAGACATGAGATATTTCATGTTAACCCAGGAGGAGGAGAAAATTTCGATTACTACTTTCGTTCACTTACCACCGTTGTCGTTCGGCTTCGGCGGGTAGTTTCTTCTCTCCAATAATCCTCTATTTAATGTATGTGAAACTGGACCGGAAAGTAACCCGAAAACAAAAATAAAAATCTCAACCTTTTTTAACATCAGCATACTACAACAAGCTTTGATTTTACAAGCCAACAATACTAAATAGAATAAAATTTAATGAATAAATATACAACAAATTTACTAAGAAATTTTCGTCAGTGGTGGTTTTCAGAGGGATTGCCTGATACTTCGGCCACTGTCACAAAGTGTAGTATGTATAGGCCATTTGAAATAAAAAAATGTAGCCCCATTTTTATACGAAGTGGAAAGAAGGATCGTTTCAGACACAATTTATAACAATTTTCGACTAATTAATAAAAATGTTGTTTTTGTAGAGGTTTTCACAGAGATATTCTTTATAGTGGACTTCGTCCACTGTCCCGTAAAAGAGTAGGGCATCTGGAATTCAAAGTTTTTTTATTTTAATACCATCTGGAATACAGTTCCGTGTCAAACTCCGAAAAATTTACTAAGAAATTTTCTACTTTGGAGGTTTTTATAGGGATTGAGTTCTCAGACAATAGGCTACACTGTTGCGAAGTTTAGTGTAGCTTGAAATACGTTATGAGACTGGCATGAACCATCTTCCCGCCTTGTATAGAATTGGAACTACATTCTTTTAATTCCAGATAGCCTACACTAATTCAAGACCGTAGCTGACGTTTCAGATAATCGCTGTGAAAACCGCCACAAACGAAAATGTTTTGGTACTATATTTCAGAATCTTACGGAATATCATTATAATTTTGAATACAGACTCTTTTTTAGTGTTGGCTTGTAAAATCAAACCTTGTTGTAGAATGCTGATTTAATTTTTTTTTTTCTAATCTTTCGGGTTTTTTTGGAAATCTACAAATTAAATCGACATGGTCTAAACTAAATAACCCAACGTTGCAATACTCCGTGTTTTCATTACAAGTATATTTGCTTTCTGAATATACTTCACCTAAGGGGCTTTCAAGTGGTGAGAATTTTTCGGTAGGTATTTCTAAATTATATCATTTTTACGCATAACCCAGTGGATCATAGTTGATCAATTCAGGCTAGAATTTTAAATGTTAGGTTTGAAAATATCAACTATACCGTTATATGTACCCAAAGGGTTGGTAGATTTCGCCTGCTGATGATCAGTTTTAGCCGCGGCGTTGACAATACCTTGACCAACATCACTAACGTAGACTATAGATTGTTGACGCAAAATATGGGTGAATGTCTCAAATCTATTTCTCTTGGCTATAGATACCAACTGGTCGAATAACAACCGAATTATAGAATTCATCAAGTACCTACTCACCAAAATATTAATCATTTATTTTTAGTAATAACAACATTTGGCCCAAATAAGCAACATTCTTTAAATGAATAGTTTTACCGAAATGCCGTGACTACCATATCACTGAAACTGTAATGTCCATCAGTTATCCGTTTCATGTCAGCGAAATCTGTAGGTTAAAATTTTCTGTTAACGTCTTTCGGGGAAGAGCCCATTCGCACAAATAGCAGTTTCATGTACTTACAGTTGGTTTTTTAAGCGTAAAATTTTATTATTAAGTTGACAGTCATATACACACGACAACGATTGGTCGGTTTTGATTGATTAACTTAATATATCGTCTGAAAAATTCCCGGTCTAATAAAGAAAACAACAATTTTTTGGGAAAAATATATTTGTTTTTTGTAGAACGATTAATCTTTGCCTTCAAAATAAACTTCAGTTTTGGCATTCATTTCTTCATTGGAGCTTTTTTTGAGGTTTGCAAACAAATAATAATCGCTGTGGGCCAAATCTGGCGAATACGATGGATGCGGAAGCAATTCAATGTGCAATTCGTGTCATTTCGCTATTGTTGCGATCGACTGACTTGTGAAATGGTGCTTTGTCTTGGTGAAAGAGCAATTTTTTATCTTCATTTGAGGTCATTTTTTAACGATTGCTTCCTTCAAACCAATAACCTGATTATAATACTCGCTATTGATCTGTTTTCCTTGATGAAGGTAGTCAACGAGTATTATACCATGTGCATCCTAAAATACAGACGCCATAATCTTTCCAGCCGACTGTTGTGCTTTATTGGTTGCTTCGGACGAGGTTCTCCCTCCTCTCGCCATTCAGCTGCTTGCCATATTTGACGCTGGTGTATAGTGATGGGTTTATATTTCATCCATTGTCACATACCACATAAAAAATCCTTTTAATTGCGGTTAAACAGCTCTAGATTCAACAATTTCGTGGATTTCTATATGTTTTTTCGAGTCACAGTCTCATTGAGGCGTCCAAAGCGTGGCGCATCATCGGTCAATGATAGTTGAACAACACTTATCAAGCCACAGTTTTGCTTGAACGGTATTTTTCCCATCAAAGAACAGTGTTGATTAACACGAAATTCTTTTTTTCCCAATGTTTTGAAATTAACAAAATAGCGTTACTAAAATTAACTGTAAACTTAACTGTAACTTGTAAACTTAATGATCGAAATGTCATGAAAATTTACCAGGTATAATTTGAAGGTTGGTAGAATTTAAAAATCATATGGGTTTTAAATTGGTGGCACCATGTAATATATTACAACATCAATTACCATTAAACAAAAAGTAGGTACCCAAGAAACGAAAATTATATACCACAATTGTGACTGTGAACTTAATAATAAACCAAGTAACTGCTGACTGTTCACGTGAAAGACGATGTTATTGCATGAAGCTGCTGTTTCACATCCATTAGGGTAGGGTCAATTCGTACATAGATAATCTGGTGACACAAAAAAAAATTATTTTACATCTAAATAAGGTTAAGCTTCCTTCCAGCAAGCCCTTGGAGTGACGTTTTACCCAATATACGGAGGCGGTCTGTGGTGACATGTTGTAACATAACATTTTCGATACTCTTTCAATGTTTTTGTTTCTTTTTTCTTCCTAGCAGACTTGTAGATGGTATAAAATTTAAAATAGGGTCACATTTTATTCTAACGAAGCAAGACATAAACTTCGGTAAAGTACCGAAAATGTGATGTTACAACATGTCACATGATGTAATAAATTATGTGGCAACAAAGCAAAACGTATCACATCTTTGATGTATTGAACACACTTGGCTTTTTCGCTGGTGAATTGAACACTACAAAATGAAAGCAGAAGTGGAATTTTTCATTTCTGATTTCGTTTCAGTAAAATGTAGTGCACAACGATGCACAATACATTGTGCTTCTTATGTTATAGTAAGTTTGGCTGTAGTATCGTTCTGGTTGTGTTTATTAGGTTTCGGCTGAAATTATAAGGTTCCATTGTGTTTCTTGTGTCATATTTAGTTTAGCTGTAGTGGGTATGGTTCCGGCTGGCTTTATAAAGTTTTGGCCGGAATTATAAGATTGCGGTTGAAAAAACAATTAGCACACAATGATGCACAATATACATCGTGCTACTTTTGCCATAGATGGTTTGGTTCCGTTATAATTGTGTTGAAAATATGTCAGCTGATTCATCGTTTTTTTTTTGTTAAATTCAATTTTTGAACATTTCCCCATAAATTTGATGATTTTAAACACGCATTTAATTCATCAACTTGGAGTTGATCGTACTATAATAACAATCTATAGTGTCTGTCTAAAATCGCCTGATAATAATATTGTTTTACCACCGAATATCTGTTGGTTATTGTGTAAATTTTGAAGAGATTAGAACTCCGAAAATGACACCCATGCTGGATTTCTACCTGAAATCATCATTATACCAAAAACGACAACGCCCTACATCTCGATTTGCGAACATAAAGCCAATAAAATAGTCAGTGTCTCGAAAATGAACCACATATCGGTGTTATAGGTAGATAGTAGGTAGAAGGTAATTAACACCGCACCCCTCCACCACACCTTTGCGAAAAACAAAACTGAGTAATGTAATCATATGACACCCATATCGGCTACCTTTCGTACGAATCATCATGGTACAAATCATCATCGTGACAAAAACTACATCGCCCCACATCTCGGTTTGCGAGAAACAGAAGCTAATAAAGTAACTAGCACCCCGAAAATAACCCCCATGTCAACGTTATAGGTAGATAGTGTAGGCAACAAAAAACTCCATCTCGACTTACGAAAAATGAAAGTCGGTAACGTAATCCGTCCAAAGCCCCGAAAATGACATTCATATCTATATTATAGGCAAAATTAGTATATCCCTTTTCCGGCCAGAATTTTTTTTCTCTCTAATATAAGCCCGCCACGCACAAATGTGTATGACAGGTTGTAATGTCTATCGGACTTTAACGGATCTTATAAATTTTTTTACAATTATTATGGTTATAGTGTTATTTTTCGGACGAAAACGGTTTAAGTTGGATGCATGAATGTTTATATGGCCCAAAATGCATACAAAAATAAATTTGTGACATGATTCTCTTTCGACACCCACACAATTCTGATGACAGGCTGGAAAAACTGGTATGTAATTGTACCAAAATCCACCATCGCGACTTGCAAAAACAAAAGTCAGTAACGTAATCTGTACCCCGAAAATGACACCCATCTCAGCATTATAGGCGTAGATAGAAGGTAGATGTCAAAATTGATACCGCCTCCCTCCATCAGACCTGGCGAAAAGAAACGTGAGTAATGTAATCTATACCTCTGAAATTGACATCCACACTGGCGTTGATGGAATAGGTGGGCACGAAAAAAGATGCCGAAAATGATCCTTACATCAGCGTAGATAGTAGTTAGGTACCAAAACAACACGGTCGACTCATCCCTTCATCACGACTTGCGAAAAACAAAAGTCAACAACGTAATCAGTACCTCGGATATCCCGAAAATTATATACATATCGGCATTATAGGCGTAGATATTAGTATACGTACCAAGAATGACACCACCCCATCTCGCCTTGCATAAAATAAAATTTCGCCATTTCGGATCTTGAAACGGATATCATATTCCTAATTAATACTTCCGAAAACCAGGAAAAGGACATCGCATTGGAGAAAACCAAAATCACGGGCCGAATTTTTGATGAAAATAGTTTCTTTTTAAAAATCGCATTTCCGGTTAAATTTTGAAAAACTAAAAAATTCTGTAAAAATAATTTATAATCTTTTGGCTCTTAGTACTTTCTCTTGTAAATGATATACATATTTTTAATATAATTAGAAAAATCGAAAAAGCTCCCATGGAAGCTGCCACTTCCGATGGACACACAGTACAGTAGTTTTTGAGTTTGTCGATCGAAAAGCTGCAATTTCGGGTGGATAACTTTCAGCTATATAAACATCATCTCATCACTCAGAGAACATATACACTAGTTTTTATCAAAATCGGTACAGAAGTTCTTGAGTTTTAATGTTACAAACACACACGTCATTTTTATAAATATAGAGATTTTTCAAAACATGTTTTATATCTTAGTAGTTTCCTTTATTATTGATTTCAAAAAGTGTGTAATGATAATAATCGTTTTAGGTTGAAATTTACTAGTAGGCAATTTATAGGGGATAGCCTTGCACATCAGTGCAGATTTAACGCATTTAATTTCTGACAATTTCCATTATTTTATTTGATTGTAAATATAACATATAAGGGACTGCTTCTGATATTCTTACCTCAAACAATAAATTTACTTGTGTCTATTGTTTGTCAAAGTAGTTTTGAGTGTTTATATTTATTTCAATGTTGGTTCATGTCGTAAGTATATTTTATCTAGTTTTAGTAAATCCTTATAACTAAATCTGTATTAAATGAGAACATAATATAAATCCTTTATTATCATAACATATTTTGGGTAAACTGCAATGTTCAATAATTCTTATATTCAGGGTAGTTTTGATTCTAAAGTTTCCTTTAGAAACCAAACCTACTTACACTGTAAAAGTGACAATGTGTCCCTCACCTTATTTTTGTTATATTTAATTGTTGTATTTAATTGTTTTGTCGGCTTAGTAGTTAAAGCTTTGCCATTTGGTTCGGGCGTTCGCGTTCGAATCCCGATAGGTGCAGGATGCAAAAGGGACTTTTCACTTTTCGGCCGACCCATCTTCCATAGCAGTACTATAGACTGGCATGGAATGCAATGTGCAGAGGGTTATAAAATCGGACATATCGCCGTACGTCCTGGATTTGGCAGGCGACTGCGTAAGGTAAGGGCGTGGATAGTTAACCGCAAACGAATTTGGAGTGCTTCGGCCCCAGTACATATGGGAAAGATTAAATAACAAAAAAAAAATTGTTTGTGATAAATTTAATTGAAGTCTCATTAGATTATAACCCGATCGTGCTGTTTATCTCGAAAAATATTTTTAATGGATTTTTTGTGTAAACGAAATTGGCAGCAATATGGTTTATATTTTTTACTTAAACTTTTCTTAATACCTGACCTCGATTTATAAAACATTACAAATGCAAATAATAATTTTATGATATTTTTTCGCTATATATATAGATAAAAATGTCAACATATCGAGATACATTTTATTATATTTTAAATAAATATTTTGTGTTTGGTTTTTTGAAATATTCTGCATGCAGCAAAACAATAAAAAATTAAATCGTTCTGGTTTATGTTCCACATTGCAATAACTGTCTTAAAAAAGTTTGTGTACCATAATCTTGACTTGAATAAGATTAATGGAATTTTCACGTCATACCAAAAACCAAATATGTGTAATACATAAAACATATACAATTACTATGTTAATGTCATGATTTAAACTTTCATTAGGTTGATTGGAAAATTATACTGTACATAAACATTTTCTTCTCATACATACAATGGTTTTAGTTTTTCCACTTCTTTTACCTCATCGTGTGTCGGTGTATTCTTCTGTCTATTTATCCATATATATGTTATATGCTTGTACATGTAATTTGAAAATAAATGTTATACATTTTGACATATTTTCATTGTTAGTTTATATTCGATTTCAACCGTACAATGTTCTAATATAAAAAAGAGTTTATTCAAGTGTCGGTTGTAACATAACACGAACATAATGAATAGATCAATAGATTTCGTTATCTTTTGTCAATATATCCATGTTACATGTACATATGTAGATATAAAATGTCTAATTTAAATATCTCTTATAATGAGAGTGAAGAACTCTACAAAATATATGCTAGTTTGTAATTAATTTTTACATCAATCGAGTACTTTGCCATTGTTATAAAATTTAATGTCCATCGAATTTTTTTTTGTCGTACGTATTTAGTTCTTGGTTAGATCATGGATATTGTATCTGTAAATAAAGTGGCCCAATTTATTAATTACAAATTGTTGATAATTAACTTAGGGTTATTTGATGGCACAATAAAACTTCGATAATTGAAATCACAAGCTTGATGAAATATTTTAATAAATAAAATTCGTCTGGTGTGACAACGAGTGAAACTTAGGACAGAAATGTGAACATTATGAAAATAAATATGTACTTAATTATGGATTACTATTATAAACTTAGCACACCTATGCTTACAAGCAAGACAGCTGCATTGAATGGTTATGGTTCTCATCAACGATATGGACAATTCATCGAAACAGACAATTAGTCGAAAATGACACTTCAGGGATAACGATAATTCATCGAAATGTGATAATTTACCGAATACATAAACCCAGTGCTTAATCCAGGCGCTTGCCGAATTTTCCTACTTTCCATACTCATATCCGACACTAAATTTTAATTCTTTCTCTCTATACAATATTAAACATTTCATCCCAATTGGACCACACCGTAATTACATAGTAGAGGAACTCTACTTCCGTTTTCATTTGGTTCAGGCGTGGCTTTGTTTCATACTAATTTAATTCATAATTTTATAGAATTATTTATGGAATTCAACATGGAATTTCTTTTTGTAAATATAAATTAAATTTTACAACAAACCTAGCCTCTTCCAGGAGAAGGAAAACGTCAACTCAGTCCATTTAATTTCACTCAAGTTTGCATTATTTGGTTTTTTGGCTATTTAAAGTGAAAACAAGCCTTTTTTCCTTCACCGCTAATGAACAAAATGTCTGTTTCCTCGAGATCATACACAGGAAGTAAGATATTTAGAATTTGATTTCTCCGTTCAAATGTGTCCTCAGCGGATAAATTCTTGTGAGCCAATGATTACCGTAAACAGTTTTTCCTATTTACCACTCAAATGAAGTGAATCATCATCCTTCATCTAGCCAGATTGATCAAATTTGTTGTTTGGTTATTCAATCGTTCATTTGTTTCGATGCTGCATTCTTTAACCAATCTTTAGACCACCTACGTCCAAAAAAGCTAATTTATTTATTGAATAAAACACTAACGTCCTAGGCCTGGAATTTGAAATCGCTTAGACTTTGTTGTACGGGCGATGATACATCGCAGTCGCAGATTAAGGCCGACTCAAAGAAATCCCAAGAGACTTTTGTGATGAAGCAAACGTTCAGTAAATTTTATCAGTTTTGACATCTTGGTGCGAATTTCACTGTTGTAGGAGGCGGTACAAGTTTGTACCTATACAATGTTTGTATACCTATGTCAGAGTCTACCACCTTGTACGAACCCCGAGTAGCACAAAATTGATTGATTGATTGATTGATTGATTCTGAATGCACGACCAAGTTCTTACACAGGAGCTCCCGGGTGACGCCGGGCCCACCGTACACTCTTTTTTACATATAACAAAACCGAAGGATTGGATAGGTTAGTTAAGTGGGACAGAATCGGCCCGGTTACAGACACCTAGGTATAGCCGATAGTTAGTAACACAAAGACAGCACAAAACTAATCTACTTGGGGAAGGATAAAGGTTTAATAGGTTAAATGGATATTGATGGTATTGGTCATCAATAATTGCTTCTTTAAATCAGCAACCTAGGAAAAAATGTTATTATTTCACGTGCATCTGGAAATTTCTTAAAATGTAATTGTAAATTAATGCAAAATTTAATTGATTAAATCGGCCCAGTTGCAGACCCCTAAATAAAGTCGATAGTTATTAATGCAATGACAACACCATTCTAATCTACACAATTAACAATTAATATTTCAAAGAAATATTATTTCACGTCTGTTAATTTCCTGAAATTTAATTCTAAATTAATATTTTCCGGCTTCCTAAATAATATAAACATTTATTAATTTAATCCTCCTGCAATTCCACGACTTACAATAGGATTTCCTGAAACCATAATTATTTAAATTATATCAAACTTAGTCTAAAATTCATTAGTATTTAACCCTTAAATCGAAAAAAAAAAAAAAAATATAAAAAAACAAAAAACAAAAAAATTTCATATGTAAGGCATCCCAAAGGCAATGGTTCCCGGAAAAATATCAATGTTATTCAATGCCAGATTAACTACCGGATAGGATATTTCAAACAAATTTAATTTAATTCGCAAAAATTTCTAATATTTTATTAATTTGTTCACCAAAGAAGAAAATATTCGATTAATTACCAGTATAATTATAGTGCACAGTATATTTATATCATGCTAAATGGAACTTAACTATTCCTCAACCAATAACTGTTAAATATGGTACGCAGAATTGGATTGGCACTCTAGCATGTTCAATGGAACTAAGCCAACTCAAAACAAATGATAATCAAATTCGGGGGTGCAAAGCCGAATTTGACGAAATTTTCGGATTCAGCTATAATGAAAGAAACAGGCCGTTTCCAATTGAAATTTTCCAGTTCAGCTTGCAGAGCTGGGCTAGGATTCTAATAAACTAGGATCAACTTGTATTGGGATTTTAATGTTTCTTTTTGATAAAGTTCTAAAATTCGATCATTCTGAATGGAACTTGGCCATATCCCGACCAATTATTGTCAAATCAGGTAAGCAGAATTAAATGTGAATTTAAAAATGGGTTTTAGAGAAGTTCTGGAGTTCAGCCGTGCTAAGCAATGTCTTAACTAATCATGTGCGAATCTGATATGTTGAGCTGAATCGGGATTTCAACATAAATTCCGGGTGAATTACTGGATTTTTCAACAAAATAAATCCGAAAATAATCGGCCAAAGAATTTTCCTATTCCTCCATTTACCCGTCAAGACAACCCGTTGACAGATGACCCAGCCGAACTAAGCCTCTCCCAAATTAATGCTAATTGCTAGAATTGCGATTTGCTAGAATTACGCCCAAAAATGATTTTATGCATCTTCCGCAGTATACCGTCTCAATCAAACAAAAACGACCATGATTTATGTGAGGTGATGACACGAACGGAGGATAGAACCACGCGGAAGGCTTTTTACACAATTGGTGCATGAACAGGTCATTGATTAGGATTTAGAACTCAAATCAATCGATATTCGTATATATCATTCCCATGCAAAGACGAACCTGTTTCGAGAAATATTATTGACCCAAAACTTCTTTTAGATAAAATAGTGCAAGCAGTAAGCAATCTAAAAAAAAAGTCAACATTAAAAGGCCGAAGGATATCACATCAAAGATTTAATTGTCATTACAAATGGAAATAAAAGATTAGATATTTTAGATATTTTCACGTTAATTCACGTTTTAATTTACTAATATTTATTTATTAACACTTTATATTATATATTTAATTTAATTAAAAACTTTTATATATAACATATTATTTATTTATTTATTTAAAACAGAAAAAAAATTTAAGTTTTAATTTTCTATACAGAGAAAGACAAAAACACGTCTTTCTCGTACGACGATCGATCGCCCATTTTCGAACCCCGAGTAGCACAAAATGAGGAAAAATACCAAGAAATGATTTTCGCGACAAGCTCCAAATGGAGTTTGTGTAAAGTAGTCGAAGATGAACTGGTATAGTTTTTGATTGCTTCTCGGAGAAGAATTCGTTTGCGTGATGTGGCATAGCTACAAAACTCTACTCAAACACAGAAGAATAGAGCAACTGGGTTAACTCACACCTTCGGTAAAATTTCGATTGGTTCAGTTATAGAGGTCAAATTGACTGGCATATAGTACCATTCACGCACAGTAGTCAATAATGCCCTAAAACGATTATGAACCCCCTGATGAAGCTCCCTGTAAATAAATGCAAGCAATGTTTCAATAAATTGAGAAGCCTCTCATTGGCTGCTAATTTATACATCTTAAAATCATCTGGCCCTATTCCGAAACATTTTTAGTTTTGGCGAAAAAATTCTAGTTTTATCGAGCGAAACGAAAATTTAAATCAAAATCAAAGAAATTCCTTTCCAGAGTTAATTTTCGGGAACATGCCACGGAACGATTTTTTTTTTAATTTGCCTCCTAAAATTAGCTAAGCGTGTACACATCTCAAAATCTTTTAACCATTCTTTTAACTGCGAGTTCGTTTTCGTGAACTTGCTGCATAACGATTTTTATCTAACTTGACCTTAAATTAGCTACTGATGTATACATCTAGCAAAATCATTAAGTCCTAATCCGAGACATTTTTAGTTTTGGTGAAATAATTCTAGTTTTAGCAAACTTTAGGATTTAAATAAAAATCGATGAAATTTATAGCCCAGCATTTATGACATTTTAGAGAACTCGCTACAGGACATTTTTATTTAAACTTGGCCTTATATTAGCTAATGGTGTATATGATATGATGAAAGTTCGAAAAAGGTAAATGTCGGAATAAAAATGGGAAAAAACTGTTTTATTACTCCGAAATCTAGTCATATATTCCCGAAATGATTCACAGGTCATCAAACATTTCGTTATCATAGGACCTATGTACAACAGGATTTTAATCGTGTAAACGAATTTAACAAATAAAAATTTCGGTCATTTACCGATTTCGAACTTTAATCGTATCAAGTACTGCTCAAGACCATGTACACTAATAAGTAATTTTTTTCGTTTTAGCCAAATAATTGTAATTTTATGAAGTGGGGCGAACATTCGACCACCGGAATGGATACGCATAATTTAGCTTAGCGTGCGAATTTTGGGCTACTACCAGTACGGTTTTCATTCAGACACGTCGCGTACTGATCCAACTTTTTCTATAAGAATTTTTTTTTGGAAAAGTGTTACAAAAATAACATTCCAGTACATCTTCTATTCACAGATATTCAGAGGACGTATAATAGCATCCAGAAGAACACATTATGGGGTGTCTTGTTATATTTGGGCATTCCCTCAAAATTGATAATCATTTGCAAAGTATTAAAGAATGGCTATAAAAGCAATGTGATCGTTGACGAGCAGCAACTTTTAGCCATCGGCTACTACGATTAAATAACACAGCTATCTCTATTATTTAAATCCGAACGTCTTGCTCTAAACCTAGATTTCAGTTGATTATATAAGGAATTATGACAACCTCGCCACTGAGAACTGTTTTCCGAATTTGAAGTTAGAGGGGAAGTAGTCAATTTGTTAATCTGAAACTTTAACTAGTTAATTGAACGCATCAGTGTTTGAAGATTTAAGCTATCATCACAATCGGATGTAGTTGCTATTAAATTAATAAATGGGTTAATGGGAAATGAAACCCATTTAATGAGGTGAACTTTGGAGTTTTCAGTAAAATTTCTGAGGTAAATTAAAAATTTAGATTTAAACAAAAAAAAAATTGAAATAAATTTAGCCGCCTATTTTTAGACATTAAACCCTTCGTTTGATGATTTTTCTTCAAGAGATGTTTTACTTATATGACGAGGCAGATCGAATGTTTGTGGTCCAACCTCTATCAACCACTACACATGCATATATTTAATTAGCTGTGGCACGATGTATCCAAACAATAATCTATGACTTTAGATCCAGGAGTTTCAATATTAACTATAAAGAATAGTTTTGCGCCAGTAGTGTTCCAATAAGCAATAATATATTAGTCACCAGTCATGTAATACTATAGATAATTGTATTTAAGCAATGCACAATGAAGTCATGCTTAACTTATGTCATTTTGTGCCTATATCAGCAAGTTTTCATCCGCAACCAATTTCGCTATACATATTATAAAAGTGTTAACTGCTTAAATTTGTGTATTCACTCTTGTGTAGAACAGACAGATAGGTGAATTCCTTTGTTATTAATTAAATGAATAACTTTGCATCGGTTGATTGCTTTTGATGGATTAGCAAAATTTTATTTTTAATGTTAATTTATTTTTAGCATTTTTTTTTATTATTAGTATGGTCATGCACCAAGTCATATTAATTATCTCATAATACCTAAATACCTGTGCTAGGTATACCACCGGAAATTTGAATCATCAAAAATGATGTTTTGTTGTACATACATCACCATAAAGGTAATCTTTTCTTTTTTGTCACGCTATTTTATCATTTCTTGTTCGGTATTATTTATTAGTTTGTCGCGCAAATGTTACGTGTTCGTAATGTTTTAAACTTATTATTCAGCACTAACGAGAACATCAAACGTTAACCTAAAAAAATTGAAATACCGCACTTCTATACTGCACTTGTTAGAATGACAAGGCTTTCAATTTACCAATGTCTATTTGGTACAAATAACTAGATTATCATATCGGTATAGCTGAATATTTAAGCGTGGCAAAAAAAATGAGGCCACATTTGTTAGTTCTAGTAGTCTTCACCGGTTGGTTTGATATTTGCTGTTTCACTAAAAATAAAATATTATTCGTTTGCTAGCCAATCATTAGGTGGATGTAAGATACCAATTCCATAACGGATTTATTTAAAGACTGAGTGTTAAGTTTATAGGCAATAAGTGCAAAACACCAAATGACGTTGATATTCTTATTCCTATTATACCAAGATGCATTAGAATTGCAGTTTAGGGCGAGTTCCGGTGTTATTAAGCTTCTATCATTAAGAAGGCGAGAATATTTGAGATTTATATATTAAACAGGTGAATTATCTCTATATCTTGATTTTCGTTACTTGGGAGAACCATCAGTTGCGGAGTGTAGTGTTGATGCCTTTCTCTATGGTCCTTTGTACACATAACTCGCCTTTAATAACCTCGTTGCGAATTAAGTCAGATTATGTTTTAAATACTTCGATTTTTATTAGAAAAAAATCAGCTATTTAAGATACCAGCGCGGTTCCAGAAATATTGGCCAAAATATTGTAGCATCTACCAGCATGATAAATTTCGACTATTTCAGATGGTTTACGCCGTCCAGGTCAAACAGTAAAGGCTTGTACTAAGCAGTTTGATCATCGTCAGTATGATTAGTACTCAATCATAAATGACTCGCTTCAGAGGGAATTTAATAGATTGTGTACATACTAGATGATTCCCAAATACCGAATATTTCAGGGAAATGAGAAGATTTAGGAGAGATGGCATGCAAATCATTTATATTTGTTTAGAAAGCAACTAACAAATATTATTTGAATTGTTACTATGACGCTTAACAGATTGTTGAGTTAAACATGAGGTATACGGCCTCTGCGACCTTTTTAACCAAATGTATAGGCAATGACCGACAATAAACGGTAACTGTAGAAGATTGCCCAACATATGTGTCTCGTAATTAGCCTTCTGTCAAGGACCACGAACGTAGGACTAATGACGGTCCAGCGTGCTTAGACAGTTAAAATTAAAGGATGCCTTGTAGAAAATGAGATTGCATTTCTACAACCTTCCTCCAACTCGTAAAACTCTAACATATGGACTTAGGTTTGTCTTGCCTTTACATAAAGGCTTTTAGAGGCACACTATACTGCAAATTATCGAGTTTACCGTTAGCTATGATAAATAACGTTTTTGAATTTGATCAACAGTTAAGTGAATAAATCTAGAGTTATAATTTCAATGTATTGTGAATTCGAGCAGCCAGTGTGCCATAATGCCTTTGAAGTTTTTTTAATCTAATCTTTTTTAAAAGTCGTTGGTTCATGCAAAATGTTAAATATAATATGTTACAACAGCTGTGTTCCAATGAAGAAAGCAAACTACTCACAAGTACTTATATCTACTCGCAGCTACCCATGCTCAAATAGTGGTATAGATGTTGTTGACAGTAGTTACGCATAATATTGACGGTAGGTATTTTGGTTAAAAAAAATTCTAATAGATGGCTTTGTGAGGGTTAGCTTATGTTGAAATGTCATAAATAAACAATTTTATATGTTTATTTCTGTGAAATACCAAGTGATTTTTTGCTTCGGATAATTAAATAAAAAATAAAACTAATTTAGTATAGTGAAATACATTTACGAAATCGAAGGAATTGATCCGAGTATTGAAGTGGTGCGTGTTATAATAAAAATATTTAAATATGCATATATTGATTAATTATAATCTGTTTTAGGTTCTTGTTGATGCACTTGATGAAAGTAGCAGTGGCACGAGTTTACTCTACGATTCTTCAAGCTCCGAATCTTTTTCATCTACTTCTGATTCAGATGAAGACACATGTAATAAAAAAACCAAGAAAACAGGATTTTCTTGAAATTATACCCAAGTATACAGACTTACAATTTAAGTAGCATTTTCGCTTGTCGCGAATTGTTGCGGAGAGATGTATAGGTATATAGCCATGAAAATGATTAAAAAAATCATCTGCCGAAAGAATATTATGCAAAATAACTATAAATGTATAGTTTTATTTTAGAGCAATATAGAATTGTGTTCACGCAACCAATAGAGTACGGAGGGCTCAGAAAATTGGTGCTGACGCCGAAATATATAATACATTATGGTTTCTTGCAAATACGAAAACTTACCGACAACTGTCAGATAGTTCAATGTTACCCGGAGTTTTTTACATCGAGTATTGTATAAGGTAATAAAATGGTTGGTTAAAGAAAGCCATAATTATATTAAGTGGCCAACAGCATTAGAACAGCAAACTAACCAAATTCAGTTTTCACTAATGAAAGGAGGGCCCCGGGTTATTGGTAGTCATATTCGAATCAATCCTCCAAAAACAGATAAAGATGTTTACTACAACAGAAAAAAATATTACAGTTTGTTGTTACAAGGAATTGTAAACGGCCAAAAAATGTTTATTGATGTTCACTGTGGCGAGCCAGGGTCAATGCACGACGCCCGCCTGCTTCGAAAGTTCGCATTTTATAGGCGTATCAGTGAAGATCCATCACTAATCATACCGGAAGGTGTTTTGCTTGATGACTCAGTGTATGCCGAGGCTAGTTATATAGCTCCACCATATAAGGATTTTGGCAATTTAAATGGCAAACAACTAAAGTTTAACTACTTTCATTCAGCAACCCAAATCGTAGTTGAGAATGCATTCGGATTATTGAAAACTCGATTTCGAAGGCTGCAATCATTTGAAAGTCCTAATCTAGGATTTATTACTAATATTACTGCGAAATAGAGTATCACGACCAGTATCAAAATTCAACGCCGACTATAACGCAACCAGAACCTCTCATTAGAAATGGTGCACGACACGAAATATTTGCGAATATGGATAGTAATGGTTTATTAAATTAATTAAAATAACAAAAATTGTTTTAAAATAATAGGATAAATAAATGTATTTCATTTGAAAAAAATAATATCTTTTATTTAATCACAGCCTCCATTGCAATAAATAACAAAGAGATTTGTATTTCAAGGCAAATTGTCACGTGTTTTGGTAAGTATTTAACAGCCTTAAAATTAGTTGATTTTCTTGTCTCCTTCTTGCTCCTTTTTCGCCAGGCACTTTTCAAGTAATTCACGCTTCTGTTTCTTTTCATTAATTTTCTCTTCGTAATATTTTCTTTTTAATTCGAATGCTGTTTCTTTCAAACATTCCTTATGCTGAATTTTATTATTTGTTTGGAACTATTAGATGTATCCATTCCCAAGTCGTCTATATCTTCTGTTGATATAACCTTTCGCATACATGCTGGTTTTGGTAGCTGATTCTCAATTCCACCTGATACCGAATTTTGTACACGATTGTCACGGAACGAAACGATTGTCACGGAAAATTTCTTCCATCCTTCCATGTACAAAAACTCTGTAGGTTGTCCTTCGATCTTTCGCTTTTTTGTAGGCACGATAAAGGCTAATTCACCACTTTTTCTCAACATTCTCTATCGTTGTTGGAGAAACCTATAAAAAATTATCATTTACCAATATATAAATATATAATAATTAATTTACCAGCACATCTTGTGACTCCAGTTCGGTCAATTGATTTTCCCAAAAGGGTTTTTTATTTCTTGTTTTGAAATATTCTTCAGTATATCATAATCAAAGCTTTGCCTTCATTATAAGACCAGATCTTCCTCATTTTTGAGAATTTATTGTGGATTTTAGTTTAAAAAAAAAGAATTAATTTTCCAAAATAGCCCATCATAGCAAAATTCTACAAAGCCAACTTTGTACACTAAAAAAGTAATATTTTACTTCTGTCATAATTTTGCCCGTTCCTTTGGTTATCTACTCACAAGACTTGTGAGTAGCAAATTGTTTCCATTGGAACACAGCTAATAATAAAACTATTCACTTGGCTTATCTAGTGTTCTGACATTCTCACTGTTTTTAGTGAGGCCTCATCAAATTTTATACGAAACTTTTTTTTTGTTTTTATTGGAGATCTTAGTGCGCTAGAAATGGCTAATAGCCTTCAAATATTCTCTTATGGTAAGTTTAAAATCGAAAAATATTCCAAAAGTAACTTCTAGACCGACTTTCCATCTGTGAGGAAATAATGAAAGCTTCAAATTTTAACAAATTTGAAAAGTTTAGTTTGAAAAGACTTTCAAGGCACACAGGACTAACATTAAAATTGTGTATTTTTGTTCTCGTTTCTCCCTGCCAATATCTTGCTCCTCTCTCCTCTCCGTTATGAGGTGTCAAAACTTCTGTTCTTCAATACTTTACCATTTTCCTGCTATTTTCCTCCTGAAACAGAATTTTCCTTTAATATATTAAAGACCTCCAATGTTTCCTTGCATATGAATTCACTACCTACACGCAGGTTTATGCCGTTGCTCGTCTTCTAGTGATTGAATGAAACGAGGTTGTATTAAAGTTTTCTTTTCTTTAATTTTATCAATGATCTGTCTGAATTTGTCCTTAAGTTTTCCTCGAAAAACTTTATGTTCTCGCTAAGTTATTTCATTTAAATTCTTTGCTGTAGATAATTTATTCTAGTTGGTAGGATCGAGATGATCCATTCTAGCGTTTAACGCCAGTGAGGAAAGTACCAAAGCTTATTTAACTTCCCATTTGAATTTAGTCTTATCTGGCCTACTCAGGCCAAAGTTGGGAGAGCCTCCATTGTGACTCGCTGTCGTTTATGCTTCTCTCTTGTATCACTTTTCCTCATCCTTAAAATTTTTCAACTTCAGCAACACTTCGTTTCTTTTTTTTGGTGGTAAACTCTAGGCCTTTACTTCCAAAATGTTGTACCAATAGAATTGTATCATATTTTAAAGTTCCGACAGTGTAAAATTTTTGAAGTTTTCTTGTTCTCGTTTGAATCTAATTTTTCGAAATGGAGGTTGTTCTAAATTCGTTTAATAATTTACTGACCATTTCTAAACTTATCGAAAGACTGCAAATATATTATGGATTTTCTTTGTTTGGACACAGTGCTCCATGCCTCTATCTTGAACAACTATACTTTTTTACTTTTGGAACAGAAATGGGTTGATTCGAATATTTATAACTCTTTGTTATGACTAGTGTACGCCTCTTACGGTTTTGCCTTATCTTAAAGAACATTCGGTCAGAACCACATTAGTATTTTTCTAAGGCAATTATTTACAAACTCCTGTAGCTTGTTGTTGACCTTTTGTGTATGCTTTCGTAACCGTGCAGAAACACTGATTTTCCACACCAAACATTTTGAACATTCTTAGTTTGGTGTTGCGGGATAGAACAGATGTTTTCCAAACTTTATGTAACATGTTAAATGATGCTCTAGCTAAGTTGGTTCGTTTCTTTATGCTTCTTTAGGCTTACTTTGAAACTGTGATATGTAATATTAATAACTGGCGGTCACTCTGAATGTTCGCACTTCTATTTGCGCCAACATCTGCGCCCATTAAAATACAACACTTATAGGCGCAATATTTTGATTTCCTTTTACAAAAAATGGAACATATTTTTGACATTAAAGATGGAGAGATGCAACTTTTGGGGCCAAAACCCGACTGTTTTTTAAGACAAATGTGCTTAGATGATTTCTAAAGAGGAAAACAGAATCTACATGATTTGTGATAAAATCCTCTTGAAAAATCAGAAATTATTATTCTTTCTTAAATTTCAAAAAACCAACAAGGCCAACTCTTGTTAAAAATTAATCTTCATTGCAAAAATTTAAAGCTGCCACTTCTAAATGTCCACCAAATTTTGCAGATGTATCGCCAGGTCTGTAGAGATGCCGAATTTAGACGAAATAAGGTTTGTTTTTATCAAAACTACTTAGTCATTTTCGATAAAATTTAAAATATGACTAGAACCAATTTTGCTTCAAATTTAATTTACAACTTTTTCTTATTATATACTTTTCAAAATATTTTCAAAGTCTCTAAAGGAAGCTGTTACTTTCAGTGGATTAACCTCGGCTTAACCTCACTGAGATCGCCCAATTTATGGAAAAAAATATTATTGCAAACTTAATTTAGAACCTGGAATTTTATAATTGTTTTTCTCGTAAATACGATATTATTAAAAATATTTGGAAAAAAAACGAGAAAGTATAAGGAAGAACGTTTAAGTATGAAGTTTCATGTTTCATCCCGCTTGGACGAACCTTTAGGTCTGTAGAGAGAACAGTCATTTAGACTGCTCGGAATCACAGACCTACACAAATAACTTTTTTAAAAACTATTTTTTTGACCAGCGATAAAGCGAAAAGCAAGTCAACAAAAATCTCGAAGTCGAAAATTTTCTTGATTATTATGCTTTCATGTACTTCGTAAAAAAAGTAGAAGGAACAAAATTCCAATTTATTTAAACTATTGACCACTTTTACTTTCTTTTGCGTATAGTAAATAAAATAAAGTATAGTAATCATGAAAAATGTTAACCAATATTTTCCATTCGCAATGTCGCCGAAGTCTGAAAAAGTGGTTTTTAAAAAATCGGTGTAATCTGTGTGTTTGAGTGTGCATTTGTGGTGATGTGCAGTCTAAATATTGTGTCCTCTCTACAGCCCAGACGGTTGGTTCGATCAGGATGATATACCTGGATCAGGATGATATACATATACATATATATGATTTTTTGCATTTATTCGAAGATCCTAGTAATTTATGGCTGAAATTAGTCAACCGAATCTAAAAGTTCTCCTTTTTTGGAAATATTTTAAAAAGTATAGCACCTTCAGAAATAACGATTATAAACTAAATAATTCTAAATAAAATTTGCAACAATACCGCATTTCAGACTAGTTTTCCAAAATTTAATAAACTTTTTTTCAAGAAGTGGCTGCTTCTACTTTTTTGTTCTGTTGATATATTTTGAAAAGTATATTACATTTATGAAAAATAATTTAAAAAAGAGTGAGTCCATTAGTACTCCCAAGGAGATGTGTAAACATGGTGTGTCGTAGGGTGGACCAAATTTTCGAAAGTTCCAATTTCTAACGGGACACCTCCTAGAAATGTGAGGTTATGCTAAAAACTAAAACAGAAAAAATATTGGTTCGATCGAAGGTCGTTTAGAGGTCGTGACTTGAGCGCGAATTTCGATAAAAAAGGTATTTTTTTCAATTTTTCACTTTCAAACGAACAGAAAAATTATTTAAAATTTTTTCTCAGACGTATTAAAAATTGTGGTCAATAGAGGTCAGATAATGACCTTTCCAAAACATCAAAGATATCGAAAATCGGTTAACAAATAGCGAGATTATTGCCAAATTTCCAAAATACAAAAACAAGACAAATTATTACTATATTTTTTTTTTTTTTTTTATTAGAAATGCATAATATTTTTTCTATACAATGATATTACGAATTAATTTTTATGATGAAAATAATCAATCTAGGATGACCTTCTACTCATTAAGGATGTTTTGGTATACATATGTTGCAAACTTTTGTGTGTAATCCTTTACGACTTGTTGTAAAATATTGCATGTCATCAACATTTCTTGTTAATTTCTTATTTTAATCTTGTATTAACTTAACACCACGTTCTGCGATATCATATACGACTTTTATTTGACTGAAAATGATCATTCCGCTCTTGAAATTATCATCCTGAAACCACATATCCGGATTTTGTATAAGGAATCTGTGGAAATCTTGAACCGTTTTAAAAAATCTCCAGTGTTTGGTGTAACAAAATCTGTGGAGATGTCGATAAAGAAAATAAAATAAGGTTCGATCCAGTTTCTGCTCTAAACTAAAAGCTGCTCTATATTATCTTCCTGTATTTAAATATGTTGTATCGAAGCAAGCCACTACGACACGGTCAGCTGCTCTCTAATCGAATAAGCTTTAGAAAACAGACTCTGCCATTTCCAACCCAGTTAATCTTGATATTTTGGGAACGCCCAGTAAATGTTCTCCATCTATACCGGTAAATGATCAACGGGCTCCGATCCCGACCACTCCGGAAGTAATTTTCCATCCCAATGTACTACGCCTGTTGTAAACTTGAACGTCGATTTAACTGATGCTGCTATTCTACTCTATTTGCTTCACGAAGATGCGTCAGTGTTGTTCGATTCAAAACGAGTTCATCAATAGAATGTCCAAAGTCTTGGACTTATATATATTCTTTCGCTGTCACTCTCCGATGACGAAAATAATGCTTGTGAGTCTGTTGGCATTGATTAACTTTTTCTTCAAGATATCCTCGTTTACGATTTTTATCTGCCTTCATACGTTCCGATTTCCATTTTTCTTTTTCAATTTCGTATCGACTGGCTCCAGCCAAATATTCGGAAAGCCCTTTCTCACGCTGTGACAAGAGGAATCGCTTATCGTCTTCACTGGCCATCACGGACAAGGCATTAGTGTGTGCGATATCGAAAATATCATCCAGTTTACTATTAAAGGCAATTTTTCTTTCAAGGTTATTTTTTGAAGGTTTATTTATATTCTTTAGAAAATTTTTCCACTCAACATGCAATTGTTCCAATTTTCCAATAAAATGTTGTTCCTTTTTCACTGGAATTCGTCCTGTTGCCCAAAAAATAAACACTTCCTGGATTGTCAGAGCTGCACTTTCACGAATAGTTAATTTTATAGTACGGTGTTTGTAACAAAAAAGACACAACACTTGCTTTTTTGATGGTAACTTAGCACCAATAATTTGACAGTGCTCATGCCCAAGAAGATAAATTTTTGTAGTGGACCGTAAATTAGCTGTCATTTTGTCAACTGTAATAGCACTTTCTTAAAAATATTAATAAAACTGTTAAACGGACTAGATTTAATTATTACAAATTTGTGTCCTTTTCTCGAGAGATTTGGATTTAAACTGAAACTAATTTGCATTTATTTTGTTTATATAGTATATGATACAATGAAAAATATTGGCCATATCAGATCATAATTAATGCAGTAGGCGGATTTAAATTTTAAATACAATAACTAATGAGACGAATGAGTCATAAGGATTTAACATAGTTGGATTTTATGATAATGTCATCATAAAACACAACTATGTTAACTTCTCATGACTCATACGGTTTGTTATGACACCATAAAACATTCCTTTGTTTATTCGTTATACCTCATTTTTATTTATTTATTTATTTATTTATTTTTTAGTTTTCAAGATAAATTCCAGGATTTAAAAAAAAAGGTTTATTATTTCGAAAATTGGCAATAGTTTCGAAAATTGGCAATAATATCGCTATTTGTTAACCGATTTTCGATATCTTTAATGTTTTGGAAAGGTGTTATCTCCTCTATTGACCACATATTTTAATTAGTCTGAGAAATTTTTTTAAATAATTTTTCTGTTCGTTTTAAAGTGAAAAATCTAAAAAAACACCGTTTTTATCACCTTTGTGAAGATAGCCCAAATTTCTATCCCCGAAAATCGAAAAAGTTGCTTATGGCAATACTATACAAGTTTATGTATACTATTGCGATATTTAATTAACTATTATAGCAATAAATCTAAATTCGTGTATAAATATTTCCGAATAACAGCTAAATAATAAAAAAAATGTTATGAGTTTAATAAAAACAATAAAAAGTTCTGATAAAATGTGTAAATAAACAAAAATATCTAAATTCTACTCTCCAAGAAATATACTGACAGCGAAAATCAATAATTACTTTGAATCTTCCTCCTTCACAAAAAGGCAACATTTTTCTCTCAGCCCAGAAAATTTGTTGTGTCGTGATAGTTTTAGCTATCACGACAGTAAATATTTTCGGGGCTGAAAGTCAAAAACTTGATTTACAAGTATAAAAATAAAAAAAAAATTTTTTTTTGTAAATTTTGTTTACGAAATTGTATAAATAAAACTAGACGCATCATTTAAAACATAAACAACATTCTTAGATACTAAATAGATTAAAGTAAAACACAAAATTACTGTTAACTATTGTAACATTGTATATAACTTTAGTATATGAAATATAAAAGTGTCGGGACTTATTTGATTAAAATTTCTATGATTTTTGAATTTAAAAAACTGAGATATAGTCCATAAAAATCAGGAAATATTCGTTGGCCCAACTAGCGGTGCACAACGTTTGATAGGTGAATGTTTAAGGAGCGTATATAATTTTTTTTAGAAATTTTCTATGTATAGGAGTTGAGATGTAGTCTATAGAAGTCAGAAAATATTCGTTGGCCCAACTAGTGGTGTACATCGTTTGATAGTTGAATGTTTAAAGAGCGTGTATGAATTTTATAAGAATTTTTCTATGTATAGGAGTTCAGATATAATCCATAGAAGTCAGGAAATATTCGTTGGCCCCACTAGCGGTGCACATCGTTTTATAGGTGAATGTTTAAGGAGCGTATATAATTTTTTTTAGAATTTTTCTGGATTATATCTGAACTCCTATACATAGAAAAATTCTTATAAAATTCATACACGCTCTTTAAACATTCAACTATCAACGATGTGCACCATTAGTTGGGCCAAATAATATTTCCTGACTTCTATGGACTATATCTCAACTCCTATACATAGAAAAAATCTAAAAAAAATCGTGCATGCTCCTTAAACATTCACCTATCAAACGATGTGCACCACTAGTTGGGCCAACGAATATTTTCTGACTTCTATAGACTACATCTCAACTCCTATACATAGAAAAATTCTAAAAAAAATTATATACGCTCCTTAAACATTCACCTATCAAACGATGTGCACCGCTAGTTGGGCCAACGAATATTTCCTGACTTCTATGGATTATATTTGAACTCCTATACATAGAAAAATTCTTATAAAATTCATACACGCTCTTTAAACATTCAACTATGAAACTATGTGCACCATTAGTTGGGCCAAAAAATATTTCCTGACTTCTATGGACTATATCTCAACTCCTATACATTGAAAAAATCTAAAAAAATCGTACATGCTCCTTAAGCATTCACCTATCAAACGATGTGCACCACAAGTGGGGCCAACGAATATTTCCTGACTTCTATGGATTATATCTCAATTTCTAGACATAGAAAAATTCTAAAAAAAATTATATACGCTCCTTAAACATTCACCTATCAAACGATGTACACCGCTAGTTGGGCCAACGAATATTTCCTGACTTCTATGGATTATATCCGAACTCCTATACATAGAAAAATTCTTATAAAATTTATACACGCTCCTTAAACATTCAACTATCAACGATGTGCACCATTAGTTGGGCCAAATAATATTTCCTGACTTCTATGGACTATATCTCAACTCCTATACATAGAAAAAATCTGAAAAAATCGTACATGCTCCTTAAGCATTCACCTATCAAACGAAGTGCACCACTAGTGGGGCCAACGAATATTTCCTGACTTCTATAGCTCAACTCTCACACAAAGAAAAATTCTAAAAAAATTGTACATGCTCTCTAAAGATTCATAGTGTTATGTTTACTCTCAGCCCCGAAAATTTCAACTGTCATGACATTTTTTAACTATCATGATAGCAAATATTTTTGGGGCTGAGAGTAAAAATGTCGTGATTTTTTGGGCTGAGAGTTGAAAATGTCATGATAGCAATAATTAGTGTTGCCATCGCATTTTTCGGGGATGGAATTTGGGCTATCTTCACATACATGTTTTTATCGAACTTCGCGCTCAAGTCGCGACCACTAAACGACTTTCGATCGACCCAATTTTTTTTCTATTTAGGTTTTTAGCATAACCTCACATTTCTAGGGGGTGTCCCGTTAGATATCTCAACACTTTTTTTTCCCATATAAACGTGGGCCACCCTACGAGTGTGTGTGTACAGATTACTTTGAAGGAAGAACGAATGAAATTTTACTAACCAGAGTTTTTAATTTCTTTATTATCGTTAAATTGGTCTATTACTCTTTCGGTATAATCGACGGAATTGAATTATGGTAGCTAAAATAAGATACATTATACTGTCGACTCTAACTTTTTAAATTTTCATTGAAAAACTGCACAATGGTCGTCCCATATCTCGTAGTAGATATATTTCGATCTGAGTTCATGTGCAAATCGAATTCGTCTCGCAGGAAGTTTATCGGTGGTTCAGCTTGAGGAACAGCAAAATTAATATTGAAATCCCCACTCATAATCATCGGCAAAAGATGATAGTCCCCTTGGGGAATTTTTGAAATTCTTTTACAATACCGGAGCAAGGACGAAATGTATAAATTTCATTATGTCTTTGACAGATTTAGTGTATATATCATCAATGGGTTGAGTTGTTACGCTCATACCAGTTGTTTGTCCAACGATGATTTCCTTATGCGAGGTGACTGTATCAGTTTTATTTGTCGTTATATGATACTCCGGCAGAGTAGCAATCCGTGCGTGAAAATTGAGCATCCCTGCGTGACTGTATCAGTTAGGTCGAGGTGATGTGACCTGATCTCGTACAAACTTCGCCATTACAACCTGAGCTTATACTTAGCAGATTTGTAGTGAGGCGCGAAGGCTCATTTTGAAGAAGACCCATTGAGGTGCCATTTTATTTCATCCGACTATGTAGAAGACATGATCATCGTTAGCCGACGTGATGAACAGTCCTTCGACACTAGTGACTCGTGGTAAAGCAATATACACAAGTTATTGACTGCGTCTTTTATCGTAAGAGTATATACTGACTATCTCGTTATAGGTATCCCCTGAGATTCATGAATTGTGGTAGAACATGTAGGTATGACTGGAAAATGGTTACGCTTAACATTAATTGCCGATATTTGTTTCGATTAACAGTTGAGTTTTCTAGAAATGGGCAGTAAACATCGGTGGATATTCGTTTTGTGTGCCCATCCAGCTTTAAGCCGCCTGACCTTCTTGCTAACTTGTGAATTTGTACCGAAATTTATCGAGAGTCGTTTGAAATTTTTTACTTTTGCCGTTTTCATCATTCTCTTTGTCCCGGTCAGGATGGCTGCAATCGATATAGTTCAGACAGCCCATAGTTCCATTCGCCAGTCCATCTGTTTCGTCAATATTGGTTTTGAGAAAATAAGCCCGACCACTGACCATTGGAAGTTCGTTCGGCAAATTATTTGCGTCCACTATGCTCATTTTAGGGATCTTTGGACGGAATTGCTACTCCCGCAACCCGCTGACCATCTCTCTTGAACTGAATGCAGCACTCAAACGTAGGAATATTAACATGCTCGTCATTGCGCAGCCAGGTCTCGGAAAGCAAATAAATTGAGCAATTGATAGCTGACGTAATGAACAGCCCCTATAAAGACTCGTTACTCGTGATAAAGCAACATACACAAGTTGCTGACTGTGTTTTTAATCGTAAGAGTATGTAATTTCGTATCATAATTCGTATTTCGTATCGTATCGTCATTTTTTTTTTTTTTTTGATTTTTCTGATTGATGGAAATGTCGATGGTTTCTATTTCATTTTTTAAATTAGTTTTTTTTTTGTTTTCCCTGCTATTATACATATACATAACAGCAATTACAACAATGGTTGATTTTGTTAAGTTGCCTTTTGCTTAGTGCTTGACAACATTGTGTGCTTATTGCTAGTTTCCCCCCAAATATTCGGTACACATATGTCCATTCCGTCCTTTTGCCTATGTCAGCATTTTGTCAACAGTAGGCCTTAATTTGGTTAATCTAATGCTTATGTTCGATGTTAGTCTTTTGCACAAGACAGCGTCTTATTTGCCTTTAACCGATATCAGCGTTTTACCTGTATCTGTCGATCTTTCCTCCAATTAGATACAATTTTGTAAATGCAATATTAGGAATCGATTGGTTTAACTTCTTAAATTATATATACAAGTGTCGAGCGATTTTTTTTTTTATATCTGGTATTCACTACAAAACCATGTTACATCAATAATGTGATTAATTAATTCCTAAGTACCTATATGCATAACCAAATAGTCATATGATCGAATTTGAAATTGAATTTAAAACATGCAAGCCATTTCTCCATCATTATCTTAAAATCCTTCACATTCTTAATTAAAATGTAATTAAATTATTAAATTTAATATTCTGCTCATTGTAAAAATGGTTAACTAAATGGTTTTATTCGTTTATAAACAGAAACTGAAACGAAGATAAGATCGACATGTCAGATTTGTTTTATGAAACACAATAATTGAGAGCAAAAATGTGAGGAAAAACTTCATTTAAAATAATTACAAGTACATTCATTATAAACTGTGCTAATGCATGTGTAAGCATTTTTGCCTATAAACCTATTTAAAACAGTTGGTACAGTCTCTGTACCAACTATGTCAACGAATAGTTAAATTAAGATTTCAGAAACCAAAAACAAAATTCTGCTTCCACACGTGTCGTATAGACAAAAAGTATTTCTTGCGCGATATATCTCAAGTACAACATTTGGATGGCAATTTACACACACACTGCCTTAAATGATTTCGCACAATAAATTTTTAAGAAACACCAAAGACATTTTTTGCCATACTCTTTTCTTCATTATTTTTTTTTGTTTGCACTTTGTGTATTCGCTTTGTCGAACTCTTTGAAGATTTACGATCATTACTAAATTTTGTGCTATGTATTTACGTTGTTGTTGTGTCGTACACACAATGCTCGTTATGCTTTATTTGAGATTACTGAGTTAATAAAGATGACACAAAATATGTTATAAATACATCATATATACAAAAAAGTACCGACGAGTCGAGACACCGATAAGACGTTCATGCAGCGCTAAACTTTATAAATAACAGCTTATGCAATTGCAAAAATATTTCAAGGCCATAATTATTTTATTGCAACTAATTAATTAATTATAGTGACCAAAATTCGTTTTATGTACTCGCCGTATGCGTCTTTATTAAGCATGTGTATAGCACAGTGGCAATAAATCAATTTATCATTTTTTAATTTATCATGGAATTTGCGATATCGGAATTGTCATCAATCTAATTAAATTTCCATTTCGATATAGAGGAAGTATAAATTAATTTTATACATCTCGTATATTATCCATTATTATTAATTATATTGTTGATTGGGATGACAACGAAATAATTGTTGTTTCAAAATCTTAATTAAAATATGACAATTCACTGTTGAGTGTATTTTGCATTTTCGGAATGTGTTGTAGTATATCCAATCAGTATTGCATTTCTTATCGCTAAACGTTCGACCACCACAGAACAGAAATATTTAGCTAATTTTCGGGGCATTAAATAAGGTTTACAAAACAAGCGTAATCATTTAAAGGGCCGTAGGTGACCGATTGGCAACATCATGGAAGAAAGGGTGTTACAGGATGGCTACTGCCATCCTGCAGATATCACTAAGCGCATGCAAAGGCCTCCACGGTGATATTTTGCCGGCTACTTTCTCAGGGAGAAGTGCGAAGGGTCGTGGGGTTTGAGGCATGCATGCCTGCTGGGTTACACCGTGATGGTACAGAAATTAAAAAAAAATAAACTGCAAATAATAAAAAAACCGAATGTTCCGCCGAAATTCGTCGGACGGAACTTGAGCAACGAACAACATCATAAAAAAAAATAAAAATAAAATAAGAAGTAAATAATTATAACGGGAGAGCGGTGCCTTGGTGCGCGCATCCGTCCGAATTCAAAAAGTGCAAAGCACCGGTTTCGATTTCGGATGCGGGCACCAAGGGACCGCCAACTCTAATCCGACACTACACCGACACAGATAAGAGACTTCGCTCCCATCATACCACATCAAAAATTTAGTAATTCATTTTACTAATCAAAGAGCCACAAAAAAAATAAAAAAAAAAATACTTGCCGAAAAGGAAGGAGAAGTGAGACGCGAGACCAATGTACATCGAGCGCGCGACACGCAATCGCTGTGCGGCGCTCGATTACAATAAATTTTGAAAATTATAATATAAAAGGATTTTTTAAAATATATATAAAAATAAAATCAAAAGAAATTAAAATAAAAATAAGAAAAATTGTACATTATTTAAATAAAAGAATAGTGGGTTACATCGAGTGAAAGAGGAACATTTAACGTATTTGAAATATTTTTTTGAGAATTTTTGTATGTTTAGTATTCGAGATATAGTCCATTGAAGTCAGAAACTATTCGTTGGCCGGACTAGTGGGTTACATCGGGTGAAACAGGAACATTTAACGTATTTGAAATAATTTTTTGAGAATTTTTGTATGTTTAGTATTCGAGATATAGTCCATTGAACTCAGAAAGTATTCGTTGGCCGGACTAGTGGGTTACATCGGGTGAAAAAGGAACATTTAACGTATTTGAAATAATTTTTTGAGAATTTTTGTATGTTTAGTATTCGAAATATAGTCCATTGAACTCAGAAAGTATTCGTTGACCGGACTAGTGGGTTACATCGAGTGAAAGAGGAACATTTAACGTATTTGAAATATTTTTTTGAGAATTTTTGTATGTTTAGTATTCGAGATATAGTCCATTGAAGTCAGAAACTATTCGTTGGCCGGACTAGTGGGTTACATCGGGTGAAACAGGAACATTTAACGTATTTGAAATAATTTTTTGAGAATTTTTGTATGTTTAGTATTCGAGATATAGTCCATTGAACTCAGAAAGTATTCGTTGGCCGGACTAGTGGGTTACATCGGGTGAAAAAGGAACATTTAACGTATTTGAAATAATTTTTTGAGAATTTTTGTATGTTTAGTATTCGAGATATAGTCCATTGAACTCAGAAAGTATTCGTTGGCCGGACTAGTGGGTTACATCGGGTGAAAGAGGAACATTTAACGTATTTGAAATATTTTTTTGAGAATTTTTGTATGTTTATTATTCGAGATATAGTCCATTGAAGTCAGAAACTATTCGTTGGCCGGACTAGTGGGTTACATCGGATGAAAGAGGAACATTTAACGTATTTGAAATATTTTTTTGAGAATTTTTGTATGTTTAGTATTCGAAATATAGTCCATTGAACTCAGAAAGTATTCGTTGACCGGACTAGTGGGTTACATCGGGTGAAACAGGAACATTTAACGTATTTGAAATAATTTTTTGAGAATTTTTGTATGTTTAGTATTCGAGATATAGTCCATTGAACTCAGAAACTGTTCGTTGGCCGGACTATTGGGTTACATCGGGCGAAAGAGGAACATTTAACGTATTTGAAAGTCCATTGAACTCAGAAAGTATTCGTTGGCCGGACTAGTGGGTTACATCGGGTGAAAGAGGAACATTTAATGTATTTGAAATAATTTTTTGAGACTTTTTGTATGTTTAGTATTCGAGATATAGTCCATTGAGTACGTTAAACAATCTTTTTTCACCCGATGTAACCCACTAGTCCAGCCAATGAATACTTTCTGAGTTCAATGGACTATATCTCGAATACTAAACATACAAAAATTCTCAAAAGATTATTTCAAATACGTTAAATGTTCCTCTTTCACCCGATGTAACCCACTAGTCCGGCCAACGAATTTTTTCTGAGTTCAATGGACTATATCTCAAATACTAAACATACAAAAATTCTCAAAAAATTATTTCAAATACGTTAAATGTTCCTCTTTCACCCGATGTAACATCCATGTGCAAAACACATAAATACTGAAAATCATAGATACACTAAATTCAATAAAAATGTAACCATTTTGTACAGAATCAAATAAGGACTGAAATTAGATAGGTTAGAAGACCATTACCAAGGGTATAAATTTTGGATACAATTTCACTCATGAGTCATGAGACATTTGTTTACTGTACGGTTACAAATTTCTCATAAGTCATGAGTAAAATTACGGCCAAAACTCACACCCTGAAAATTTACAAAAACAAAAACACCAACAATTTACTTAACGAAAAAATCAACACAAAAACCAATAAAATATACGAACTCTTATTCATACCTTAAAAACAAAGAAGGTACCAAACAGCAGCGCCTAGCTACAGTATATAAAGAGCTTCAAAATAAATTATGTAACAGTAGTAAAAAATAAACCGAAGAAGAGATTATTCTCAAAATCGAAATTTCTAAAAAAGTTAGAAAATTGTCACAATAAGTAAGAACTAAAAGCTGTAATATAAAATTAAAAATAAAAAGTTTTTCATAAAGTGACAAAAGAACACAAAAAATAAAGTGAAAATAGGAAGAAATCTGGTGGAATAAATAATTTACCAACAACAATTGAATCAGGTGAAACCGGAGAAACATCTGCATCAATATATCAACCATCAAATGTCACTGTGCCATGCAATCACATTGAAATCTCGCAAAATCGTTTGGATATTATGGTACGACGCCTGAAACTATTGCAGTGGCAAGCCATTCTTTTGTAGAAGGATTTAAAATAAGTGAACATTTTGGCTCCAAATCTTCGGATATATAGAGCAATCAATCGTCATCGTTATTTTACGATTTTTTTCAAACCAATTGAGAATAACTCATTCGCTTTTTGGACTGATATCCGAGGTTTGGAATCCACAATGCATAATCCAGAAGTTTGGCGTTGTTTATCGATTTCTCTAAAAGCAACTTGAAGGCAGTTCTCCTTCATGTTACCAACTCAAAGAATTTCATTCCAATTGCACTCAGCACAAACACAAAGGAAACCTATGCATCAATGAAAAAAATCATTGATTTGATTAACTACAATCAATGGAAAGTTTATGCAAATTTAAAAATGATAGCTGTTTTAAGTGGCATGCAATTGGATTGCACTAAAAACATGTGTTTTATGTGCATGCATATGGAATACACGTTTTAAAGGCGATCAATAAACGAATGGAACTGGGCTTTACGTGAGATCATTAGATTGCGATGCGACAGCATTGTTTAAGCTCCACTTGTGCCAATTAAAAAAATATTGCTATCACCACTTCATATCAAGCTAGGAGTAGTTAACAATTCTTATAAAAGCTCTGAATCCACTAATCCAGATGAAAATGCGTTCGTCGAATTGCGTCGCATTTCCACGGTTAAGTGGAATGAAAATAAAAGAAGGTTGGTGTTTGAATCTATTCGAATCTTAGTTTTGATCAAATGGAATTTCATCTCGCATCTTGTTTTTTATTACAGGAATACTTAATCGACCAGATATTCGTCGTTTGATGAACGATGATGCATTTGAAAATGCTCGCAGTGAACGAGAGCGTGTGGCATGGAAATGTGTAAAAGAAGTTATTAAGAATGTTCTCGAAATTAATCGATCCGATGATTGGCGCAGATATATTGAAAATATGCTGACCGCTTTTCATAATATAAACGATCGAAAGCACGGCGAGCGTTTTCACCAAGTGACGGCAAGGCTCGAACATTTGTACAGGTACAACGGCAAAAAGCTAGATGCACTCTTGGGTGACATTTGTTGGGATTTGCAAGAGGAAGAAGATCCCGAAGAAAACACGAACGAATCAGAAAATTAAAATTTAAAAGTTAAGATAAATGTTAATTGTTTAGGTAAAATTGAGAAAAATCACAATAAAATCAACTGAATCGATTTAATTTTCTTTTAAATAGTTTCTATTGTATCAATATTTGTCGATGCGATGCTTGTTCGATCGATTTAAATTCAATAAATGGACAAAAAATGATAAAAAACGTGTTTCTAGTCGAAATGAAAAGCGAAAAAAAAAATTACACTAAAAATGTAAATGTATAGATGTCGTTTTTCGGTCTTGATATGTTCGGCAAAGTTGTTTGTCTTGGCTTGCGCAACAACTTTGCTGAAAAAAGTATAGTGAAAATCTTAATGGTTCAGGAGCTACCAACGTGAATATGAGTGTATATTTTGACAAATTTTTGACTCAGAGCTAAAACATGTCGAAAGCGATATCTCAAAAATCGGGACTAACTTTGAAATGGGACTAGCACCATTGAATTCAGCGTACTCGAATTAGGTTTACCTCCTGGGTGCCCAGCTTGTCACAAAAAAAAGTTTGCGATTCAAGCACAGTGTTATCTATGCAGGGATACGGCAGCGTATTTTTCAGCCTGCTGTAACCTTTGCTACAAAATAGAATCAGTTGATCAATTTAAATATTTAGGGATTACTTTCGACCACGGGCTTAACTTTAAAAAACACATTGAAAATGTGCAAAACTATGTTTATGGATGTAACAGAAATCTGTTCCTGCTTAGAACGCTGTGTCCAGTTTCAATCCTTGTAAATATTTATTACAGCCTAATTCAATCAAAAATTCAGTATGGAATTTTAATATGGGGTGGTATATATTATTCAAATCTAAAATCATTGGTAGTAGCACAAAACATGTCTGTAAGGATCTTTTGCAGAAGCAATCGTCTGTGGTCTGTTTACCGTTATTTAGAAGCCTCGGCTTTCTTCCTTTAAGATATTTATATATATATATTTAAGGTATTAAAAATGTTCTTTTTTAAGAGTGGTAATCGTAATATAAGGTCACAAAATATAACTTAAGAAATAACCAACATTGCCCTTACCTTGTTAATCCGAAGAAGGAACATTTTATGAAATCAATAAATTGCCGAGCGAATTAAAAAACATAAATCATATTGGTAAATTTTTAAGTGAAGTTAAAATTTGGCTTTTTAGTCGAGATGAAATTGAATCATTATTTACAGTAAATAAATAATGTCTAGATAAATTTACATATTTTAATACTATAAATTAATACAAATACTTCGTAAATATAATTTTTAAATAAAATATATTTAAATAAATATATATGTATAATGCTAAATATAGTAAAGTAATAAGTAAATTTATATTTTTTTTTGTTTGAATTTTTTATTTCTTGGTTTTGCTTTTTTGTAGTTTATATTAATAAATGTTATTAGATATTATCCACTACGTTTGTACCCTCAAACAACAATAATAAAATTTGCATTACGTGTAGGGAGTTCCAATACTGATCTCTTAAGATCGTAGGCACCTTTCTAGTTTCTATAACTTTGTTAAAATATTATCTAGTTTATATGTTTAGTTTTTAATTTTTACTATTTTTTAGAATTTTGATTTTTGATTATCTACTCATGTAATTTAAATATTAAGATACAAATGTTAACATTGTATAAATGATTGGAAGAAATAAAATAAAAATAAATAAATAATATTTGAACTTCGTATGAATTAACAGAGATTTTTCCAGAGATTTAAAAAATACACCGAACCAAATTAGACATTTTTTACTTTTACCTGCAAATAAGATTTAAATGGACATCAGTAAAACTTGAAGATAAAAACTCGTAACAATAAAACCGTGTTTTACTTACTTCACGTACTAGCCGGACTGGAATCACAATCTCTAGAAATAAACGTACCCGCCTACCAAACTTGAGAAACAATTTCAAAAGAATACCATCTAAAGTGGTCCATTGGTAGTGCTAGACGATTTTAGTTAAGTTCTTCCTGACTCTATGTCAGGTAACTCTGAACCCGAACCACACACTGCGAGAATGACCAATAAGGGCCATCAAAATGTGAGGTAACTAATATCTGGATATCAGCCGGAATCACTGAAAATTGCGGATACCTAAATTTGAGTTATAAAGACGTTAGTACATCTAGAAGGTCAAAAATTGTAGCAGAAATGATCTTGATCTGGATCACGATCCCCGAGAATGACCGATAAGAGTCATCCAAATCAATTAGAAGAACAAATTTCTTAGTAAAAAACGTAAAGTAGTGCATTATTTGTCGTAGGCGCATTTACTACCCAGATCTGGATCACGATATTTGGGAATGGACGACAATGAGAAAATCAAAATTCATAGCAAAAAGCTTGAAGTCATGCATTGCTTGCACTAGGCGGTTTAAGTTATGTGACTCAGTGATCAACTTCGTGTACTAGCCAGATCTGAATTTCCATCTCCGGAAATGGCCGATAATGGTCACCATCCACATTTTAGCTGAAATTATTATTATAAGCAGAAGATGGTTTTAGTTAGATGACTCAACGAAAAACTTCATGTACTAGCCAGATTTGAATTGCGTAATTCGGGAATGGACGACAATGGCCAACAAAATTTGAGTAAAACCGGTATGAGCACGCCTAAAATACCAAAATTCCTAACAAAAGCTTGAAGTCGTGCATTGTTTGTACTAGGTGGTTTTTGTTCGATGACTCAATACCCCGTTCTCTGAGAATGGCAGATAATACCCATCCAAGAAACCCGAAGTCATGCATTATTAGCACTAGGTGGTTCTAGTAAGATGAGTGAAACACCAACTTTCTGTACAAACTCAGATTTGAACCACGATCTCCGGGAATGGACTATAATAGCCAACAAAATTTAAATAAAATGGCATCGCTACTCCTAGAAGGTACAAATTCGTAGCAAAAAACTGAATTCGTACATAGTTTGCCCTAGGTGGTTTTTGTTAACTGACTCAATGACCAATTTCGATCGTTTTCAACACTAGATGGGTTTAGCTAGGAGACTCAATAACAATTTATCTTTCTAGGTCATATCATTTCTACTCAAATTTGGATGCCCAACGTCGACCTTTCCCGGAGATCAGGTCTGGTTATTACATTGGTCATTGATTCACCTAACTAAAACCACTTTCCAACCAGGTACTAACAATTTAAGATGTCGGATTTGGTATACGAATTTTACTTTCTAAGTTTTTTTACGGCAGGTATAACAATCAAGTTAGAATTTTAACATTTTCAATTACTACTAAAGTTTTATTGTAATCGTTTTAAAGTTCTACACAATACATTGTTGAGTTTATTTATAAATTTGTATTTATACAAAATATTATAAATTTTTTATTTTAATTGCGGCTTGAGTCATTTTCTATCTAAATCTAAAACGTATAAGATTGTACTAAAATTTGCAATAGGAAATAGTTTTTTCCAATTTGAATTTGGTATAATACTTTAATGCTCATACAAACATAACATCTATGGAGAGTCTGGAATGAATCACATTCGTTTATTCCACTGCCGATGGGACATTGAAAATTTTGTTTCGTAAACAATACAAACCATTGCTAGATTTAATAAGCGATTAAAAATCTTGGAATTTGAGTTAATCCGGATTAACCTATATAGATGTGGCGGTGAAGGTAAAATTCTTTTGTTTTCGGTGACCTCGAAAATAGGTTAACAAAATAAATTTCGGGTTTTATCTATTGAAATTATCAAATTTCCATCATAACACACGTTCAAGATTTTTTTATCACCTTACGTCTAATTAATACATATTATCGTTGTGAGTGTGTTGTGACTCATTTCACACCTCACGGAGTCGTATGTATGAATGAAAATAATGTTTGCGCTCCGAACATTTTTATTCATAAAATTCATTAAATTTAACCATTAGGCACCAAACTCCGATGCGCTGTCATTTTATTATGAAAAATGACAGATGAGAAGGAAAATGTGTTATAATTGTACAAAGTGTCAGAAAATTCATGATTTATACACAAAACGAATGTGTGATGAAAATTTATGGTGAGTTGGGTACGAGTATATAGGTAACCCTTTCTGCTTATGATCTATACAAATTAAAATGTATGGCATTGTTTTCTGTATACCTCTTGATTATGTTTCATTGCAAACGTGAGAAATTAATAATCTTATCAATATTACATAACATTCATTTAATCTTGAACTTGGGCACATATAGCAGCATATCAAAACATAATAAAATATTTATGTTTTCTATGTATTATATGACGTACATGTATGTATAGTTCACAACATATAATTTTAAATTTTCTCGTTCTGTTTTGAATTTTAATTAAATTAAATACACACAAAGATTAAGTTAAATTTGCCGTAAAATAATTTAAAGAAAACATAAAATTTAATTTTAAAAATAAACATTAAACATAATATAATGATAAACACAATAATAGTGTAATCGAAATATTTTCTTGTAAGCATATACAGCATAACATAACATAACATAACACATATGTGATTTATTTATGTTTTTGAAAATTTATCACATATTTTCGTACGGTGTCCGATTGTGTTTGTGGTTGAGGTAGGTTTTAAATAAAAAATATTGTTTGGTTATAGGCGCATAAATTAGCACCGTGGCTGGGTAAACATACTTTCCATTTCTTAATCGTTGAATCACTTTTGCATTTCTTGGATACTTTTTCGAAGAAATATTTAAATTATTTAATTAAGACCGTAAATAAATCGTATAGACAAGAATAACTGTACTATTTGTATAAACCCAGACCCACACACACATCCTCGTAATATAGTATACGCATACATGCACGAGCACAATTTGCAAACTGTTGCAAAATAATTTTTTTATATTCTGCTGATTAAACATGACTTGCAAATTGATACGCCGTGTTTTATTATTAAATTGCTGAACCCAAATTTTTTATAAACAATTTTAGTAGATCAAGTAATTAGAATGATTTAAGATTTTCAATTAATTATAGAACGTGTACGAAAATAAAATGTGAAATTAAGTGTGAAATTTGGTGTACTCGGCCTTGGTATGAATAGCAAATTTTTATTTTGAGATAAATATACAAACATCAGGGGTTGTACCCGTGGGCAATTCCTGTTTCTATCCTGAGGCTGCGTCATTATACACTTCATAGATTGTTTCCTATAATAAATGTAAGATGTGAATATTATCTTGGAAACAATTTATAGCTTGCCAAATTGTGGTTAGCATATGTTGAATATGGGAGCAGATTCATAAAACCTAAAACGAAAAACAAATAACCACTATAATTAGAATTTATGTACATATTGTTACGAATTTCGCCTTGCACGCGTATCACTCGATGTGTTCGAGTGGTTAAGTTGTATGTAATGTAATCTGTCTGGTTAGATGGATTGACATTCAAATTACAAAAAATAAAATTTCATGCAGATCTACTCCAAATTTTACTAGAAATGCTGTATACGACAGAAGATTTGAAACCAAGAATTTCGAATCAAACATTCAAAATCCTTGATGGTCTACAACAAGGTCCGATCACTGCACCAGCTAAATTAGAAAAAAATCGTTCTGTGGCAAGTTCCCAAAAATCAACTCTGGGCTGAGAATTTAATTGATTTTTATATAATTTTTCGTCCCGCTCGATAAATATAAAATTATTTCGTCAAAACTAAAAATGTCTCGGATCAGGGCAACATGATTTTGAAACGTATACCCCAGTAGCTAAATTTCAGCAATTAGAAAAAAATCGTTCCGTGGCAAATTCCCGAAAATCAACTCTGGGCTGGGAATTTCATTGATTTTTATATAATTTTTCGTCCCGCTCGATGAATTAAAAATTATTTCGCCAAAACTAAAAATGTCTCGGATCAGGGCAACATGATTTTGAAATGAATACCCCAGTAACTAGATTTCAGCTAAATTAGAAAAAAATCGTTCCGTGGCAAGTTTCCGAAAATCAACTCTGGGCTGGGAATTTCATTGATTTTTATATAATTTTTCGTCGCGCTCGATAAATTAAAAATTATTTCGCCAAAAGTAAAAATGTCTCTGATCAGGGCAACATGATTTTGAAATATATACACCAGTTCCTAAATTTCAGCTAAACTAGAAGAAAATCGTTCTGTGGCAAGTTTCCGAAAATCAACTCTGGGCTGAGAATTTCATTGATTTTTATATAATTTTTCGTCCCGCTCGATAAATTAAAAATTATTTCGCCAAAACTAAAAATGTCTCGGATCAGAGCAACATGATTTTGAAATGTATACACCAGTAGCTAAATGTCAGCTAAACTAAAAGAAAATCGTTCTGTGGCAAGTTTCCGAAAATCAACTCTGGGCTGAGAATTTCATTGATTTTTATATAATTTTTCGTCCCTCTCGATAAATATAAAATTATTTCGCCAAAACTAAAAATGTCTCGGATCAGGGCAACATAATTTTTAAATGTATAAATTTCAGCTTAATTAGAAAAAAAATCAAACTGTGGCAGGTTTCCGAAAATCAACTCTGGGCTGAGAATTTCATTGATTTTTATATAATTTTTCGTCCCGTTCGATAAATTAAAAATTATTTCGCCAAAACTAAAAATGTCTCGCATCAGGGCAACATGATTTTGAAACGTATACCCCAGTAACTAAATTTCAGCAATTAGAAAAAAATCGTTCCGTGACAAATTCCCGAAAATCAACTCTGGGCTGGGAATTTCATTGATTTTTATATAATTCTTCGTCCCGTTCGATAAATTTAAAATTATTTCGCCAAAACTAAAAATGTCTCGCATCAGGGCAACATGATTTTGAAATATATACACCAGTTCCTAAATGTCAGCTAAATTAGAAAAACATCGTTCCGTGACAAGTTCCCGAAAATCAACTCTGGGCTGGGAATTTCATTGATTTTTATATAATTTTTCGTCCCGCTCCATAAATTAAAAATAATTTCGCTAAAACTAAAAATGTCTCGGATCATGGCAACATGATTTTGAAATGTATACACCAGTAGCTAAATTTCAGCTAAACTAGAATAAAATCGTTCTGTGGCAAGTTCCCGAAAATCAACTCTGGGCTGAGAATTTCATTGATTTTTATATAATTTTTCGTCCCGCTCGATAAATTAAAAATTATTTCGCCAAAAGTAAAAATGTCTCTGATCAGGGCAACATGATTTTGAAATATATACACCAGTTCCTAAATTTCAGCTAAACTAGAAGAAAATCGTTCTGTGGCAAGTTTCCGAAAATCAACTCTGGGCTGAGAATTTCATTGATTTTTATATAATTTTTCGTCCCGCTCGATAAATTAAAAATTATTTCGCCAAAACTAAAAATGTCTCGGATCAGAGCAACATGATTTTGAAATGTATACACCAGTAGCTAAATTTCAGCTAAACTAGAATAAAATCGTTCTGTGGCAAATTCCCGAAAATCAACTCTGGGCTGAGAATTTCATTGATTTTTATATAATTTTTCGTCCCGCTCGATAAATTAAAAATTATTTCGCCGAAACTAAAAATGTCTCGGATCAGGGCAATGGTAATAATCATTAGTTGATCCGAGACATTTTTAGTTTTGGCGAAATAGTTTTTGATTTATCGAGCGGGACGAAAAATTATATAAAAATCAATGAAATTCCCAGCCCAGAGTTGATTTTCGGAAACTTGCCACGGATAAATTTTTTTCTAATTTAGCTGAAATTTAGCTACTGGTGTATACATTTTAAAATCATGTTGCCCTGATACGAAACATTTTTAGTTTTGGCGAAATAATTTTTAATTTATCGAGCGGGACGAAAAATTATGTAAAAATCAATGAAATTCTCAGCCGAGAGTTCATTTTCGGGAACTTGCCACGGAACAAATTTTTTCTTACATTGCCTGAAATTTTCCATTACTTTATGCAACTTAAAATTTTACAGTTTTTTTATACGTTACATTTAAATTTTTTTTCTTATACTTATGAAAAACAAATCGAATTTAATAAACTTGATAATTTTTCGTTTTTTCATTAAAATTGATAAAATTTCTGGGCTGGGCTAACTTCACAAATATAGTATATTTGAATGAAATGAATCAAAACCTGGGCTGGGATAACTTCACACAAGAGCAAATTGGTTATTGATATGTTAGTGTTGCCTGATTAAAAAATTTTATTTTCTGGGATAGAATCCTGGGATAACTTCACATACGTGGGGTATGAATAATAAAAATTTTGATTGAATATTAAATAAATAAATATTACACATATTATAAAAACAATTCCTTTGGAAGTCTTTTGTTCCTCGAAACCGGATTTGAAAAAGGTGCAAAAGCTATAAGACTAAAGAGAACAAATATGGGTCCAGTTCCCGCGCGCAATCGGCGTCTGTGTGGCTTCAGTATTACATCTGTCGTTTATAAGTTTTTTGGATTACGGACTTTTTTTGGTGTTTGAGTGGTGTCTGGCACTCTTGGACCTGTAGATGCGGCGGAAAGTGAAAATCGAAATGAAGCCGACCGCTTTGTAAAACAATGTAATAATAATAATTTGATAAATAAATAAAAGAAACTTTAATTTAATTTTAAAATTAATAATAAAATTATTTAAATAAAATACTGTTTTTTCGTTAGGCTGGTGATCATCCCCGAAAACCCCCGATTTACGATTTTGGAGTGATTTTCATGGACGCTGCCATTTTCTCCCCAGTCACCCCAGACAACCCCACAGAGGGATCCCCGAGTGCCCCCGGGGAAGTCTAATAGCAGAATTGAATTCAGCATCCCCGCAAAACCCCCGAGTAACGATTTTTGAGTGATTTTCATGGACGCTGCCATTTCGCCCCAATCACCCCCAGACAACCCTATAGAGCCATCCCCGAGCGTCTTCGGGGAAATCTAATGTTAGAATTGAATTCGGCATCCCCGAAAACCCCCGAATAACGAGTTTGGAGCGCTTCCCATGGACTATGCAATTCCCCCTCCCAGAATGACACCCCGCAGAGCCGCCTCCGAGCACCCTCGGTTAATTCAAAAGCCAGAATTGAATTCGGCATCTTCGAAAACTCCCGAGTAACGAGTTTGGAGCGATTTTCATGCACGCTGCCATTTCTTCCCCAATTCACCCCCACAGAGCCACCCCCGTGTACCCCCGGGTAATTCTAATGCCGGAATCGAGTTCGGCAGCCCCGAAAACCCCCGAGTAACGATTTCCAAGCGATTTTCCGAGTTTCCAGTCGTTCCTATAATAGTGCAAGTTATGTTGCAATTGGAAAATGCATTTTCCGGCCCAGCAGCTCGATTCTGGTTTTTCCTATAGGAAAAGGAATTAGGAAAAATATTTTCATAGTATTTTGGTCACAACAATTTTTTTTCTATGGCATACTATGGAAGTAGAGTTAGTGTAAATTTTTTCAAAAACAAAATTAAATTGGGAATATTTTTCCTATCCAATTTCGATACGGAAAAAATATTTCCTAAATTATAAAATTTTAGATCAAACATGATGTCGCAGTAGACCAGGAATTGGTATTTTTGACAAAAATACTATGAAAATGTTTTTCCTTATTCCTTTTCCTATAGGAAAAACCAGAATTGAGCTGCACAAGGCATGTTTCAAAAAATGCCTAAACGAGACGATATAGACTTTTTTCCTGGGACCTTCCTGAACACAATGCAGAAAACCGCATCTCGATATCTGCTGTCCCTAAAAATTTCCGCTATTTTTCCTAACTTCCCTGGACTAGAGAGGAAATGTGAAACAATGCTCTTCAGAAACGTTTCAATTTGTATCTGGCGACACTAAAAACAAAAATTGGAAAAATTTCGAAAAAACCTATGGTTTCCAATTGAAATAGAAGTCTTGTCGAGAGTATCAACCTAATTAAGATGTGTAATAAATTATTTTGAATCAGGGAAGACGAAATCAGCTTCAAACTGTAAAGACTTCAAATGTGTAATTTAAATGTCAGTTTTATCACATTTGATAATTAATTACACCAGACCGCCACCAGATATTGGGTCTATTTTTACTCCATGCTCGTTGTGAAGGGTGGGTCAGCTTTATTCAGGTTTGTAATAAATTATTTTTGAGTCAGGTTACACGAAATTTGCTTCAAACGGTAAGGACTTCAATTTTTTAATTTAATGGTCGATTTGACCTCCTTTAATAATTTATTACACCAGACAGCCACCAGATATTAGGTCAAATGTTACTCGTTAGACATTGTAGGGGGCAGATCAACCTTATCCATTTGTGTAATAAATTATTTTTGTTTCTGGTTACATGGAATTGGCTCCAATTACACCAGACCTCCTGGATGAGGTTGACCTGCCCACCACAAGATCTAACAAATAACATTTTACCTAATATCTGGTGGCGGTCTGGTATTTAAATTATTAAATGTGGTAAAATTGATCTTTAGGTTACAATCTTGAAGTGTTTGAATTTATTACACAAATGGATAAGGTTGACCTGCCCTCTACGAGGTCCGTAAAGTAACATTTTTTCCTGACTCAAAAATAATTTATTACACACCTACATTACTTTGAAAATCCTCCCTCGACAAGACTTCTAATGCAGCATGTGTCCAAAATATGATGGCAGTGTGGTGTAATAAATTATTTAAGTTTATGAAATTGACGTTTTTGTTATAAGTTACTCCAAACAATGAGCAAAAAGTCCAGCATTGAAGAGAAAAGTAAAAAAATTACTCAGCCGGAGTTAGAGTCAACATAGAGTCAAATTAGACATACAAGGTGCAAAAATAGACCGTCAGAGCGTGTAATAAAGTACCCAATTGACAGAAATACGGAAAAATCACGGTGGTCAATTTGCTAGCCATGTAATGAACAATGAACTCAATTGGCAGAACTACGATCGTGACAAGGTGATCGGTTTGCCGAGTTCAACCAGAAACTCAACGCATCTATTTTACCTTTTTGTGGGGAAGCAAAAGTGCCCTGCAAACTGTATCCGCAACAAAAATGAGATATGAGCGGATCATGACTGAGTCGAAATTAAGATACGAGCAACGGATACCTCAACTACGTGTGGAAAAGTTGGTCCGTCAAATTTATGGTAATGTACATGAAGATGTGTTGAACGAACTAACAGTGGCCGCGTTTGTCAGTGCTCTAAAAGACAGAGACTTCATTTAAGAACAAATACTTGTGGCAAAACCATGAATGAAATGAAGTACTAGTGTTGGCTTTACAATATGCGGCAGTCAGAGCCTCAATAAGGCGGTCAATAAAGGCTCATATAACAGAGCAGGTAAGGAAACCACGACTAGATTTCCCCGTGTCGTTGTTTCCGATACCAACAACCCAGGCATAATATAATAGATTGTAAGCCACCAAGTACACATCGCTCGAGAGCAGCTGACGTCCGAGATAAGAAGGGCGCAGATATGAGACAGTTAGGCTTCGAAGGAGACGAGAGGTGGAAACACTTGTCTCATATAATGAGTAGGAATCCGACAAACTAAATTAGTTAGTTTTGAGTAGTTTTGAGAGGCGTAGGCTGATGAAAGTGAAAAATGCTCCAAGAACACCGTTAGTCACACAATTAAAGGCGGACTACAAAAGTGTCGCTCTTATAGGCTTATTGGCACGGCGTGAATGCACCTTTACCCTAGATACCAGAGCTTTGAAATCTGTGGTTCGTCCTGATATGGTAGACAGAAAGAAGAGTGTACCCTTCCTGTTACGTACAGCGAAATACGGTCCATACATTGGTTAATCGTAGGTAGAATAACTTATGATGGTGGATCTGGATGATCGTGAATCTGGATAATCAAGTATTAAAATGGCACAATATGGATGTACTCTTTGAAGTAAAATTGAACAAAATACATGCTAGTTATAGTCGAAGACAGAGTCAAGATTCCACCGTGATTTACACTTTGGGGATATCCAAAGACTTTAAACGTGACCTCATTAATAAATGTAGTCAGGAATAGGGTGCTCACCGATGACCTGAGGGAATCAACTATAAACTGCCAATTGCCAGTCGAAACCATTTTTTCAATCACCAATCCATAGGCAGAAGAAGATCAGCTGCTCCCAGTGCAGTTATCTTCCAACGAAACAGTTAGATGTCGCAATGGAAGCACAGAATAAATTAGTCGATGAAACGGCCCATGGAGTTCACCAGTAGTTCTTGTCCAAAAAACGAACAAGACAACACGATTTTGTGTTGATTACCGTAAATTAAGCGAATTGGCGTATAAACACAGTTTACTACTACCTCGCATTGATGACGCCTTGGACTCGAGGTCAGGAGCCAATATTTTCAGCACATTGGATCTGATAATTGGATATTCGCAAGGAGCAATTCATCCTGATGATAGAGAAAAAAGGGCATTTTCAGCAGGTAACGGTCTTTACCAATTTGTGGTAATACCGTTTGGATTATGCTCCTGCTAGATTTAAGAGATTAATGGAGAAAGTTCTAAGATGCCTAAATGGGAAAACATAGCTGGTTTATTTGAATGACATTATTGTACTAGGCCACACATTTGATAAACACGTCAACAATCATAAACAAACTACAAGGGATCTGGGTGGTAGGATTGATGTTAAGTGCAACGAAATACAGGCCGTTTAGGGAAGAAAATATCTATTTAGGTCATACTGATTCTAGCAATTTTTTGCGGATCCAAATAAGTTAGTATCAGGAATGGATTGGCCTGCACCAAAGGGTGTCAACCATTTGGGTGGAACAGAGATCATCAAAAAGTATTTGAAGAATTAAAGAAAACATTATGCAGCTCTCCTATTTTGGCGTATCCGCAGGCCAGTGAGATATGTATTTTTGTTCAGATCCTATCAGTACGAGGAAAGGTGCAGCCATACAAGCAACAGTGCAAAGAGCGAGTTGTTGCATATTATAGACGATCCCTTTCTGTGCGGAGAAAAATTATTGTGTAACATGCAGAGTATACCGATTGCTATGGTGGACAGTGTTAGATATTTCCACCAATATCTGTATGAACAAAAGTTTGTTCTTCAAACAGCAACCGAAGTACAAGGTTACACAGACTAAACACCGACGAGGTATGTTGCAAAAGATGGATTATGCAAAAGGCCATGTGCGGTTCAGTGAAAGCAAAGTGTAAAGGAGCATGGTTGGGATAAAAAAAAATTGAAAGAAAACTAGGAGGGAGATGATGCAATTGAGCCAATAATGAAATGGTTGGTAGAAGGTAGATGACCGCGTTGGCATCTCAAATTGCATCGCAATACAGTATTAAAAGTTATTGGGCACAGTGACACTTAAACAGAAAATTGTGCTACTGTTCAATCGGAGTAAACCAGAAATATAAAATTCAAACAAAAATGCTGTAAAAACATATATTATGCCACTGTAGAAGAAATTGGTACCTGTAAATTTAGCATAACAGTCCACACCAACAGTAATCGAGAAAGGTATCTCGAAGCATTATCGTCGAATTTTGCGAGTATGGGCTGTTGAAAAATATTCAGGGGTACTAACCGACCTTGTTGTACAGGAAGCAGGAAGGTAATCAACTCATAATGATCGATTTTTATGTGTGGGTTGTTGTAATAATTAAGGGGTACCCGGTTCTTCTACAGGGGTTGCTCCCCTTTGGCGTACTTTACTGGGTTTAAACTATGCCAATACATTATAAATAATTTGTAAAAAAAACTCAGTTCTTCGTTCAATTGGAGGTGGCAATACGAAACAACAAATATTATCAGTAATAAAACGTCGTGCAACTTTGTCAAATGTCAGCCTACACACGAACTGTAGCATAACGGGACCTGTAAAAAATGGCCTTACTGCGTAATAAATTTGTAGAAAATTCCAGCAATATTTTCATTGGAATGTGTTTCAAGTGTCGGTTCAGCATAAGGATAATTTATTCTGCTTGTTTGTTATCAGACTCTTCCTTTGAATAGGTGGGGTTGATACTGTGGCATGGGGTTAAATTATCCATTATACATTAAAGTTTTTTTGTTTGAGTATTACACTGTTAAACCAACTCAAATAGGAAAACAAATCTTTTTGAAAATTTTAGTATAATCTTATTCGTTTCAGTTCTTTTTAGAAAATGTCTAAATTTTTAATTTACTAAAACAAAAAGGTATCTACACCATTTTCTAAGAAAACCATTTCAAGAATAAATTCAACTATTATTTGAAAGTATACAGGGTGTCCCCGAATTGGACGATCAAACGAAGCAGAGTTATAGTGGAGGTCATTTCCAACAAAAACGGCCAAGTAAAGTTTTTCCACTGTTAGTGTTTTTAGTGAAATCGCATGTGCACCCACCAAAAAATTTATTAAAAAAAACCAAGAATTCTTTTGTTTCTTTTTCTTTTTTAATGCGATCTAGGAAAGTGTGGCTTTCCAATAAAATCATTTTTATAAGCTGTATTATTTTCTGTCAAATAAAAACAATAGTTTTGTAAAGTCTGTTTGTTTCTCAAACATTTTTGTTAACAATGTATGTACTACAGAAGATGTCCCACTCTCACAAAAATATGCGACATTAATGCAGATTGAATGTTTTTTATCAATTTTTTTTCACAAAGTACGTAGTGTTTTCAAAATATGAATTAAATAAATTTTCGAAGCTTTGTCAGGAATAAAACAAAATGAATAAAATAATTTTTTTTATTAATTTTAAATCTTATAATAAGTGTTCGAGTGTTCACCATTTGCCAAAATACCACCAACAACACCATTTGCTTAATCCGTCGAAAGGCACGTTCGTTATTTTTAATAATCTTTGTCGCTTCGATCATAAGTTGCCGCTTCTCCTGCTCGGTCTGATTTACTCTTTCATAAACCAGTTCTTATTTTATTCTTCTTTCATAAGCTATACAATACTATCAACGTCACAGACAAACTCTAAAGGATTTAGATCAGGAAGCCGCGGTGGCCATGTAATGGACCCTTCCTTTCCAATCCAGCGGCTTGGATAATTTAAGTAATTAATGCAAGCGCATAGTGAGGGGCAGTTCCATCATGCTGAAGCCACATATTTCCAAGTACAGAAACGTCATCAAGTAATTCATCAAAGTCGTTTTGTAGAAAATTTAGATAGGCTTCCCATTGATCCGACGTGGAAGATGTCCGAAAAAATTTTACTATTTTCTTTACGAATTGTTTAGCAAAATTTTTAGCAAAAATTTCTCGAATCGGATGGATCACGACAAGTATTCACTAAGCCACATTTTTCTTTATATGTATTAGTGAGTTAATCCTGTATAAGACGAAAAACAAGGTTTTTATTATAAATTTTAATTAATTTCAAAAGACCTTTAAATAAAATTTTAAATATCAAAGATTAAAAATTAAAAAACAATGGCCATATACATAGTGCAATAGATTAAAGTTATTAAATTTCACAAAAATACGCCACATGTCTATGCGGATCGTCAGAGTGCCCCAGAATCCCATTTTCATTCAACTTACTCAATCCCAACACAATCGGGTAAGAAATGCCTGAGTTCCGTCCCAGATCAATTTTGATCGAATCGATTAAATTTAAAAACATTCGGATTTAACGGACATTTGGATTTAACTGACTCCCCAATTAGCCCGTTAAATCGAGGTTTTACTGTATACATCGCCACATACGTGAAACAATCGGTTAAAGCTGTCAAACTTAGCGAAAGCGTTCATTTTATCATAATTATAATGAAAAAGACCGCTAATGGAAATTCTGTGAAGCGAATCTTGGAGGTTTTGGCACATAGCTACTTACATAGTTCAATAGATAAAATCTGTCTCATTTCGTAAAAATACGCCACATGTTTATCGTGATCGAGTGCTCGATTTTGGCTCGAATATTATTTGAAAATTATAATAAAATGGTCCAGAACCAATTTATTATTATAGATTAAATCCGGTTTTTTAACTTTATTTCGCTGGCGCCGAAACCCATATAGAGAGTTGCCTGCCTAATTGAGGTTAAAATATCATATTACTTTATTAGATTAATGAATGATAAGTTTTTTTAATCCTAGCCAGATCTAGTTCCACCCAAAGTTGTGCAAACTCAAGCAACAGTTGCTTGACGTCGATGGTGATGACGATGGTCGATAAGTGTCATTATCTATCTCAGATTAAAACAGTCCAATTTGGAATAATAATACACCGCATGTCTCGCGAATCGTCAGGGTGGCTATGTATACAGTAAAACCTCGATTTAACGGGCTAATTGGGGAGTCAGTTAAATCCAAATGTCCGTTAAATCCAAATGTTTTTAAATTTAATCGATTCGATCAAAATTAATCTGGGACGGAACTCAGGCATTTCTTACCCGATTGTGTTGGGATTGAGTAAGTTGAATGAAAATGGGATTGTGAGGCACTCTGACGATCCGCATAGACATGTGGCGTATTTTTGTGAAATTTAACAACTTTAATCGATTGCACTATGTATGTGGCCATGTGGCAAAATCTCTAGGATTCGCTCATTTTCATTTCCGGACTTCTTCGTTCTATTTATTATAAAATAGAAGGGCCAAAACGGAGCACTCTGACGATCCGCATAGCCATGTGACGTATTTTTGTGAAATTGTGCAACTTTAATCTATTGCACTATGTATGTGGCCATGTGGCAAAATCTCCAGGATTCGCTCCACAGAATTTCCAGTTTCGGACTTTTTCGTTCTAATTATTATAAAATGAAAGGGCCAAAATGGGGCCATCTGACGATCCGCCTAGACATGTAACGTATTTTTGTGAAATGTTACCACTTTAATCTATTGCCCTTTGTATGTGGCTATGTGGCAAAATCTCCAAGATTCGCTGCACAGAATCTCCATTTGCGAACTTTTTCGTTTTAATTATGAAAATCGAACGAGGTCTGGGTACACTGACTATCCACAAAGACTTTTTGCGTAATAGTCGAAATTTGGTAGCTCTTATCTTTTGCACTGTGTAGATGACTTTTGAGCCAGATTCCTATTATTTCATTCAATTTTTTTTTTATCTGGTACCATCTTACTTAAAGAATTTTTGGTCATATTAAATAAACATTAATTATTATATTAAATACATAATATGACTGATTAAATCAATTGGGATTTGAAATATCTGATTATTTCGGAGGTTATGTTTTTATTTGTTTAATTCTATATTCTGTACCAATTTTGTTTAAATTTGTCGAGTATAATTCAAGTTTCATCTTGTACAGGTAATAACACTAATACATATGCATATAAAACGAGTCGCAAACGTTTCGTAAAAACTTCCAATACGTACGTGGAAGTTCAAATGGGTCAACCAATTTTCCGTCGACTATTCCCGCCTTATATTCACTCCAAATTGGTATTGAAACTGATTACACTGCACTATTTTTCGATTAACGGGTGCTCAATAGTGCAAACTATAGATATTGAATATGGCCCCCCATTTAGAATATGTTTCGTCACTCCAAAAAATGATGTTAAAAAATTGCGCCCTTTTTTCATGGATGGTCAGCATGCCAGACCTTTTGGTACACGTTGCACATGCTAAGGTTGCAACTGATTTCTTTTTATAATTCGATGCAACGTGGACCGTGGCACTCTCGAACGTCGTGATAAACAACGAGCATTTATAGATGGGTCGCCTGTCACCATTCCAATTCCTCTCTTTTTGTCTTGATATAGACCGGCTGTTCCATCTCTTGATGTACGTTTCTTAATACTCTATAATCGTATTTTCTAATTGCGGGCGTGGCCATTATATAAACCATAAATTAAATACATTTCTGCGTATTCGCGGTGGGAATAAGCCACATGGCTTGTTTGGAACTACTAATATGAAATACAAAATGTTTCTCTTTTTATACCACAAATTTTGTTTAATTCAGGCTACTAGATTTGCTAAAAAAAATTTATATACTAAGTTCACCAATTCGTCAGTTTGCTTTATTTCTGACACAGCATCTATTTTAGAGCTCAAAATTTTGTTAAGTGCATTTTTTAATAAACACGTATGTGATACCATTTTAAATTCTGCATTGTTGTCGCATATTTTTCTGATAGTGGGTCAACTTTCCGTAGTACATTGTTTTCCCGTTGGCGTCACTTAAACATCAACAAAAATTTTTGAAAAACAAATAGACTTTACAAAACCATTGGTTTTATTTAATAAAAGATAATGCAGCTTTTACAAATGGTTTTATTGGAAAGGCACACTCTTCTAGATCGTATTTAAAAAGAAAGTTAAACAAAAGAACTCTTGATCTTTATTAAATTAGTTTTTTGGTGGGGCGCATGCGATTTCACTAAGTGGAATAACTTTTGCACCATTAACAATTCGAAAAAACTTGACTTGGCTGTTTTTGTTGTAAATGAGCTCCCCTATCACCTTGCTTCGTTTGTTTGTGCAATTCTGGGATACCCTGTATAAATTGAGCGATTTTTATGTAAACTGATGAAAACAACTAAAAACAAAACTTTACTCATAATTAAAATAATTTATTTCAAACTTGAGTTATACGAAAATCATTCACCAGGTAGGTCAAAATTCGTAAAACAACTGGGGTACAACTGTTGGCACTATATGGTTACAGTTAAATAAAAACTTCATGTACTAGCCAGACCGAAATCATTATCTCCATTGATTTTCATCTCAAAGTTAAGTAAAGACCTGAACAAAATTTGTATCTCGTATTTGTTAAATTGTATTTAATTTTATCTTGGATTCTATTTTTCTATTGATTCGTGTTTTCCTTTCTGTTTCTTTAATAAGCAACGGGGCGAACCACCACAAATTCGAGAGTTCGTGGAAATTTTTAAACCTAAACCGTTTTAGCATATACAATTTTTAGAATTTCCTAAACAGTACAAATTCAATTCAATACTAAAAGAACAAAAGATTTTTTAGTGTAATGATGCCATCGATCGAATTTGCTTTGGAGGCGGTTAGTAAATTTATCATTTTTAATAATTATGACTAAGCAGACCTTATAGAAAATGAAAACACTACGGAGCTGAAAACGCGTAAAATGTGTAATTTTAGAAGATCCAATTTTAAGAATTGAACAAAATTCCGCCAAATTGTTTATTCTCGAATAACTATTTTTACTAGCGATCCACCTTCATAGACACCTGGTTGTAATAAATAGATAGATTGCCGAGGCCATTATAGGCTAATTATAATACTATGCTAATGTGTAAAGAAGGTGTAAGTACATTAAACTGTTAAAATCCGTATGGTATACAAAGTTATGCTGCGCACATTTCGAACACGTTGGTCGGGACCACCCACCCATGATTTTTCCGCTAACTAATTTTGCGGAAATATTTTTTTTAATCGAAGCATCGCGCAAAATGATGACAAATCAGTCTCCCAAACTCTGTATAAATATTTTTTATTGATCGTCTTATCTAAATTAAATAATATATTAATTCATGGTAAACAAAACTATCACATAATATTATAATATATTGTATGTATATAGTTTGCGATCGATTGCAAGGTCACATATGTCTACTGTATACGTCACCGTGTAACCGATTTAGCTCGCCTGATTACAGCGTGTAGGTTATTTTGTTTCACGACTAAACCAATTTTGTGTTTTCTGTTTAGCTTTTCTTATCATAATTGTTCATATGTAGAAAATGTATAGTTTAAATTTCACACTCGGTTATTATTATTTTTAGTAGTAGTAGTAGTAGTAGTTTAACGCAATTAGTTCGAGCAAAAACCGAGCAAAATAAACTAAGAAATAAAAAAAAATTGTGCCTCACACTTTTTTGTATTTTTGTAGATATTTCATTGTAAGTTTAGACTTTAATCAAAATCATTCATAAATTTATTGTGATGTTGTTGTGATACAAAGGAATTTCTCTGGATATGCAAAATAAATAAAAAGGAAAGAATATTGTGTTCTGCTTATGTGAAAAATAAAATATTTATATAAAAAAATAAAAAAGTTAAAATTATTTTTAACAAGAAATAAAAAATTGTTAAGTGTTTTTTAAGTTATAGTTTTTTTTTTATAAAAGTTTTTTTAAATACTAGTATTTTATATTACAAGTGAACGTATAGTGTGGATCTAGTGAAATAATTGTTTTTTTGGTTTAGTTCTTGTTTTAAAACCAGGTGATTTATAGTTTTACTTTACTCTATATATAAACGTATGTAAAATGTAACGTAAGATTTATTTTTAAACTTTACATTACACAAAAAAAAAATATATATTTCTTAAATAAAATGTGTGCGAATTGTGATTTGCCCGCCCAAATAAGAAATTTTATTGAATTGGTTCGATTTATTTTTTTGTTTAAATTTAAAGTTTTTGAAAAATTCGAAATTTATAAAATAATCCATACACACATGTCGGAAATTTACTCTTAAAATATTTTAATATATCCAAAAAATATTATGTATATTGTATTGATAAGAGAAATGGGTTAAACGAAATGTATGATAATGTTTGCTTACGCGATAGTTTTTGTGTAATCCACCGTGCGTGCTAGTTGTAATAATATCGACCCTCAATAAAAAATTGGGTAATTGATTTTAAACTATTTTATTTGTTTAGTATATGGATTTTTAATAATCGTGTTCTGTCCACAAATTTAACCCACTTGATAAAAAAATTACTTACACATCAAGATTTGAATTTTTTTAGAAAACATGTTTAATTTAAAGTGATTCAGAACGATGGATTAGTTACAATGGTTTTAAGTTCAGTGGCGGGACTAATATCGAATTAGGTCAATTTTGTCTTAAAATAGCGAAGGTGTAATCATATTTATTTTGATTTTTTTTTTCTTAAATAATTTTTAGTACGGAATCATTCCTGAGGGAAGGAAATTTCATGTATAATATTTATCGATTTACAAGCCAATTACTAGTAATTTTATTTTGCGGAACCTTAATTATAATTCTGTTTTGATGTAATACGTAGATTATCTCGTTGTATATAAAAAGATTATTTTTTTTTTACTGAAAAGATTTTAAGACTACGGTCCAATTCGTGACTTATTTTGTGGAGACTAACTTATTTGCAAGTCTACAATAAACTTCCTGTCGGCTAAACTTATTGTAGGCTTATTTGACTTTTATGCGGGGTTTGCGCCCAAACTGGTAATTCTTCAAAATAATTCAATCAAGTTTGCAGTAAGCCTATTTAACAGGAGACTTATTGTAGACTTTCAAATAAGTCAGTCTCCACAAAATAAGTCACGAATTGGACCGCAATCTAAATTAATAAGTCGTTTTTAAATTTTCCTTACATCGTGTTTTCCAAACTAGGATCAGAACAATTTTGTATTTTAATGAAATTTTTTCATGATTCAACTTCAAAATGTCAGTCATGTTTAACATTTGTATCGTAATGAAGTTTACGAAAGAGCAACGTTTGAAAATTATTAAAAATTAATACCGCAATTCTAAGTCGGTTTTCGCAACTTTAAGAGCGCTTACTTCACCAATCGACGAAGTACCGAAAATATCGCAGCCATAAGTACTTCAGTTCAAAATGAGTCAAATTAGTCGATTCATTACAAGATCAAATTAACTCAAGAACTGGAGCCTCTTGATTATTTGACGCGCCTGAAAATCCTGAATTTCATTTAAAAATCATGTTCAGCGGTAAAGCTTATTGTTGGTTTAATGGCTTTGTTAATATATAATGAAATAAATATATTTAATAAAAAGTAACCGCGTGGTGTGGATTTCATGCCGGAGATATGATAGGACCATATTATTGGACCATACCATTTTTCATAGTCCATGAAAATGATCGCCATATTACAGTCAATGGAGTTCACGATTGTTACATGTTGGATGACATCAGTGTTATGTGGTTCCAACAAGATGGTGTTACATGTCATACAGCTTGTGAACAATTTATCTATTGAGGCGAAAGTTCCCCTTTTTAAGGGGTTTTGTTAAGTCGTTCTTTTATGTCAACAAGCCAATAACGTTAGAGCTGCTAAGGGACAATATCGAACGTGAAATTACCAATGTTCTAGCCGACTGTTTTTATCATTTTATGATCACTGTAAAATTGTTGTGTAATAAAGGGTTGTGCAATTGAGACGCAGGAAAATAAACGACACTAAATATACAAAAATTATTTTTGAATCAAGTTGGGCATACTTTATTTTGAAGGTTTATCGATGCCAATTATACCGAGTGAGTTTTTTAAGCTGAAACTTTCAAATATCTCTACGATAAAAATGACCATCATCAAAATTAAATCATTCTGGAGGGGAAATACATTAGTGCTAAAATTAAGACAGGAACCCTTATTTTTATTGCAGATTCGGTTTCTACGGCTAAACGTACGTTGGATTTCCTTGAAACATTTTTTTCGATTAATGATAGATGGCGCTGTAATAGGCGATATTAAATTTTTTTCGATTTCTCCTACTGAGAGCATTATGCATACGATTCTGGAATATGTTTGCATTAAAATTAACACGTTTTCAATGTAAATTCTTGAAATTATTTTTAAACAAATTGTATTTCTTAAATTAAAGAAAAATAAAGGGTTATCCAATTCAAGCTTGATAAAGTAAACTTAAAAAAAACACACAAAATATTCGGAATGTATTGTAATTTTTATTTCATTTTACAGATTGATCCTTGCCATTTTTAGTTAAACAAGATATCATTCAAATGTCCTCCACGGGACTTCTTACAGGCCTTGATTCTTTTGAGGTAATTTTCAATGACTTTTCGGCACATTTCGGGCGGTATCTCGGCCATTACCTTACGAATATTAGTTTTCAATTCGTCAAGAGTTTGAGGATTGTTTGCGTAAACACGATCTTTCGCGTAGCCCCACAAAAAGAAATCCAAAGGCGTTAAATCACAGGATCTTGGAGGCCAATTGACATCAGTCAATCGCGAAATTAAACGTCCAGGAAATTTCTCTTGCAAAAGATCTCGATTTGCTCGTGTTACGTGACTGGTTGCTCCATCCTGCTGGAACCACATATCGTCAAGATCATAATCTTCGATTTTCGTAAAAAAATAATCGGTTAACATGCGGCCATAGCGCTCAGAATTGACGGTAACGGTTCGTCCATGGTTGTTCTCAAAAAATACGGCCCAATCACACCACCAGACCACAATGCGCACCAAACAGTGACTTTTTCCGGGTGTAATGGCTTCTCTACAATCAATTGTGGATTTTCTGAGCCCCAAATTCTACAGTTTTGCTTATTAACGTATCCACCAAGCGAAAAATGAGCTTCATCACTGAAAAAAATTTTGTTCGAAAAATCAGCATCAGCAGATTTAATAATTTTAACGCGTTGGTCGATTGTTAAATGCTCCATATTCTTAAATGGCAGAATGTCAACTAAATAAATGACAGCGTACTTGACGTTTATTTTTGACAGATGTCGGTATACAGATTTCTACTTTATCAACCTCGAATTGGATAACCCTTTACTTTTAGCGTAACCCAGGAACAACGACGGCGACGATTTTGCATAGGAACAAGCGACTAAATTTGTTTTCAAATAAATGATATTTTTTGTTTTGAAAATATCGATTCAGTTCAAAGATTATTTCGAAAACAATAAGACCTGTTTGCGTAAGGCTATTACAATTCAAAATGGAGTATTTAACTGAACAAGAAAAAATTGAAATGGTCCTGGTTTATGGAGAAACTGGCTGTAGTTTTGATAATGCGGTCAATCTCTACGCGTCGCGTTTTCCAGATAGGATTCGGTCACGTGCTTCATTTTACCGGACTATCAAACAATTCACTGCTGATGGAAGTGTTCGACCGAGGAAAAGGACCCGTCGAGCAACAGTCACTGAGGAAAATAACGAAATTGCTGTATTGGCTGCAGTAGCTTATAATCCTCATATAAGTACACGAGAAATAGCTAGCGAATCCGGATTATCCCAGACCAGTGTTTGCAAAATTTTGAACCGACATAAGTATCATCCATTTCATATGAGTTTACACCAAGATCTTCATGGCGTTGATTTTGAAAATCGGGTAACATTTTGTCAGTGAGCAGTAGAACAAATACAGCAAAATTCCAATTTTTGTCGCTATGTATTGTTCTCCGAAGAGCCGTCTTTTACAAACCATGGAACGATTAATCGACACAACATACATTACTGGAGTGTTAAAAATCCACACTGGCTTCGCCAAGTTGAACATCAGCACCCTAGAACTGTCAACACTGTTGAGCACTTAATTTAATTAAAGGATGATGTCCACGTCGTTGTTCCTAGGTTACGCTAAAAGTAGTTTTTTTTTTTTAATTTAAGAAATACAATTTGTTTAAAACTAATTTCAAGTATTTACATTGAAAACGTGTTAGTTTTAATGCAAACATATTCTATAATCGTATGATTATAGAATATGTTTGAATCACAGCGCTATCTATCATTAATCGAAAAAAATGTTTCAAGGAAATCCTATGTATTTTTAACCGTAGAATCCGAATCTGCAATAAAAAATAGAGGTTCCTGTCTTAGTTTCCAAGTTGCCCCCCACCCCCCTTACAAATAGGGGCGGGGGTCCTAATTTTAGCACTAATGTATTTCCTCTCCAGAATGATTTAATTTTGATGATGGTCCTTTTTATCGTAGACGGCTTATTTTCCGAGATATTTGAAAGTTTCAGCTTAAAAAACTCACTCGGCATATGAAAATGGTATCACCTAATTGTTCACCACGGCTGGATTTACAGACGTCAATCCGATGGATTTACAGATTTCGATGTTTTGAATGGTGGCTGAACTCACAAGCAATTGCACGCCAATTTACATTTCCATGGCGCGAAATTAAGCGATTTTCGAAGAAACCTTTGCAATTCGTCGATATTAATATCGATAATAAACATCACCCAAGTCGATTCCATCAAGCTCGGGCACAAAATAGTCCGTTATCATTGCATGGTATCGCGTAGAATTGATGATAACCGCATTCCGTCCTTTTTAATAAATTAGGTCCGATGATTTTTTCTTTTGACCACAAAGCAGACCAAACCGTCACTTTTTGAGAGGGCAATGGCTGCTCTTGATATTCCGATGGATTCTCGTTGGCCCAAATGAAACAGTTTTGCTTGTTTACCATCCCATTCTACGTGAAATGCGCCTCATCGCTGAAGATGATTTTTGATGAAAAGTGATCATCAAACACACGGTGCTCTAAGGGTCAATCGGTGAACACACGACCTTTATGTTGGACAATTACCTAGATCTCTTGTGTTATTTGGATCTTGTATGCCTGTAAACTGAAGTCCTTGTGCCTAATTTGCAACAAAATGGTCCTTGAAATGCCCAATTCAAGTGATCGAAGCATTGTTGATTGCTTCGGATTTGGTCCATCTACCAAAGAGCTTGTAGCCTCGCACTTATTGTTTTTTTATTTTTTCACCATTTTTGTAGTGCTCTTGAATAATTTTAACACGGTCTTCAATCGATTCAACTAGCAAAATGACAAAAACAAACATGGCGACTTTGCAAAATAATTGTTTATTTTTCTGCGTCTCATTTGGAAACCCCTTTACAATCTAGTGGCCTTTTATTTATTGTATTTTTGTTACTCGACAGTCTTGCTCTTGTTCAATATAAATTCTAATAATTTTGTAACTCTAGTTTATGGTGTGTGTCCTTCCCAAATTTCTTAAAAATTTTAGTGAATAAGATTTACTAGTTATTAGTCCATAACAGAAAATTAAAAATGTCAATCTTAACAAATTAATGAAGAATATGTATTATGGAACATACATGTAATCTGATAAAAGTACAATCGAACAAAAAATCAAATCTTAATTTGCCAAAATAACAAATGCCACATTAAAATACTTGTCTGCATCTGAGGCTCTTGATAATTACCATGTAGATGCAAATTCGATATTAATTTATTTATTTTTCTACAATTCACCATTTTGCGAACCGCACACCCCATTTTGACCTTCGAAGATCATTCATAACGAGAGTGTAGTTCACAGTTTCGTCCAAAACTTTAAGGCTCAGTCTCTCAGTTAATTTCCGTGTAGTTTACATTTTTCACAGTCACTTATGAATAAGAAGAGCACTAGATGTGTTCGGTGTTTCTAGTTTTTGAAGTAAATCTCTCTTCCCACTCTTCATTGATGAGCCCCGATGTAAATCGATACCGTTATTGTTTTAAGTCTGTGGTCTAGATATACAATAAAAAATGATAACTCATTTTGATACCTTTTATTTCTCTTATACCCCTATTATGGTTTTCTCCTCTCCGAACGATTCACGGTGAATCGTTAACCCGTGGGAGTTGGGTTTTCGAATTATGGTTTTCGTCTTTATTTAGGAGAGTGCACATCTAGTAATACTAACCGAATAATAATTTTTATAACAACTTTTTTTGACGTTTGTAGTGTTTGTAAATAATTGTGTTGTTGTAATCATATTATTCAGATTTTGTAAAGTGTTTATAAATAACTGTTTTTTTCTTCAATTAATCTAAAATCAGTTTAAAATCATGTTATCTAGTGTCGATCTATCTTTTTCTGATAAACCAGATGAAAATATTAACATGGCACGGATGCGAAAATCGTTAAGGGACTAATGTAATCCGTTTACTCTGTCTGGTACATTATTTTATAGGAGGCCCCGCTATTCAACATTACTTTCGAATCCTTTCAAAACAGGTTTACGGATTGTCTATTTTTCACAAAGCTGGGAATACTACTTGCAATATCGAGACTTTTCTTCATCTCTTCCGTTTATTTCGAAAATATAATTACTTACACGTGCACCTCCATTGTTTGATTTTGACTGTGAAATGAAAACAGAAAACCGCAATTTTATAAGATTCGCCTATAAAAAGATGACGAATCATTTTGACAGTTCAGTTCGTTTAGGTGAATATCGTAATACCAAAAATGTGAGTTGGATTCGCCGCGAATGTCAAATGCGCAAACCATAATACCAAATTGTATGTTTGACGAGTGGCATTCGCCGGGAATGCAAAATGCGTAAACCATAATAGGGGTATTGACTGAATCAAAATCGCAATAAACAAATGTATATACAAACCAATTTTGATTAAATTTCGATTTTGATATTTGATATTAAATGTTAAAGAAAGGTAACTTCTCAGTTCGTTTGAAAGTTGCAAGCAATGAAAGAGAATAATTCACAAAATTTCAAATTATTTTATGGAATATTTAAAACATTAAACCTGAAAAGTTAAAAAAATAATAACTCGTGATAATCGACAAAAGCATATTTCTGTTGTCATAGGGTACGAAGCTATAAAAGGTAACATTTTATTTTGTTCCCTTTTTTGCCTTTTTGGTTTGTAAATATTAGGAAATTAAATCGATTTAATACTTTTTATAAATCTTAACTTCACACTTAAAAAGGAACAACTCACATACTTTAAACCGCCTAATATAATGAAAAATATAAAAAATCACAACTTATATATATTTTCCCCAAAATAGCTAAGATATAAAGATTGGAGCTGGTTTGTATACCTAAGGAACTTCATCATAACAGTCACTTATGTTCAAAAATACACGTCTCTAGAGCTAACTACTTTTTTAGGACGCTTCGAATCGCTTATCGAACGACGATCGAAACATTACAATTGTTCTCTTGAAAATAATGTGAAAAGCAGTTATCACCTTTTATATCTTTACCACAGAAGTGATGAAACTGTTCTGCAAGCGGCTAGAAATAGTCCTTCAGTCAGTTTTGGAGATTTATGTTTTGACGATGCACCACAGTCGCGAAATGGAATTTCTTGTACTTAAAATAGTCATACTTTCAAATAGCTCATCGTATTCATATTTTCAAATGATTTAATTGTGTTAAAGTATATTAGTTCAGCGGGTGACTTAAAATGGTCATCTATAAATGTTGCTCGGGTTCCCAACATGATGATTTGCATCTCTCAGCTCCATTTGAAAGCATCAACCATACTGTTTGTTTAAGGGTGGTAGTAGTCCGTATCCGATGTGAGCCCACGAGTTGCATAAACTCAGAGCTGTTTTTGATGCACTAGGCTTATGGGCCACCGCGTGAAACGATCTACCCCTTTCGAGTCCTGATATCACAAACGTGAGGTACTTAATGAAAGAAGACAAAAACAAAAATTTTTGATGTAACTAAAGACCAGACCGCACAATTGTGATAATAAATATATACCTAAACAAAAGCAGATATTGTTTTGTATAAATATATGACGTACTGCCTAACTATCACAAACGTTACACTTAATTTTAGAGTTACTTGAAGTCATCAATAATTAAACCATCGCATTAATTTGTGAAATTTTGGTGAGTTGACCTTTAAAACACTATATACCAGATCCCACAGTTTTATCCTTAAAAACATTTGGATTTTCCGAGAAAAACCCCACTCACATTTGTGTGGTGTGGGCTTTCCCATATACAATATCCTGGTTGTTCTATGTTGAATAAATTCGTATTGTTTAATCATATTCAAATGGCGTCTCATGTGAGCCCAAATGAACCGACAAACTGATATCGTACTCTTCAAGACATAACAACCACAACATTTATATTAAGAAGTCAGGTTTTATTAAAAGCAAAATAAACTTTATTTTATACATTTATAACATATTCAGGTATACATATCACCTCTGCATCTCATTTTAATCTATCAACCATCTTTTTTTGGCAAAAACAACTAAAAAAATTGTATGGCGTGTAGTCTTTGTGGCACATGCGTGATAGTGAATTTTTAATCATAATATTTAAGTACTAAACAAATATAAAACGCAATTTTTGTATGAAAAATTTATGCGGTAACATTTTCTGAACTATAAATAAAAACAATTATTTTCGGTCTCTCGATTTGTCTCCTTATGACATGATGAAACATGTCACATAACCAAAATTTTTACAAAGTATATTATTACACAAACTTTAGTTTTTTTAGAAGTGAAAGAATTGACTTACAGGTGGAAATCAAATCGAGTCGAAGAATATTTTCAGAAAATCCAGAAAATGGCATGTCAAAACGACCAAATTTTAACCCTCACGATTGTGACAGCTGGGCTTTAATTAATACTAAAGAAACTTTAGAAAAATCATTTTTGGTGGTAATATTTTTATTGTCACAAACGTGACATACATGCTTTAAGTTATACAAATAAAAATTATTTTAACGTCATATATTGTAATCCTCACATTTGTGACATCTGGTCTACAATTAGTTCAAAAAATAAATATAGTTGAACTCGAAAGGGCTCCGCAAGTTAATATGTATGTGAACCCATTAGACAATGGAAGTGGTCCAAAAATATCTAAATGGATATGCTCAAATTTACCTGAGGGGTTCATGGTCATCGTAAATTAAGTTTTATGATGAACCATGAACAGCATTTTAATTTATGACAAGCGACCTTTATGTCACATAAGATATCGCACATATGGTACTTGAAATATTCGTGATTTATTTAATTGTGTGACAACTGAGTCTTACAAGTTCACACATTTTTGTTATTAAGACATGTTTTACGATAACACAAATCTACCAATGGACATAAACAAATCAAAAAGATTAACATGTAAAAAAAAAATAATTTTAAATTACTTTTAAACTGAAAACAAAAATAGATATTTATAAACATTCCTTTCGAGAACTATCTGTCTCTCCCCTTTTTTTAATTGATCGCTTACCACCAGTGCTGTCACTTCCCCAGACGAAATGTGTAGCAGATTTAGCGGGCAAAGGTGTGGTAAACGCCCATTTTTCGTAGTAAATTTTGCGATGAGTAAAACAAGTTTTTTTGTGAATGCATTTAAGGAAAAATTAAATATTTATTTTATTAACATTTTTTACCAACATAAATAATTCAACAAAAGTAAAAAAAAAAATCAATATTACAAATAAAAGGAACAAACTAAAATCACATATCGTCGGCGAGAAATTCAGAATGAATAAGTCCAAAGTCGTAAATTCTCAAGGCACAATTAAAACGCCCTTACACTCATCTTTACAATTAAATAATTTACTTTTTTGTTAAAAATTTTGTTAAAACCTAGCCTGTTTTAAGAAAATTTTTATCAAAAAAATAAATTATTTAATTGTAAGATGAGAGTAAGGGCGTTTTAATTGTGCCTTGAGAATTTACGATTTTGGACTTACTCATTCTGAATTTTTCACCGACGATATGTATACAAAGCAATACAATATGACAAACTTAAATTTTTCAGAAAATTCAGGGACCGGTCATGTCACACACTTCCCAACAAACTATATTTGGTTTAATAAATTCATTTTCAAACATGAGGTAGACATTTTCTGTGTTTATACTGGCAAGAACACAATATCATCATTAATTTTAAAGTTCCTCAAACACTGGTATTTGAAAGGCATCTTATGATAGTTTTATTTCGGACTATAATTTTCCAATTTCCAAATTGCCTCTTAGCCTATGAAATTGATTATTTAGCTTTTCTATAAGCTTTCTAAAGTTTAAATGCTCTGGTTTTTAATTTTTTTTTAATAATTTCGATGTATAGAGTATGCAATTGAATGTAAAAAACGTGAAGTTTTGCGTTGTCTCAGATTGGAAAAGTGTGTTTACATTATTTATTAATTTAAGATCATGAGACATGAACAAAAGATAACATTTATTCACAGTCTCCGTCAAGAAATTATTAATTTCGCCTGCGTTTGAACTATGGGCGGCTCATAATTATATAGGCTGAAATAGTATTTTAGAGATCCATCTGTTCCAAAATTCGGTTGACTAGACTTTTAAATTAAAGGCAAAAAGTGGCACTAAGTTGTAAAATTCTATGATTTTTAATATTAAAATGATCTTGAAATTCTCGAAACGCTTTTATGCATTTTGCACTAAAGTGTTTGAATTTTTTTTTTCAATATTATTTTTTGCAAGCGGCTGATGCACATAATTGCAATGAATGGCATGTGCAACATAAAAAATAGGTCTTTCTTTTTTTTGAAAATTTTGAAACTACTCTATTAAATGGCCTATTGCGGCATTTTTTGCGCCGTTAATTCCATTAAGCCCAAAAAGCGGTCTTAATTTATATTTTGGTCTGAGCCAAAATAGCGACCTACGATTGCCAAACATTTCGCCGCAGACACTAGACTCAGAAAAAAGATTACTACCAAGGTTAGGTTTCAGTGGTTGACACTTAGGCCATTTTTTGGCCCATTGTGATACCACGCATTCACGCTACATCATTAACCCATTCACCTATTCACCTACTCACTCAACTACAGTATTACCACCTGCACATTGCAAGCTCCATTGGTCAACCTGTACATTGACATGGACGGTGGGTCGGCGCTGAATTCTGCACTCCATCAGAGGGTCTTAGTTACTACCAAATACTTAGTTAAATTAATTTCGTTGTTTTAATACAAAATTCTGAGCTAGATAAACCAAATCTCTTGTTTATGTCAGAAATTTGTAATTTCGTTACTTGGTTACTACAAAAATGGGCGTAATTTGAGTTACTAGGATGTTGGTACGAAGTTTTGCTTAATTTAACCAAATAAGATTTTGTTAAGTGAACAATATTATTGTTATATACCTAACAAACATTTAGGTTTTTCTTAATTACTTATTTTGACCTATAAGTTTTGTCATATAAACTAAGACTTGTTAAAAATTACAATTGGGTTGACAATTGCGTAGCAAATCAATAAAATTCGCTAAGACATTATGATTATACTTTGTATGTAAGTTCAAAGTATTTTGAATTTGGTTTTCAACTGCAGATGAGACGATCCAATTTCTTAATATAAAGAATTCAATGTTTCATTAGTTGGAAGCCAAACTTCCAACGTGTTGGCTTGGTAACCTCACCTTGATGTAATGTGTTTAATCTAAAAATTTTGCAACATTAACCGCTAATTTATAGTGCCAGAGAGAGATAGAGAGAGAAAACGCTAATTTGGTAACATTTACTAAGAAAATTTGGTAGAATAAACAAGTCATTTGTAAATTAATTTTTGCCCTTGGTTAATTTAACAAAATAGTTGGTTACTGTTACCAACTATTTTTCACTTCTATCTATTAAATTTAGTATATGTTTTTGGTTATAGTTAAAAATTAAATAACCACGATTTCGATTTGGTTATTTAAAATTAAAATTGTATTCAACTAAGAACTTGTTCGTTTTTAACTAAGAGATTGGTTTGATCGAAAATCACCAAGATTTTGGCAAAATATACTCAGATTTTTGTTTTTTTGACCCAAGTTTTTCTCTGAGTGATACATGCCGTAGATACTTTTTGTAATATTTGGTATTGAACTCGTGTTTAGTGCCGTATAAAATGTGATTTATTATTGGCTACAAACAATAAAATATAACAATAAACTATAAATTATATAAAGCTATACCTGGGTACCTTTGTTACTCTAATTCGGATCACGTTCCTCAAAGTATAAAAAATTTTCTCATTTTTATTTGCAATCGTATTCTATTACTTGACCTAGAAGTTCCCATAAAATTTTAAATTTTTATTACGACTGAAACATACAAAAATAGATGTTCAACGTGCCATACGTATACCCGGGTAACTCGCCACTCACATTAATGTGTTAGGCCTCTTTTCAATTAACCGGTTTTCTGAAGGTGAGACGTGTGCAGAAGAAAAGGGATCTGTTCGATGTATATTTTGCGAATCAGCAGACCTGAAACAGTTTTGTTTATAGTTAAATGTCAATAAAAACCATAATTATTTATTTGTTGAGGTTCATTATGTATATGAAGTTGGGTCAAAAATGTTAACCCCAAAACGATTAAGGTTCTGTAAAATATACGAACATTTACTGCATCAAGTATCTGCCAAATATTTTGTATTTTGGATATCTTAAATCAAAACTTATTCTGTTACCACAGCAAAACCGCCATATATTAATGTCAGCCCAAAAATAAATATGTCGTAAAACTATCAAACCCGCATGATAGATAAATTTATTTTTTATTTTATTTTATTTTATTTATTTATTCAAAAAAATATAACGAATTTTGTGCCGAAAAAACGGCAGAAGCAAATTCGCGTAATACATAAAAATACAACATAATCCTAATATTTACAAAATTAAATGATTAAAATGAGAATAAAATGTGATAAAAGCTTACAATAAAATGACTAAGATACTAATACTATTACTACCATTACCATTACTACTACTTTTACTACTAAATTTCAACTTCATAATATGTGACTAAATACATCAAGTTTTATGTAATAACCCTGAATAAATAGGAGATATCAACAGTTTCAAATAGCCATTGTTTAACTCTAGGTAAAAAGGACTTCAAATGAATGTCCTTCCTAATGTAAATTGGTAGCGCATTAAAAAAGGTTGGTGCAGCGACCAGAATAGAGCGTCGGAAGTGGTCATTGAAGAATCTTGGGATGTTACAAAGAAATTGATGGTTACCGCGAAAATTGTAACGAAAATCGCTTCTCATTATTTGTTGACCACTTCGATTAAAAAAAACTCTCAATACCTTATAAACATACAAATGTTTCAACGGCAAAATATTCGTCGTAAAGAATAAATTCCATGATGGTTCAGTTCTTGGTTTCTTTAGATATATTCTCAAAATCATTTTCTGTAGAACATATAAAGGATACGAAGTTGCAGCATAACAACCACCCCAGCACGACAATCCATATTCCAATTTAGCCATAACTAGCGCACGGTAAGCTATTTTTAGAACCGACGGAGGACAATAATCACGAAGAAGGTAGAAAATTCTAGCAGTTGATGACAGATACTGGTGGACTGAATTAACATGCGTTTTCCAATTAAGGCAAGTATCCAAGTGAACACCAAGATATTTAAACGAGTCAACTTGTTCGATATCAAAGCACTCAGAGTGGCAACCACTAGACGCACAATCATACCTGCTGTGATTAGTCACCCGCGGCAAAATAGACGTATTAAAGCTACCAGACAATTTAAACAACATGAATTTAGTTTTCCGGCTTAAGATCAGGCGATGTTTGTCGAACCATGAGAGTAAAACTTTTAAATCAGAATTGATCATCGAAATAACGTTGCTGGGAGAATTCCCACAGTAAGCCAGAGCAATGTCATCAGCAAACCCGGTTGAATAACCATGAAGATTCAATTTAAATACGGAGTTTGTATAAATGAGAAACAGCAGAGGGCCTAATACTGAACCCTGGGGAACACCAACGTCAATAAATTTCGGATCGCTTAAATTATCATTTATCTTAACTCTCACCGATCTACCATCTAAATACGATGCTAACCACTTATTTGCCACTCCTCTAAACCCTATATCATACATAATAGATAGCAGAAGCTTGTGATCAACCATATCAAAGGCTTTAGCTGTATCAATAAATAAAGCACCGCAGCTATTACCTTTATTTAAACCAGAGTTGATTGTATTTAGAAAATCTAACAAGGCCGATTCGGTACTCATACCATGACGAAAACCATGTTGATGGATACTCAGCACACCCGTTTTATCTAAAAAATTGGAAACCCTATTTTTAACTACCTTTTCAAGAACTTTTAGGATTACTGGCTGCAAGGCAATAGGTCTATAATTACCTTTATCAAGGCGATTACCATTCTTGAAAAGGGGAATTATAGTTGCTGTTTTCAGTCGATCGGGTACAACTCCCAACTCAAAGGAAAGGTTAAAAATGTGTGCAAGAACGGGACTAATATGCCCAGCAATGACTTTTAATATATAATTACTCAGGCCAACATTATCAATTGAGTATTTAGGTTCTAAAGCACAAATGATTGAAAAAACTTCATAACTAGATACTGGGGTCATAAAAAACGTTGTCGGACCGAAATCAAAAGGCAAATTGAAACTAGATGACGTGTTGACAGAGTCAAATTTAGCACCTAAATCTTTAGCAACACTAGAAAAATAACAATTAAACTCATTAGCAATTTCTAGATCACTCGTAAGAAGTTCTCCGTTCTGTGCTAAAATAGATTTGACTAGTGAAGTTTTAGGTTTACGAGTCAGAATCTCGTTCACTAAAATCCAGTTTTTTTTTATATCACCGCGGTTAGCAGAAAAACGCTTAGAATAATAGGTTTCCTTTTCATTTTTGATATCTACATTAATTATGGTGCACATTCTGTTATAGCTATCACGAAGTACTGCATTATCAGGACGCTTATTTAACTTGGACCGCAGTTTATTCCTTTTATTAATACGTTGCGCAAGGTCAAAGGAGATCCAAGGCTGCAGGCGTTTAATTTTAGACGAGCAATAAGTGTAGCAGCGTCATCAATTCGTCAGCAAATCAATTCAATCATTCTGTAGATAAATCAATCTAAATCATACATTTTAGCCCTGCAGCAATTTATTTTGAGGCTTAACTTTTGACTATAATAAAAATGTATGTTAAAGTATTCATCAGAGAATTAAACGACAGAAACACTTGTTGGGGAACCGGAGGCTTAAGGGCTCCCATAGTCAAATTCCGATGATAGTACCATTCAACGAAATATGTGATTGATTTTAATTCTGCTTCTCTAACCTCCGATTCCCCAACAAGTGTTTATGTCGTTTAATGCTCCGATGTATCCTATGACTTAAAAGCTTTTCGTATTCAGGGACCATACTCAAATTAATCCGATACAGAATTAAAACTAAATTGTATATTTCGTTTTATTTTACTTTTTTGGGTGGACAGTAATATTTTTCTTTGATGATAGTATCACGACAGATTTATTTTGGGCTGAGATTAAAACATGGCGGTTTTTCTGTTGTTGACGGAATAATTTTTGGGTTAGTATACAGAAAATAGAGAATTTTTAAACATTTTTGGGCTGACACTTGCCTATAGTCATAGTCCGTATATTTTAGTATTGCCATCGATTTTTTTGGGTTCATATACATATAAATTGCTATGTACTACTAAATTTCAAAAAATACAAATGAAAAATTCAATTAAGTCGTTTACTTTGGTTTTGCAATGTCGTTTGAAAATACCATTTAATATTTAATAAATAGTTAAAAGTACTCGCAATAACACTTCAAAAATTTTTTAAACTAAAAATAAACTTAAAATTTAAAACGAATCTTCCAAAAATCATTTTATAATCACAATTCCATACAACCTACCCAATCCCATCATAATGGTTTAAGGAATAGCTGAGTTCCGTCGCAGGTCGCCATATTCCAAAACTTTCTCCAGAAACCAATTTATAATCATTTCATCCAATAAACCCAATATCACCATTATTATCTATTAAAAAATGGCTGGATTCCGCCCCAGGTGGCAATTTTCCAGAACTTCTTCCAATAAACATTTTATAGTTACATTTCCATCCTACTCACCCAGTCTCATCACAATCGTTTAACAAGTGGCTGACTTCCATCTCAGTGAGCCATATTCCAGAAGTTGCTGGTATGCAAGCCGTATATCCAACATACCAAATTTGTTCATCATTGGCTACGACATCACACACTTTAATATTAGCATTACGGGATTTTTTTAAATATTTTACGTGATTTGAAAATGGATTTTAAAATACTAGATTTTTAAAAAATACGGTATCTTTAAAAGCTGGATTTTGAACCACTCCCTTTATATTTTATTTACTTTGTAGAAGACTTCAATTTCTAATTGATAGAAGTGTCGAATCAAGATTTTGTGCAAGTACGTGATTGGAAGATTTCTCTCGGTTCGGACATATATTTTTATTACTCTAATTTTAATCTATAAAGTAACCAATTTTGGGTGTTTGATATTTCAATTTATCAGGTGTTTAATTTAGTATAAATATTTAGTAATATTAATTTATGGTTATCGGCATGGCAGGTAAACTTCTTACGTAATCTAAGTTACAATAACGTTAATCAGATTTAACAAAACTATCATTAAAATTATAATTATGTTTTCAACGAATAAAATGATTAATTTTTACCGGTTTTCAAAGAAAGTTATAAATTACACAAACACCTTATTTTATTTTTTAATAAACCGAATGTTTAACCAAGCTTAAAACTCTATAAAACTAAACACCACATAAATCAAACGTATCTTAATTTAAACACCTCGCGGTCCCATTGCACATTAAAGCGTTGTGATTTTCATAATTAATACGCGAGAACGTTTTAATGCGTTTTTGCGGATGGTTCGAAATGGAAAATTCTCCGAACATATAAATTAGTATGTGCACCAATTTTGCTTTATATTTATGTAGACTACACCAAAGCAAATTAAAATTCTGAATATTCACCAAAAAAAAAAATGGGTATATACCTGAAAATACCTTTACGTTATATAGCGAAGAGAATTTGTATACATAATTGAATGTAAAAATTATTTAAATTTTATGAAATTAATTAAATATACATACAACATAGCAATATAACCTTAACTTTAAATTTGTTAAAATTAAAAACTTTGTTGTTCTCAACTTTTTTTTTTTGTTTATATTATTTTATTTATAAATGTGACCTAAATTTTAAATTCAAATGAATCAAAACTACCTTAATAATTTCGTCTTATCTCATCATAAATAATTTATTTATTTGCTTAATTTTTTATTATTTAATATTAACATTTTATTCTATTTGACATTTTTAATTAGAAGCACGAAGTCTCTATAATAATGTGTAGTATGTGATATACAAAAAATGTTAAATAAAATAATTATACCAATGGCTTCAATTATGTACCTGTGTCGTATAATAAAAACATTTTGATACATATATGATATCATCTCCTAATTAACATCATCACAATTCATGTTCGAGATAAGATAATAATAATATTGTTGTTAGGCCTATAGAAATAATATTTTAAGTATATGTGTGTATGTTAAAAAGATTAAATAAATAAAGTTAACAAGATTAAAATATTTTCATATTTAGATGAGATTATTTTAAGAAAAGTTTTAAAAATTTATTTAAAATAATAAATTATGAAATTTGTATTGTTTAATTTAAATTGATTAGAAATGAATTAAAATGAAACAAAATATTAAATCTCTTTTTAATTATATTATGTTTAATTATATAATACATACCATTATTTTAATAATAATTCCTTGAAAGACAGTTGTACGAAATACGAATGTGTGAGTAATATTCAGTGTTGTCGACATGTTGGTGTCGAAAATAGCGTAAACAATTGATTTTAGCGTAGATAATGTGGATGATTACGTCACTGTGCATATGGTCAAAAAGCTTGTGCATATCATTTCTCCTTTATTAACCAAAGCGTTAAATGCATGAATCAATGAAGGTGTATTTCCATCATTTCTTAAAATTGCTCGCGTTACCCCTATTCTGAAATCTGGTGATCCTTTGTCTCTTAACAATTACAGACCAATTTCTGACCAAAAACTGAAAGAATAGTTTTTTCTAAAATTTTTGAACGAGTAATTCACACAGCTCTAGTGGATCACCTAGATTTTAATCAACTTATCAACATTAATCAGTATGGAATTAGGACCCATTGTAGCACTGCTTCTGCCGCACTAAATCTTGTAGAATTAGTTTATGCATCGCTTGAAAACAAATATGCAACGTCATGTTTATTTCTTGATCTTAGGAAGGCGTTTGATTGTGTAAACCATGCCATATTAATTAAAAAACTTATAAATTTTGGAATTTCTGATAGTGCCTTAATGTTATTACAAAGTTATCTTAGTGGTAGAAAACAAACTGTTCGTATTGGCAATCATGAATCTTCTACTATGGATATCTCGGTTGGAGTTCCACAGGTGTCCATTTTGGGCCCAATTCTGTTTTTGATCTATGTAAACGACATTTATAATCTAAATTTGAAAGGAAAGATCCAACTGTTTGCTGATGATGCCGCACTTATCTATAGCTCTAAGACATATGCACAGCTTCAACATGATATGGAAAGTGATTTGGCCATTATTAATGACTGGCTAAATGATAATAAATTAGTATTAAATGCTACTAAATCCAATTTCATTGTTTTTTACTTAAAACATAAACCATCACAAATTTTTAATGACATTAAATTAAAAAATGAGAAAATTAAATGTGTTGACTGTGCTATGTACCTTGGATTGCAAATTAATTCGCAGCTCTCTTGGATTAATCACAACAATGGAATTAAACGAAAAATATCCCCTATCATTGGTGTCCTGAGGCGAGTTGGGCGGTTTATTCCAGATTCTCTAAAATATAGTATTTACTACAGTTTTATTCATTCTCACTTAACATATTTAATTGAAATCTAGGGTTCCTCAAGTGATGTTCATCTGAATGACTTACAAATTATTCAAAAGAAAGGGCTAAAAGCGATTCAAAATTTACCAGTTTTGACTCCAAGTAAATTCCTTTATAATGAAAAAAATCTACCTATTCTATCACTAGTTGACTATCATTATATTTTGACAATCTATAAGATTAGACACGGTTTATTGAGGCATAATACTGATTTTTCCACAAATTTTTCTGTTACAGAAAAACTTACACAACGCTCGTTGAACTATCGCCTTCGTAATTACAAATCCACGACGACTCAAAATAGTATTTTTTATAAAGGTGGCAAATTATTTAATGCATTGGTTGATGACTTGAAAGATGATAGAATTTCAAAGCTCAAGCGATATTTGAAAAAGTCAGTGTTTGACAAATTTATCGAAGATTATAACCTTTACCACTGATATTGTTCTTGGAATTGATGAAGTTTGTTGTAGGTTGTTTGACATATTAGGTAGCATTAGTTGCATTACTTAAAAAAAATTTTTTTTAGTAAAAATAGGTAGACAGTGTAGACTATTCCTTTGTTGTTGTTTCTGTTTGTGGTTTAACTAGGACGTTGCCATCTTATAATTTCCCAGTTCTCTCCATGTAATCTGGTTTTCTGAAATCGTCAATAACCAATTCTAATAAGTGTGTAAAGTTATTCCAGTATTTCATCCCAGTAAAATAAAAAATGTTCATCAGGCAATACTATTTATATCCCATCCCAGGATTTTTTGAAATTCATCCCAGATAATTTTTAAATGACACGAAATATGATAATACTTGATGTAAAGCGTGTATTCTTCAAATATCTATGATAAAATGATTGGTTAAAAGAGAAAGAGTGAGAGATAAAGAGAGAGAGAGAGAGAAATGTTACGCCACTTTAGGTTCCAGGGAACCATTCGTTTAAATCTAAAATGTATATTTTATTTAAAATGGGCCATCACAGGATGATTTAGCGCCAATCTCAACAAACGGATTGTCATATGAATTTTGTTTTGGATAGCGGACATGATGCCGTGTTAAAATCAGAATAGATTGGTCATTACCCTCGTAGTTCCCGGGAACCATTAATTAAAATCAATAATTCTTACATAAACAGAATGGGCCCATATGGGGCCTTTGCGCCAATCTTAACATACGGTTAGTCCTGGGATTTTTTTTTTGGAAGGCAGCACCACTGTGGTGATCATGTTGTATCTCAATCAGAAGAAGAGATCGATAACGACATTTGAGGTTCCTGGGATAGTTTCATAATTGATTAAGAATTACAGGAATTGAGATTAATCATTTTATGGTGGTGAAGTTTGTCCCACCAAAAGTCTCGCGTACATCACCACAAATCCAATAAGAAATTTTTAATACAGAACAAGTATTTGTAATTACACTGTTAAACCAAAATTTTGGCGTAATAACTATATTATAATAGAAAGAGACGAAAATGGGCGCCATACTTTTTTTTATTTTGTGGAAACGGTAACCATAGAGTAAGAAATAATTTTAAGCAACATAAAACACATTAAGTCATTTAATTGAGTTCAATAAATTAATTTAAAACTGTAATTTAAACATTATATTTAAACTCCAATTAAACGGAAAGTATAGTGATATTATTTTTTGATTCTGTCATTCAAATCGATTTTATTGGTTTGAGTAGTTTTATTTTAGATAAAATCTGGATATTTCAGCGTTTGTCGAAAAATTCCACTATGTGCAAATGTTAGCTAGCTTTAGGTTGACACAATCAAATATATTAAGAGCCATTTCGATATCTAGGGAAACAATACTTATCTAGAATTTATCTTGGCTTAAACTACTACTAACTACTTAAACTACTCCAATAAAATAGGTTAGATTTGCGAGAATGAAAAATAATACCTATCCCCTCCTTATGAATATGGCTCTTCATTCATCTGATTCTGTCAACGTAAGGCTAACATTTGCACATAGTGGATTTTTCCGTCAAACCCTTAGATATTCAGAATTAATTAAAACAAATTTTATTCAAACCAATAAATCGTCTTCATTTACCATAACTAAATAGGATATCCCAACTCTCGTTGGGAAATCGCAGTTAACTCATTTTATTTTGTCAACTAAGGCTATTATTTTTACATAGGAGAATTTTCTGACAAAGTGATTTGCTTAGTTCTGGCAGATACCCCTATTCTCAATTTGGAAACGTGATTCATTCCATTGTGATACCCTATAGACATTTTCCGACAAATTTTACTATTTTAGTAGGTTATTTAAATGAATTGACTTAATTTACCTGTACAAAATTCAGAAGAATCCCAATTTATGGAAATGTCCGTTAGGTCACTTAATTGTCTTATCTGTATTCTGGATATCGTCTTATCGTCTAATTTCGAATAGCAGCTTTGTACACACATTTTCTATACCCGGCATTTAGAGATATTGGTATATTGTCTTCTGTAAAACTACTGAAAAATGATAATTTTCCGGCCTATTATGAAGAATGCAAAACAAATTTTTTTGAGTTTATTTTCATGTTTTCACTCAAAATTCTTATAAGGAATATACTTCACTGCTATTTTTACAAAATTAGATAGCCTAAAATTTCTAGTGTTTGGAATGGCCGAAATTTCAATTTTTTAAATTCGATTACACGTTTAAAATCTGATCGCCCAGAGTTCGATGGTTACGAAATGTTTATTGGCCTTCATTCCTATATATTCTCTTAGTTTCATTTATTCTCCATCAGAGGGCTAAGCGTCAAGAGGGATAGAATTAGCTCCCGCGGGCCTATGAGAGTTCGTAAAGCCGTTAGTCCCTAGTATTCCAAATTCATGCACGTAAAGTATTTCCCAAAATAGAAAAAAATATTTTAGGAACTTTTTAGGCAAAATTTCGCTCTTGTCTGAAGAAATGTGAAGTTTTTCCAATTCCTATAAAAATTTCTATAAAACATAAAAACGTTATTGTTTCTGAAAATTTATTTTATAATTTTCAACATCATATGAAAATTAAATTACTTTTTCATCTTATTTTCCTGGTGTTCCTAAACACCCGCCATACTAAAGGAAACTTGTTTTGAGTAAGTCACTAGCTGCTCCAACTGGCACTTAGGATTGACGATTTTTGAATAAGTTTAACGATTTTTAAATATTCCACAGAGAATTATCGTATTTCAAGTTTCCCTGAATTGTCCTGGTCTAACGTCACGATCTTTCGTGTCAGGCACTTAAAATAGGAACACCGGGAAAATTCAGGGAAACTCGAAATACGGTAATTCTCTATGGAATATTTAAAAATCATTAAACATATTCGAAGATTTTCAATTCTAAGTGCCTGGGACCAGAGAATTCTTTTAAAAATGACTTATTTTCTCTTAGAATAGATCATGGCTTACTCAAAACCAATTTCCGTTAGGATGGCCAGCGTTCGATACGTTTTTTTTTTTTTTTTTTTTTTTTTTAAAAGTATTATACATCCAATGGATTTAGTGTCCTTTTAAGATCAATTAATACTCCCTTTTTCATTCACGCACTCACCCATCCATTTCACCTACTCACACATTTACAGTGTACCACCTGCACGTTGCAAGTGGGTCGGCGCTGAATTTTGCACTCCAACAGAGGGTCTAAGTTGTGTTTATTAACATCACCGATCGTAATCGATGAAGAAAATTCGCTTAACATCCTGCCTCTGGTGTGATTCGAACCCAGTACCTCCCGGTTCAAGTGCCAAAGCTTTAACCACTGCGCCACTTATACTTCTCTATTGAATATTTAAAAATCGTCAATCATTTGTGCCTGTGAAAGCGTAGTTTTTTAGTTGTTGTTGTTGTTTTTTTAGGAATAACTCGGAAACTTAGGAAAATCTTTACAACCATCCAAATTCCAATATACATACACTAATACTATAAAAAATACTCTGTGGGGTAATAGGTGAACCATTTGGCAAATGTAGGACACTCATTTCGTATATGTCGAAGCATTAAAGCAACTTTTTCCAATTTTTATTCGATCCACCTATCATAACATTTAGATTGTCAACCTGACTCAGAAATATTGGAAATGATTTATGGAAAGTGCGGTGTTTCATTTTGAATAATGATCATTTACCAAAATTTAAATTATCGATTATAGGAAAACTAGGCAATGCCGCTTTATTCAAAATTACCCAATTATTCACAATTGATTAAGAATTCCAAGAATTGAGATTAATTGAGATTTTTGGGGTTATTTAATGGCTAAAAACAGCAACCTGCCAACCTGACAAAGAAATAATGTGGAACTTATTAAGTGAAAATGTGGCATCTCGATTTAAATACTGATCATTTATCAAGTTTTAAACCGTCAAATTTTTTGGTTATTTTAAGACAAATAAAGAGCAAGGGGTATCTCTTGGTAATTTTTAAAAATTTTATGTTTGATATATATAGCTTATGGCTACTTATGTTTAGACTGTCAACCTGACTAAAAACTAATGTAGAAATTATTTATTAGAAGTGCGATATTTCGATTCAAAGTTTTTTTTTATCAAAATGTCAATTGTTGATTAAAAAAAAATTGGGCAATATTTTAATTCAGTTTAGACGGCGCTTGCCGTCGTAGTTATAATTCATTTTTACAAAACAAAAGGTGATCGTATGTTTAAAATAATTCAAAATTTTACTAATATATTAAAATATATTCAAATTGTTTATTTGCCCTGTAATCTGGTCTAGTCATTAACCAACTCTAACAACACATATTACATAGTCCTGCAATACATATGGGTAACTTTACTCTTATATCAGAGAAATTATATTTTTTTCCACAGATATCACTATTTAGTCACTTCTATTCAAAAATATGTTAATTTCAAAAAAGTGTGTGTTAATTGAAATTGTAAAGTGTCCGCTCCTCTCAACTCCCTCCGTAACCCTATAATTAATCTGTGTCTGCTTAGAATTTTGTCATTTTCTCATTCGTCCAATACTATAAATGCTTTGGTTATAAACGCGAATTCCAACTTCCAGTAATACATTTTTATTCGAGCACATGAACAATATTATCCCATAAATGTTGTGTGGTTTTACAAAAATAAAATATAGAATTGGATGCAAGGAAGGATTTTTAATGTCGGTATTTATTTGCTTCTGGCCAACTGAGATTCACAATTTCTATTTACTTTACTGGCGTTATATTGCCTTTAGTTTCCTGCAAACTTTCAGTCAAACTTGCGTGTGTATAAGTGTGCTTATAAATGTTTACATTTCGACTGCTTTGTGTTTAGTTTGAAAACTTTACTATGTGTTAAGTTTTACTTCTTACCTCAGTCGACTATAGTTTTTCGATATTCACAAAATTGTCCTAAAATAACCAAGACATACAAGAAACTTCCTTTTTTTCGAAGATTTCATTTTCGAGTATAATTAAAACATATTTAATTGTTCTCTTCTTCTTGAAAAGGTTCCGCAGGTTGCTGACAGAAACAATAATTTTCAACATTGTGGCCGTGCCTTTCTATACTTTATCTTCTCATGTAGAAAATTAATTAATTAAGTGGTGTAGATAACACTGGTAAAATCTGGTTTTAATTCACAAGAGCAAAAAATGTATGTAGTTCTTAAACAAAGCAATCAGCCTAGTAAAACTACTTCCATGTTGCAAATCGCCTTTCATAGATAAATTTATCACTTCCATTCTAAACGAACAAAAGGTATATTTATGCTTTTGGTCCAGAAATAATTTTTTTTTTCATTCTATGCAATCTGTTCTATGGGGCCTAAGCACTCACACTTTTTCCTGTTTCACTTTTGACGTTCTACCTTACGCATTGCGTGCCAAATCGAGGACGTACGGCTATAGGTCCAATTTACGTAGAACCATCTGCATATTGCATAGCAACATGTCAGTCTATAGTACTGGTATGGGAAGATGGGTCAGCCCATGAGTTGGGCAAACATTTCTTAAAATTTCCTGCTAATCTACTTTTCATAGAAATAATCAGTGATTTTACTCGTAAAATAGAAATATGACATGTCACTTTTCAGAATATCAAAATCGGTTCAAATTGTTTTATTACCGATCTACTGATCCCAATTTACGCAAAAGCTTAAACATACATTTTCCTCTCAACAATAAAATTTAAATATATGAATATCGTAGCTTTATTTAAGTAAACAACCACTTTCAGTGCGCCGGATTTAACAATTCTAGGTTCTAGACTCTGGAAGTTCTAGAGCAAAAAGGCTTTATTATGAATTTTGATCAACATCAGTTAAGATAAAAATTAGGAAAAATTAAAGAACCACCTTACTAATGGAGTTGCAAAGAAACTACGGCATTCAGATGCTTTTAATTTTCGCGGGCAATGCCATACCATTTTGTCGAAAATAATACATTGACTGCGAGATTTTTGAGACAAGAGAGCTGAGATTTTTTGCAGATTTACCATTCCCAATATTAACGCAGTCAAGAAAAGTATTTTTGTAAAAAAATCTTTGTATGTATGTAGTTCCATGCAGACTTCTTCTCTACAGCCCAGAGGGATTGATTGATCGGGATGAAACATCATACAGAAGCTTTTCTCATAGATTGGAAGTATTTAATGATTTTTAGATGAAATCAGCACCGGAAGTGCCAGCCTCAATATTAGCTTTTTCGTTTCTGCAAATATTTTAAAAAGTACATCATTTACAACAAAAAATAATTCTAAATTAACTTTGCCATAATTGCCGTGTTTTATGGCACAAATTACTCTTGATCAGTTCAAATTTTATATGAAAAACCTGCTCCAAATTTTATTATAGATAACAAATTTTGATTTGAAATTTAGTAACACAGTAAAAACACATTTAATATTGGCTCATACTAGATTTCAAAAATTTAAGGGGAAATCTCGAATTATTAAAAACTGTTTTTCAGAAGACCCCTCTACAGCCCAGATGGATTAATCAATCATGATAAAACTTCATACTTTTGCTTTTTTTCATAAATTGGGAGATCCCAGTGATTTTTGGAAGCTTTTTCCTTTTTTTTTTGCAAATACATAGTTTGAAAAGTATATAGCATTGATGAAAAAATGATTAAAAACAAAAATGATTTTTAATCAAGATAAAAATTTATCTGCACAGAATCTTCATAATATTATTAATAACAATAAGCGGGAGCATTTTAATAGCGAATCTTAGGCTACGGGCCAATACTCGGGTAAATTGTACATGTACCAAATTTTTAGCAGTGTGTTGAGTAAATTAAAATACTGTACTAAAAAGCTGGGTAAACCATATAAAAAGTAGGTAATTTGATTTGATGTTGTTTTATTTTGACGTTTCGTGTTACATAATTAATACACGATATATGAAGAAACTAGAGCATATGAATTTTTAGATTAATAAAATAATTTTTATTTTCCCAACCAAAACAAGAAAATTATAAGCTCAATTTCGGTGGCCCATCCATGTGGTTTTGCCGAAATTACCCCAACCAGCATTAAAATGTTGTGGGAAATGTAATAAATGGCATCATATTGATTGCATCAATATGTCTGTCACATTGTACAAACAAATCCAACGTTTGAGTAATGAAATTTTTTGGTTTTGCGAGAGTGACAAAAATCAATTTGAAATGTGGAAAAATCAAACTACCTAGCCACCAACATGTTCATGATTTGCCTCCATTACTTAGTGAACCTATTGAAATGTTGACAGATATACGACATAAAGTTAGTAATATTGAAGCTAGCTTAAACAAACCAATTAATGTTACGTCAAACATTATGTCGTATGCCGATACATTAAAATCAAATGCCGGAGATGTTAAAAAAAATATGGGACCCCATGTCCTTCGGGGAATTATCATAAAACCGAAAATAAACAGGATTTCGATACGACAAAAATGGATATCAAAAATAAAATTAATCTTAGTAGTATCAATGTTGGAATATCTTCTTTTAGAACTACTAGTAATGGAGCGGCAGTTGTTAAAACTTTTAGTGATTTGGAAAATATGCGGTTTGAGGATGAAGCTGTAAAACAACTTGGCGATTTATATGATATATATAAAACTAATACTAGAAATCCGAGACTTTATATTAATGGACTCAGTAAAGTATATACTGACATCGAACTATATGAAGAGCTATGTGCTGTAAATAGTTTTATGAATGCTGATGACATTATTAAGATAAAATTTTCCAGATTTAATAAAATTACTAAGAAGTGGATGATCTCATTTGAAGTTTTTGGTGTTACGTTTAAGAAGCTGGTTAACCGATATGTTAATATTGGATGGGATTCCTTTTTCGTTAAAGAAGATGTTTATGTTCCGAGATGTTTCAAGTGCCAGCGGTATCATCATATCTCTAATAAATGTGAAAATGAAGTTAGCTGTGTTAGATGTGCCGGTAATCATCATCTTAAAGATTACACTAGTAATTTATTAAGATGCAGTAATTGTGAAGAAAGTAACCTTAAATTAAAATCTACTTTTGTACTAATCATAGGGCTGATAGTTCAAGTTGTTTTGTTTATTTAACTCAGATAAGGAAAATACAACATTTTATTGATTATTCCATTAAATTAAATGCTAATGCAAAATAATTTGTCTAGCCCTGATTTTGATAATACTCATTTTGTGAACGATTTTAATATGCCTAACGTAATTCTTAAATCAGCCTTAAATAATAAATGTACATTTAATATTTGTCACTTCAATTCACAAAGTTGTTTACCTAAAAAAGATGAAATTCAATGTATCTTTTCAAATGTTAATATTCATGCCATTTGCATATCTGGGACTTGGTTGAAATTATATATATTGGATAATGCTATCTTACTTGATGGGTTTAGAGTTTTACGAAACGATAGACCTCGTAAACGTGGAGGTGGAGTATGTATCTTCGTAAGAAAGTCTATTCCTATTAAAATTATATATAAATCTTCGAACTCAGCTTATGAGGTCTTATTAATCGAAATGATTGTAGCAAATAGTAAAATTATACTTGGTGTTGTCTATAATCCTCCTGGATCTAATTTTATAGATGACTTAGAAACAATTTTAGGAAATTTTTCTATTTGCTACTCTGACTTTATCCTTGTTGGGGATTTCAATTATGATATGCTTTCTTCTAATTCTTCAACAGTCCAATTTAAAAATATTGTTAGTAGATTCAATGTTAGTATTTGCAATAATGAACCAACTCATTTTGTTCAAAAGTCATCATCACTGTTGGACTTACTTCTTTGTAACTCAAATAAAATTAATTTTATTAATCAAATTTCGATACCTGGAATTTCTCATCATGATCTAATATTTTTTTCTTATGATGTTGCTCCTAAACTTGAGAAAAATTTCTTTGTGTATAGAGACTTTAATAACATTAATATAGATCGTTTATCGACGTTTTGTAATTCTCTTCAATGGGACCTATTACGAAATTTAGTAGAGATTGATGATCTAGTTGCACTTTTTAATGGTATGGTTATTGAAATGTAGAATAGATTTGTCCCTGTAAAATCTTTTATAATTGATATATCGAAGCCGAAATGGTTTACTCCTCAAATTTCGGATTTCATGAAAAAGAGGAACAGGGCTTATGGTAGATGGACAGTGCTTCGAACTGACAACAGTTGGAATGAATATAAATTTCTTAGAAATAAGGTAACTTCACTTAAGCGTAAATCAAAACATGATTTTTTAATGAATAAATTAGATCCTAAACTTCCACCTAAAATCTTTTGGAATAATTTAAAAAGTCTTGGTGTTGGAAAATTTATTGAGCAGGCACAGATTCCGTTTACTCCTAATGATCTTAATAAGTTTTATTGTGAATCTATTAAATGTCAATCATCTGGAGCTAACTATTTTGGTTGTTCTATTTTTCAACCTAATTTTAGTTCTTCAAAATTCTCATTTAGTGTAATCACTGAAGACCAACTTTTTAAAGCAATTTATTCTGTTAAATCTCTAGCTTCTGGAATGGATAATATTTCCATTAGATTTATTAAATTACTTTTTCCTTATATTTCTCAATATCTGCTCTATATTTTTAATAATATTATTACGAAATCTTATTTTCCTAGTTGTTGGAATTTAGCTAAAATTACTCCATTGCCAAAAACTAAGAATGTTAATATGATGTCTGATTTAAGACCAATTAGTGCGTTATCTTCTATCTCTAAAACTTTTGAAATTATTATTAAAAATCAAATCACAAGTTTTTTGCTGGAAAATGACTTACTTTCGGATAATCAATCAGCATATACACCAATGCATAGCACCACCTCTGCTTTGCTCAATATTACTGACGATATTCGGCGTAATATTGATTCTAATAAATTTACCGCATTAGCACTCTTGGATTTTTCTAAAGCGTTTGACTCAATAAATCATTATAAACTTTGTGTTAAATTGTCGTCGTTTTTTAACTTCTGAGGATCTGCATGTAGATTTATTTATTCATACTTAAGTTGTAGATCACAGCTTGTTGAAATTAATGGAATATTTTCTGATATTATGGAGCTAAGTTGTGGAGTTCCACAAGGTTCAGTGCTTGGTCCGTTACTGTTTTCGTTGTACATTAATGATATTTCTACTTGCTTTAGGTTTTCTAAATTTCATCTCTATGCTGATGACTTGCAGGTTTATAGTTATAGTGAAATATCGAATAAAGATGTTTGTATAACAAACTTAAACAGTGATTTATTAAGAATTGTAAAATGGTCGATACAAAATAATTTATTACTTAATGCAAAGAAAACTCAAGCTATTATAATTTATAAACGAAAGTTGAACAAGAATGATTTCCAAAATTTGATTCTGGGTAGTTAATAACTTACTCGGATACAGTTAGGAACTTAGGACTCATTATGAAATCAACTTTGACTTGGGACGAACATATTGATAAAATGTGTAGTCAAGTGTATAGTATTTTGCGCTCTTTTTGGAAATTGACTGATTTTGCAAATTCTAGACTCCGGCATAAATTATTTATGGCTTATGTTTTACCACATTTTTTGTACTGTGATGTTGTATTGTTCGGTATGTATGGGTACTGTATGGATAGAATAAAATCTCTGTTCAATGCATGCGTTAGATATGTTTTCTCACTTTGAAAATTTGACCATATTTCTATGGTTAGCCATCTACTACTTGGTTGTGAAATTAAAAATTATTTCGATTTTCGAACCTGCGTCTATATTCATAAACTTTTGCTTATTAAGAAACCTTCTTATTTGTATAATAAAATAAAGTTTTCTAATTCTGATCGCACACATCATATTATATTACAGCATAATAACCATCGTATATTTCATTCTTCATTTTCTGTTCTCGGTATGAGTATGTTTAATAAATTACCCTTGTCGGTTCGCTTAAGTGATACGCAGCAATAATTTATAAATAATTATAAAAAGTTTTTAGGATTTGAAATCCACTTATGAAGTTTTTGCATTGCATTTATTGTTTTCCATAATCCATAAAAAAAATAAAAAAAAATGCCTTATGTTTACTATTACAATATTTTCATTATTTAATTTTTAAATTTAAATTATTATTTTTATATTATTTTCAATGTATGTATTGTAAATATTTGTATTATATTCTTAATTTTGTATGTATTTTAATGTTTTGGGTTATTTTGTAAATAAAAGCTTCCTAGCTTAATTACATTTATAATAAATAAAATAAATAAATAAATAAATAAAAAATCAAAAACGTCTGAGGGGTAATTCTAATATTCGATTTTGTTTCTTCGAAATCACCCGCTAATATTTTTACAACGAAAGGCGGCTTGTAATCGATGCAATATAACATTCTCGCCTAAAAAGTAATTATAATTATTGCAATAATTGTAAAGCGCTCCAAAACTAATCAAACTAAACACAATTTTTGACATTTACATAATTACCTACGAGCCAATTCAAGAGAGTCTCTTAAATAAATTTACCCTTTAAGCCATTATTACCATATTTTATTTACTACAAAATTGGCCCGCTATATTAGGTAAATGTGTACTAAAATTTCAATTAACCTTACTGTACAATTTACCCGAGTTTTGGCCCGCAGCCTTAGAACTATTCAGTATTTTACACAGTAGAAATAATAACTGGTGCTAGAAAGAATGCTACTTACATTAGAGTGATTAGAAGAAGTTAAGACAAGAAATTAAAACAAACTTCTTGTTCCTATAAGAAACTCCTAACATCTGATCCAATAAATCCTTGAAAACTTACTCGATTTTTTGCTTTTCATTACATAGAAAAAATTCATGATGTTCATTTATCAGTTTCACCTAAGTTCAGTTTAACATAAAATCAAGAATCCATTAATTCAATGTTGAGAAAAAACATTTCTTATATATTTAGTTTTCCGACTCAAGATCCAACCATTCTTTTTTGGAGTTTAAACCCGAATCAACATTTGATACAGTCCCAGCATTTAATCCTCTGTAGAAGTTATGATAGGTTTCATTTATGAGATGAAGCTGCGGTCTAGCAAATTCTGTTTTTTTTGTTAATTTGAAGAGAATTGATCCTACGTTGATGCATTTTAGCTCTTTGCAAGGATCCTCTTTCCTCAAGGAACTCTTGTATTGGGCAATACTAAAATTTGTTGTATATCGCAGCACTTAAAATCACCCCATTTAAATTTATTTTCATCCCCATCGGTTGCCCGGCACATAAATTTCCGGTTCTCAAATCCCGGGATCCCATCAAATTTTATGATTCCGTAATCCCGGGTTTTTCTTTGATTGATCCCGGAATTACGGGAACCTAAATTTGGCGGGCTTATTCTATCAATACATGGAATTCTACTGAATCATATGGTTGTAAGCTGATGTTTTATGTTGATAAGGATGATGAGAAAAGTTATTTATTGTGTGATTAGTTTGTGTGGGTTTTTCTGTATATTTTTAATTCGTACTTTGAGTTGTCATTTTTAATTGTGATGAAACAGATTGAATAACATACTAATGTCTAAACATGACTATGAACATGAACTTAGCATTATAAAATACATAGCTAATAAAAACGGATTCGTTAAAAAAAATCGCCAAATACTATAAAAACTTTAGTTTTGGGATGTTATGCTCAAGTAAAGGACCACATAAAACCTGAGTTCAAAAATATTAAGAAAGCTGGTGGAGTTAGTATTACATTTGATGAATGGACGTCGAAGAAATGCAATCGTCGTTACATGAATGTAAATATGAATTACAATTCAGCTAGTGAAACTGATGCCAATCCCCAATTTTCCAATTTAGGTATGATAAGAATTATTGGAAGCATGCCCGCAGAAAAATGTGTAGCCATTCTTGAAGATAAACTATAGACGAATTTAGGATTTCTTTAGAAAATGACGTTGTGTGCATGACTACGGATGAGGCAAGTGTTATGGTAAAGGTTGGGTAAATTACCATCAGCTTTGTTTCGCTCATGGAATTGAGCATTATTGGTGTGCTTTATAAAAAAAACAACGGTTAAGCGAAACTCCTAATGATGTGGAAGATGAGAATTATGATTATAATGAAAATGATATTGAACTAAATAATTCTTCAAGCAAGTGATGATGATGAAACCCATATATCTTCTGATTTTGACGTATCAATTGATATTAAACCAATAATCGACAAAATACGGCAAACAGATCGTTTTTTTTCGACGCTCTCCAACAAAAAATGACAGTGTTTTGCAGAAGTACTCGTATGTCAAAGAATGTGAAAAGCAAGATAAGATGTTGATATTAGACACAAAAACACGTTGGAACAGCCTGGTAGATATGATTAAACGATTTGTTCATCTCAAATTGTGTATTCAAAAATCTTTGATAGATATAAACTCGAACATTAATATATCCGAGGAGGAATTTGAGCAGGCCTAAAGTTTCCTATCAGTTTTGCGGCCTCTTAAATTAACTGATGATGCCATTTGCCAGAGAGATGATGAATTACAACATAAAAGCAACCCAATAGCTTGCGAGTAGACAAATTCTTTTATAACCCGAATAAAGGAGATAAGAATAAAAACATCCGGAATACTAAAATATTTACAGAACGGCGACGCTGCTTTTAATGATACAGACATATTTACTGTCCCAAGTCGAAACCGCATTAAAGTTGCTATTAGCGATTATTTAGGGTTACATGGAGCAGCACTCAGCAAATGTGGAATGTGAAACGGATGAAAATGTTGCATCATCGAGCAAGGATTATTACAACGAAAAGACCAATGAAGATGTGGTTTCAATCGATTTAGTCGAGGAAGAGAATTTGGAAGATGGACTGCAACGTAGTATTAATTCTAGCTTAAACCCATTCAAAACCGCCTTGCAAATAATACATTAATCCATGTATGACTGATCATCAGTTGAGAACGGCTCGACCGATTTAGCTGATTTTTCTTTATATTGTAATTATTATCAGGACTAGGTTTGTGTGAAAGAAAATTTTGGGAAAATCCACCGGAAAAGTCGGGAAATCTGGAAAATCGAAAAATGATGTTTTGTACGGGGTTTTGCACGTATCCGATCCAAATGGTCTTTTATAAGAGAAAAATTGGAAAATCTGAGTGGAAAACTTGGAAACTTCCGGAAAAACTTGAAGAAAATTGATTTTTTTTAGTGCATCAGTTGAGAACTGCTCGATTTGGCTCAATCTTATTTTGCTATGTTCCCAATTTTCAGGAGATGGTTCATACGAAAGAAAATTTCAAGAAAATCTACCGGAAAAGTCGGAAAATTCGGAAAATCGAAAATTGATGTTTTTTACGGGATTTTGCACGTATCCGATCCAGATGGTCTTTTAGCAGCTCAAAATAAATCACACTCTTCTGATCCCACAAAATACAGAACATTGTCTTCCTTCCGACGCGATTTGGCCTGACAGTCGATCTCGATGGTTCTCCTGAACCAACCCAAAACATTTTGCGCTTTTGATTCTCAAAATATATTCATTTTTCATCGCCAATCACAATTCGATGGAGAAATAATTTTCTTTTGTATCTGGCGAGCAAGTGGTTTTTCTATGTTCAAGTTGCATTTCATTCAGTTTATGCGGAACCTATTTTCCCAGCTTTTGAATTTTTCGTTCAATTGATGCGCGAGTTTTTTTGCGTTTGAGCATCATCGTCATCCTGCAATGCTGGCAATTCATTATCTTCAATTTTTTTGATGGTCTTCCACGTTCTTCGTTTCTCACGTCAAAATCACCACTTTCGAAATTATTAAAGCACTCAAGTAAAAAATGAATTCGAACAAGCATTCGATGTGATTCTGCAGTAGTTTTCTTCAAATGATAACAACAAATCAATGATCGCAAATCGTAATATATATGCACAAAATTCGACTTTTTTAACACGTGAAAAACGATGAGGTGTTTAGTGGAAAGATACATTGCGACAGGTGGCGTCATTTATTGGTGAATTTTGGTTTCATATTTACACACCTCTGGCCCTATAATAGAATAATGCCCCTCCCCGAGAATAGGGAATAATTTCTTTTTGCAGCAGCTATTCCCCAAATATTTTCCCCAATTCCCCGTTTTCCAAAAGTTAATTCTGGCGATTGGGGGAATAAATTTACGGGAAAAATTGATTAAAGTAAAAAATTGTATATTTGCAATTGATATTACCAATTTTCAGTATAAATTTACAGCAATAATATTGCTATAAGTAAATATGTATAATAAGTTTCCGTTATTCCCAGTTAATTCTTTCCTAAAATAATTTCCTAATGGGGAATAATTTTTTCGTATAAAATGTTTTTCCCAAAAGCCAGAATACACTTTGGAGGAAAAGTGAATAAAAGTACTAGAAAATTTAAAATTTCCTTTTCCCGGGAATTACCAGAATAGGGCAACTGATACATATATACTTTAGTAAATTTTAAACCGTAACACCAAATTATGAAGTATGAAAGTTAAATAGATAATGAAAAAATAAAATTCCCAAGTAGCAATTTTTGGTTTCAAGTAGGTTTAATAACCAGTACGAAAGTTTGGTTTTAAAACCAAAATGTTTTTGAAATGGTTTCAGACACGTTTCCGACACGTTACGAAGCCTTAACAGATACTGCTTTTGGCCGCAGTTTTTGATACCATCTCATTTTTTTTACTAATGAGGAACCGTTTATAAACAGTTTTAAAAAAACTCATATTATTTTAAACGGTTTTAAATGACTTCAAATGTTTGTGACTATATGTTTAGTTCCACATCAAACATCGTACAATAATAATTGTAAATAAGTGGGTAGTCTCAATTAAATTAAATTAAATTTTGGTCAGGTCGAGTTACCCAAACTTCGCTGGCCTTAGTTGAGCTGACTGATTTTTTTCTTTCTCCGATAATAGCTCTTTGGCCGCCATCATCGAGTCTATGATATCTATCAATAACTGATTTGTTTCTTTGGCTTTTTGTTATATTTAAATCGGAAAATATTGTTTCCACTGCTCCCGAATTGTGGGGCAAACTCATTAAGCTATTCATAAACGTGGCTAATTTTCCAAATAATAATATGCTCGTTTATTAAATTTCTAATAAATCCAATTTTAGACCAGAACTCCTCAATATCATTGGTATTTAAATTTAAATATGGGGACAGTTTCAAAACTTTAAGGTCGTCCAACAAATCTTGTTTGTCGTCATTTGATATCAAATTTGGAAATGAATTCAACAAAGGTATGGCGGACACATTTGATAAAGTTAAATTTTCTGGACTGATAAGAGCTAATTGCTTAAACGTCGGATTCTTGAAATTAAATCGCGATTTATTTTGCCCAGCGAGTTCAATGTAAAATGTTTTAATATTTTCGCCCATTTCGAGCATTTTATTTTCTTTGATTATACTAGCCGCTAAATATGATAGAGCTGAACAACCCATATAAATTTCCTATAGTGGCAAATGATTTTCGATTTGTTTAAATTTAATGTTATTAAGATTTTCGATAAATTGCATATGCAGTTAGGGTTTACAAAGTTACTCAATATCAGTTTGAAATTGGTTTTCATAATTTCATATATTTCAGACTGAAACTCGAGATTCATTTTGTTTCCTACTTTTAGCACGTACGATAAAAAGAGGAAATACACTTTATTTTCTGGCTTTAGCCGTTTTTCTAGCGCCTTTATCGTCCAATGTGTACCGCGCTATAAAATTTAGCTGCAATGCATCTCACTGTTCTAAAATTCGATTAACGACCATTTCAAGTGAAACCCATCGTATTTGTGCAAGTCCAAGAATTTTATGAGGCTTTAATGAGTAATATTCTTGGAAATATTGTAATTCAATGCATCTTTCTGATCTATGCGCAAAAAATTTAAAAATATTTTGAGCCAACTACTTATTAGATTTCATTAAACCTCCCTTGGACACCAGTAAATTGGCCAGCCATAACCGACGTGTTATCAGATCCAAGTCCCATTATATTTTGCACGGGTATTTCCAAACAATTGATATGATTTAAACTGGCAGTAAAAATTGAGGCAGCATCGGTTTTGATCAGTCTTAACAAATATAAAAATCGATCTCTCGTAACACTTTTTTGTTGTTAAAAAAACGAGGTATTAAGGCCAACGACTTTTCTGAACTTACATCCGTCGTCTCATCAATAATTATTGAAAATTTTGTCAGTCTTCAGTTGTCTAGCTATATTTTGCCGTCCTTTTTCTCCGAGAATAGTTTTTACCAAAAAATGCGATTTTGTCTTGCCACTATTTATGTTTTGGGCGATTTTTGAATCCGGACAACATTTTTGCAACAAATTTGGTAATAACTCCATCAAACTTAAAGGAAATGATGCATCAAACAAAACATTACCATTATTAGTTCGGTTTATTTTAGATGCGCTTCAAAGATCGATTTAGCTGAATTTGCAAAAAACTTCACTAATAGAAGTCAGCTTACTGAAAGAAAATTGTTTTTTATAGACAGCATTCGCGTTATGATTGATGTGGGTAAGTCGAGTATCGCATACTTTGCAAAACGCACAATCGTTGCGGCACTTGAGCCATTGATGGTCATTAATCCACTAAAAAGCTCTTGCTGACCGTTAAAACAAACATAAATATATTTTCAATTCCTAGTTAAATATTGATATATTAGCGAATTTACTTACATGATAAAAGTGTCCAAAATAAAACCGTTTACGAATGGTTTCAAAATAACCAGTAAATTTTGGATATTTGGTTGGAAACCATTTAAAAATGTTTGCTGGTGTCAAAAGGGTTTTATATAATTCGTCCAGAGACGTTTAAATTATACGAAAATGAAGACATGTTAGAACCAGTTAAAAAATACTAGTTACATAAACTCTTAAATGCAACCTCGATTCTGGTTTTTCTGAAACTTTGGTTTCATTTTGCTATTTGGGTTTTTTTATGTTTACTATATTATAAAAAAAATTAAAGGAATAATAAAAAAATAAATTTATTATAGATAATTTAACAAAAATGAATTATTATTAAAAAAAATGGGGGCCACAAAATAATTATGAATTATTTGGTGGGCCACAAGTAACAAACGGTTAAGAACCACTGGTCTACATCACACTCCAAATATGTAACCATATAAAGTGTAAAAATATTTGCTACAATGTTCACCAATGACTTCTTTCGTCCGAAAAAAAGAAAACAATCTGACATAATATTAATAAACCAAATAAGTCAATATTGAAACATCTGACAATTTTATGAACAAAAAAATGGTTATTAGATCATTTAAAATAAACGACGTAATATGAAAAACGAACAACATAATAATTCACAATTTCAGAGTGTTTTGCTATTTAGCTAAATAGCTACCTCCGCTAAATTTTAAGCTTTTTTTTAAGATCCTTAAATATATGAACCTTAATTCATACTCATAGTTGATTCGAGTAAAGACGACGTACTTGAGAACTTGTTTCGATGCTTTACGGTGCGCCTAGATAAAAATATGAATTATTTCCAATTCGACCTTGAAAAGCGTTTTGCGGTTAATAATCTATTAGTATAATGTCCCCTCCCACAATATATATAGATAGATATTAATCTTACAAAACTCATCGTGTAAAAATTTAAATTCTGACTAATCCACACGGTATTACAATTACTTAAATACAATATATAAAAATTTCGCATATGCTGCACAGTTATAAAAATAAATATTTAAATTAAAATACTCGTACGTGTCTCATTCATAAGTAATCGCATTAAACCACAATCCACATAAAATTATTAATGTCAAGGTGTTTTCTATCTACTCGTAGATATTATTATTATTATTACACATATTACAAATGACTATTGGCTACTGCCGAGTTCGCATCACACCGCAGTGCGATGCTTATAAAATTAACCTTGGTAATGAAATATGATGTTTGGTTAACATATAACGAATATTTTTTTTTTTTGGATACGATTAATTTATCATGAATGCGCGCTTATATGTTAAATTATATATATGTATATTAAAGGTGGTAGACAAGGTTGCGACAGTTGAAACTACCTAAACAAATGTCTATCGTATATATATAAAATAATAAAATCGGATCTTGCAAGTCATGTTACTTTGCACCCACTTAAATAAACACAAAAATAATTTTATGATTTTTATTAAATCATTTTTTGGATTAAATGGCATATTATGCGTTTATTTATGATACTGTTTTGACAGATATCTGACCCATTAAAACTAAATAAAAAATTTAATTTTATATTTTGTGAATCATCTTGAAAAATTTTATAAATTGGTATATAACTGTTTTTACATATATCGGACGTTATATACTTACAATGCGCATGATGCAATTTGTAACAAGTAATTTATGATATTTTTTGTTTGTAGGAATTGTGCCAAATAAGAATAAATATAACAATAAATTTTTTAGAGTTTGAAATAACATCATTCATCATAATAGAAATTTTGCTAAAAACAACAGAATTGCTCTTTTCGTAAGTTTTTTTATTTTAAGCGGCAAGTTAAAACCAAAAATGACTAATTAAATATTTTTAATAATGTAACACCTGGAAATATAGCGTGGTGAATTTTTTCAGTTTTTCATCTGCAAATGGGAATGGGAAATTTTGAGGAACTTCTTAAATGCTTTACATTATAAGCAAAGAAAGGGGGAACCAACAGATTGTGAACATTTAATAAACATTTTTTGTTTGTTTTCTGAAGGGGAGAGGGAAATGGGTTAATAAATTTAAAGTGGTTTAAAAAATTGAAGTAAAGTGAAGCCACAATATAATTTTAGGCCGTTAAAATTATTTTATTAGTTGTTCGGTTATGGTACATAATGTTTTATTTTTACGATTATACTGTAATTCTATGGGTACACATAAATCGGCTAGACTATTAAAAGATCCCGAGAAATCTTGTATACAATAAAACCATTCATTAACGCAATTTTATTATTTATGATTTTGTTTCCAAAAATAGCACTGGCATAAAAAGTGATTTAATATTACATAAATATTATTTTAAACCTAGCACTTACAGTTCTGCACCAAAAAGCTAAAATCGCTGAAGTTATGTTAAGCGATTTTGCATTTTATATATTCAGATTCCCATTCATTACTTCGTATAATAGTTTTTTTTCGTTATGATATCTTTTGAGAACATATTCAATAAAAAACGATATAGCCTAAGTTCGTTTGAAGTTGCATCACAAACGAAAGAATCGTTTAAGTTGATCGAAATTGATATAGTTACCTAACCACTCTGTTTAATATAAGCTAGTTATATGTTTCATAGTTAAGGTGGATCCACATTTACAAAAATGTGTGCCAAAAATATTTACGCACATGGGCGAAATAAATTCATATTTTTTTTATTACTGTTTTTATAATTTTTTAACATGCACAATTTTGTTTAATACCAAACAGACGATCTTTCACAAAAAAAATAGAAATAATTTGACAGGATGATAAATATTTTTCTATATGTATGTTGAATGTCAAAAACTCAAGAAGCTTCCATACTAGTGCATCATGCGGCACAAATTTCATTGATGTTTGTCAAAAAACCGACAAGTGCTAGATTGTGTGCATTGAATGTGACATTCAATTTTGTGCCGTTTTCGTGCGCCGCACAAAATTTTTGTAAATATGAACATTTGTGCCCAAAGTAACAGCCAAGCGATTTTTTTTATACTTTTATCGGTCGGTATAAAAATTTAGTAAAATCAAACTGCGATTTACTTTTATGTCATAACAAATATTTATGAAAATATAAAATGCTTTTTCGACGTAAGTGCGTCTTATTTTACAGATTGTTCTTTATCCTTTATGCGATAAAAATACTACATTACTCCCAGAGCGACAACTCATAAAAATACAATTATTTTATTAATTAACCGTTCGGTGAACATTTGAACTACACGAAGAATGAAATAATAGCTGTCGTACTTTGGTACAAGCTAAATCCATTCTGAATGGAATAAATATTGTGATCAAAGTAACAGCCAAGAAATTTATTTTTACTAGTTGGCAACAATTACATTTTGACGTTTCTAAAATTTCACTGACAACATTTGTTTAAATTTTTTAAATTGCAATTTCGAAACGATTAATTTTTGGTATTATAAGCAAGTTATTAAATAGCAAGTTATTAAATAATAATATAATAACTATTATGACCACTTCAGAAGAAACTAGTTTACGTTCACGTAACCTGTCGTAAGTATAATGAAATAGAATTATGTAATTTTCGTTTATTGTATTTTGTTGAATGATCTGTAAATATTTACGTTTTATTATTAACCGGCACAAAATTTATCTTCAATAAATGTAGGCGAAATCCAAAGCGAAAATGGTTGCGGATTGAAACACGCACCTTGCTGGTATATGTACATGGGAGGAAGAAAGAGTTTCACCATGTGGCAAGGAAGAAGCATGTGCACGATAATTTGGTGGGGAATATGAGTAGTGCGGGAGTATCAGTACGTCATCAAATTTACTTGTTTTATTATTATTTTTCAATATTTTTAGGATAATACATTTACTGCCAGTGACATTCGCAATAAGCTAAAAGCCTTGAAGATGGCTTACAAAACGGCAGTCGATAACAATAACCGAACCGGGGCTGCACCTTCAGTCGCTCCATTTATGGACTTGTTGGACGAAATTTGCGGCTCTTCAAATCTCGGTCCCGAAGGCACGACAAGCGTGACGAGCACCAGTAGTATTGGGATAGGCAGGCGAGATGCAAATCCCCCCGTTGAAGTATTGATCGGCAATGATTTTGATGCAATGATAATCTATTCCGGAGGTGGCCGAGAAAACTTCGAATACGGATCCTGTAAGACCAAGGGTGAAAAGAAATCGTTGTTCAACGAGAGATAAATACTTACAAGGAAGGGTCTCCAGGTCTCCGGCTCCGATTTCGATGAAACTTTAATATGTTGTAGAGGAGTGGAAAATAAGTGACACGTATTTTTTTAAGTGCTCAATCCCCTTCTAAGGGAGTGAAAACCGCCCTTGAAGTTGGGGGTAAAAAAGTGACTTTCGATAATTTTCCTCAAAAAACATGAAAAAATCTGCAAGTTTTTTATTCCAAAATAGGTATTTCAGAAACTTACATTATATATTATTTTTTCAAGAATTTTGGTACTACCTAGGTGGTGAAACTACCCCTAGGAAGGGGTTGAAAAATCAAAAAAAATGTCTAAAAAATCCAAATTGATGCGAAAAATTCTGGAAAAAATTTATATTACTCCATAAAAAAATAAGGTTGACTTGTTCGAGGGTTTTTCGAAACCACCCTTTCTCAGGGGGTTAACCACCCCTAGAGACGATTCTGGAAATTCGCTCAGCACATCTGATTTTTTCGACTGAAAGTTCTTTGTCCTCCTCAATTATGATCATTAACATAGATTCTTACCGATATCATTGATGTTTAGGGGTGAAACATCCCCTAACGGGGGTGAAATTTGTAAAAATTGTCTGTCATCTAGTAAACACAATTTGTCAACTTAACTGTCATTATTTTCGTTATGTAGTCTAGAGTAGTAGCACGATGGGTGCGTTTTATAATGTATAATTAGTTACATAGTATATCGTACTATTACTTTATTTAATGTTATTATTATTAGTACATTTTTATATTAAAGTTAGCTACAATCTACATTAATTATAAGTTCAAACATGACAGTTATAGCTTAACGTATAATATGTAAAATATATTTTGTAAAATTTCTTATATTCATTCAATTCAAATCTGGCGAACAAACAAGTTGTTAAACATTAAAATTTGATATAATAAACTATTTTGGTTAATTAATAAAACAGTATAGTGTTCAAAGCAGTGCTTAAGTTTTTTAATTCAAATTGTCTATGTATAATTCAGCCCGTCATCAGCTTTTCTTAAACATCAGCATTTTTCACCATATCATCTATAACATCCATATTTAACTTCCATCCATAAATTACCACACTTCAATAATTGCATCTGGTTAAATCTCCATCAACATTACACATACAACTGTTAATAAATTAATCTGATCAATGAAATGAATACATTGAATATATTTAACTACCGTAAGTCACCAGAATGATGAAAATCGAAAAGTATGAAGTTTTGTTGTTTTCCACTGAAATATCTTTCTTTATACAAGACTGTAAACGTTTATGGACGACTGACTGGGAGAGAATACCGGGACATCGAAATAAAAGCCTCCGTATTCCGGTCCAGTTATATGTTATTATTGTAGTCATAGCGATCTTAAAGTAAATATAACTTGGTGCGTCATTTAGAAAAATCAATATAAATATAAAGGTTTATTAGTTCGTGAAAATGAAAAAGAACCGATGTCATTAAGAAAAATATATATATACAATTCTACAGATATATAAGAATATATATTTATTAATGGGGGGAAATCACCAGTCTGGTAATGACGAATTCGTTTCCGTGTTATATCAACTATATATAGATTAGAAATTCTTGAGATTTTGTATAGCTCCAATTCCTCAAATGAATTTGAGTCACGAAAATAATCACTGATATCCTCAAATATCTATAATATTGATGCAAAATGGGACGATGTTCCTAAAAGTTCGTTGGATTATCGATATTCCAACAGGGGTAGTTAGGCCCTTTAAAGAGGTTGTAGAATGAAATTTTTGAGCTTATATATTTTCTAGAATTAATTGGCCGTATTTCAGAAATTTCTAAAATTCTTAACAATTTATGAAATTTTAGATTCCCGATAGGGTATGTGACAATCCCCACACATCATTGATAGTCATAAGAATCGATGGTAATCATCATATTGGAGGATAGCAAAACACTTCCAGTCTAAAAAATCCTTAAATCCCTCAAACTTCTTTTTCATTGTTGAGTGATATTTATTTTTTCCACTATTTCCCGCATCAAATTGGTATTGTATGCAAGTTTTTTGATTTTCAACCCCCTCCTAGGAGTTGTTTCATCCCGGGATTTCCAAAATTTTTGAACAAATTATAATAATCTTGACTTTCCGAGATACGTATTTCATAGTAAAAAACTTTCGGATTTTTTCATGTTTTGTAGAGAAAGTTATGGAGAGTCGCTCTTACACCCCCAAATTCAAGTGCGGTTGAAACCATTCAAAGCGGATGATGCATGAAATTTTTGAACGTGCAAACCTTTATCCCAATTTCGCGATCTTATATATTTTTTCTAGAATTATTCCACCAAATTGCGAAATTTTCTTGGAATTTTTAACAATTTTTAAAAATTTCACCCCCGTTAGGGGATGTTTCACCCCTAAACATCAATGATATCGGTAAGAATCTATGTTAATGATCATAATTGAGGAGGGCAAAGAACTTTCAGTAGAAAAAATCAGATGTCCTGAGCGAATTTCCAGAATCGTCTCTAGGGGTGGTTAACCCCCTGAGAAAGTGTGGTTTCGAAAACCCCTCGAACACGTCAACCTTATTTTTTTTATGGAGTAATATAAATTTTTTCCAGAATTTTTCGCATCAATTTGGATTTTTTAGACAGTTTTTTTGATTTTTCAACCCCTTCCTAGGGGTAGTTTCACCCCCTAGGTAGTACCAAAATTCTTGAAAAAATAATATATAATGTAAGTTTCTGAAATACCTATTTTGGAATAAAAAACTTGCAGATTTTTTCATGTTTTTTGAGGAAAATTATCGAAAGTCACTTTTTTACCCCCAACTTCAAGGGCGGTTTTCACCCCCTTAGAAGGGGATTGAGCACTTAAAAAAAATACGTGTCACTTATTTTCCACTCCTCTACAACATATTAAAGTTTCATCGAAATCGGAGCCGGACACCTGGAGACCCTTCCTTGTTAGAAAAAAAAGCTTCTACTTAAAGAAAAAGCTTTAAAAATAATTGAGGAGAACAAGTTCAAAAGATTTAGAGAAAAAGAATCTGACAAAGAGAAGAGGCATATACAACTATTAGCAGCTTTAAAAGGCCATTGATTAAAATTTTAAGTTTTATATAAATGTTATGTTTTTATCTATATATATCAAATGAAATATTTGAATTTTTTATTGGATTTTTTTATTTATTCGTTTACACCCTATTATGATTCCCACTTTCGATTCGCCAGGCAAATTGAACTCATTGATATCAAGGTTTCGAATGAGGGTTCCCGCATTAAGCGAGTTTAACGCCTTTATTCTTATTATAAAACGTTCAAAAAACTTAAAAATATGTAATACCATTTTATACTATAGAAATAGTGTATGACCTATTAATGTAAAATTCCTTTATTTAACAGTTCGTTAACTAACAACAATCTTCTGTCATCCGACGAAGCATTGTTATTGATAGATTGCGGCGGTTCATATTCAAAAAATTTCGTTGTCTGTGGAATCACTTGCTTCCTCTGCATCTTCGTATTCATCATTTTCATCGATGCAAATATTGTGTAACACACAGCAGGCAATCGAAATATTACACACGTTCCTCATGTTTGTGTGTCCCGTGAAATGCAGCAAACGACGAAATTTTGATTTTTATAGCCCGAAAGCATTTTCGACTACGATCCGTGTTGACGAATGTATGTAATTAAATTGTCGGTTTGTTTTCGTCAGATTACCTGTATCTTTAAATGGAGTTACCCATCCACTTTTTAGCCGGATACGCTGAATCCCCCAATAAAAAGGTATTATTAGGGAAGTAAGACTGGTACTCCTCCGTAGCCATTTGATGTACAAGTGACCGTCGTAAAACACGACTGTCGTGCAAGGAACCGGGCTCTCCGCAATATACATCAATAAACTGACGATTTTTTGAAGGTGCTTTTATTTGAACATGTGTTCCACCAATTGCACCGAGCACTCCCGATAAACCTTTCATGCGCTCGAACCCGGCTGTCGTGGTTTGAATTGCCTGCGTAGTACGAGGCCATTTAATATGACGGTCCGCAATTGACATAAACCATGCTGCCACTCTATTCACTATGGTCCAAGCTGTTTTGTCGGCTATCCCAAACAAATTGCCTAACTGCCGGTATGTTATGGTATTAGCAATATACCATAAAAAAATAAAAATTTCCCGCTTCTCTCCGACTTTCTCCCTTCCACCGTGCTGATGTTTGGGGCACATGTCAGACGTCTTGTATGCTTCTAAAAATAACATTTAAAATTGGTTGTCATTAAATAAACATTTAAAAAAAAAAATCCTGTACACATTTCTACAAGCAATCACAAAATTTCTGTTAAATAAATACATCTCTAATATTACCTATGAGAACTTCAGCAGTGTTACGAGACAATCGGACGTGCCTCTTGAAATCAACATTGTTGTACAAACTAATTGTGTCAGCAAAATTTTTAACACGGGCATGGCTAATAAATTCTTCTCCGCTGCTGCTATCCGATGTAAAAATATCTTCAGATTCAGATGAATTTGCGTCGTTTCATTATTTTCGATGACGCGCTGCGAGTTTAATGTACATGGTTATATTTATGTATTTCTAGTTTAAACAATCATAAATATTTACCTGTATTAAACTTTCTCTTCGAGAAGCCATTTTATTAAAAATATCGTGCACACGAAATTAAATATATTAAAATAATTATTGAATGCTACAAAATCGTAAGTAACTTTTTCCGTGTTTATAAAAACTAGCTGTCAACGAAACAAATGTCACTTTTATATTTTTATTGCCAACATGTAAAAATAAAAGTATTCAATAAAACTGTCCTGGTGGTGAACATTAATACTGCAGACAGAATAGAATTATTCTATATCAGCAAAAAAGTTGGTTGAAAACTATTCCAAATGGATTTCGATATATGGGATTGTTGTTGTAAATTTCTCAAAGTAATGTAGCAAATTATAATCCTACTTTTAGGTGGAATGAAATTGTTCATTCCGGATTGAAATTTATATGGAATTTTTGTTGTAAAATTCCCAAAATAAGACGCTTAAGGTATAAACAGAAGAAGAGCGACAACTACAAGCGACGACGATAAAATAAATTTGTCTGCCGACGATGTTGCCACAAAAGAGCGTCAGCGACCGACGATAAAACAAATTCCAAAACAAAACAACATAACCTGAAATATCTCGTGTTTAAAAATATAAAATTATGGAGTTGATTAAAATTATAAAATTGGTGAACATAGTTTTTATTGTGTATTTCACCTACGAATATTATAATTCTATAGTGCCTCGTAGGCGTTGGAGGGTGAGAAGTATTAATCTGAGTAGAGAAAAGCACGGCTTTTTCGCCGAAGTTTTCTTCAAATGCGAGCAAATGACCCACAACATTTTCAAAAGACGACGCGTATGTGTATTGAGCACTTCAAGCTGTTGATTAAGCTATTAAAATCAGAATTACAGAAGTACTCCCATAGAAAACCGATAAGTGTCGAATCCAGATTAGCTGTCACACTAATGTAAGAAACATAAATATTATCTATAATTTAAAAACATAACAAAATGTATCTTCCCCAAGGTATCTTGCGCATGTTTTAGCATGGAGCTTTTCTATGCAAGCTTTAGCATGGAGCTTTAAAATGGTAGTTTCCACCGTCCGAGAAATAATAGAACCTTGCGATGCTTTATGGAAAATCAGTGAATTTTATGTTGCCAAGCCGAATTTTTTCGAATGAACAAAAATCGCAGAAGGATTTGAAACCAAGACCGGAATGCCAAATTGCATATAGATGCCACACTGAAAAAAATCCACATATGAAAATCGGGCATAAACCATGTCAATCAAATTATACCTGCATATTCTATAAAGCATACATGATTCAGACAAAAATATATTTAAATTGACCAATAGGAATTTTCATTAAGTTTATACGTTTATTACTATTAATTTATTTTATTTCCTATTTTACATTATATGATATTTAGAAACATAATGTTTAATACACAGAAATAGTTTTAAGAGATATTTTTGTAACCAAATCATAATTATTGTTTATCGTTTTATAGCATAATATATTTCTACACTAAATTAAGTACATTACACTAACCCGAAATAAAAAAATGTTCATGTCTTATTAGTAGTGTAATATAATTCGCTAAGTCAACTTGTATTTGCTTCATATGGGTAGTTGGAGTATTTATTTTTAGTTTGTAGCTTGAGACTACTGCATTGAGTAGTGTGACGGGATAAATGATTTTTTTAATTTATTGGATTCCTCAGTCTAGTTCATTTGAACCAAGCTACTTGGTAAGAGGATATCATCCAGAAGACGCAACTTCTTATTTTTTTGAAGGGAAGTGCTTTTAAAAATAAACCAAAATGAAACCCCATGATACAATCTGATCAGAAATTATTATAGTCAATTCATTTATTCTAACAATTTAAATTATAAATATTTTATTTACAAGCTAGGCATAAAATATTTGGAAATTTTACATATTAACTATGCACCCTGCGTATACAATTTTATTAATTCCGAAACATTTTTTTTAGGAGCAGATTTATTTTATAGCTACATAAAAAATTTTTAATAACATTTTTAATAACATGTTTTGATATTTAATATTTTCATCGCAATTATTAATTATTTGTTAAATGGACTTAAAACAGACTAAATAAAACATTTCAAATTGGGATATAAATTGTTGTTGTCGTCTTTTCAAATTTATTTTATATTCGAAACATGTATAAACTATGTCGTTTCTGAACATGAGTTTTCTCAGTACATCGACGGCAAACACGTCAATCTCAAATGTCCGCCGAAAAGCGGTTCATTATATTATAATTATAAGGGACACCATAGCATGGTACTATTAGGTGTATGTGATGCAAACTACTCATTTACTGCTATCGACGTCGGAGCCTACGGTAGCCAGAGCGATTCCAACATATTTCAAAATAGCGGTTTTGGCAAGCAATTAGCAGACGGGTCTCTTAAAATTCCCAAAACTAAAATGCTACCAAATTCTATCATAGACTTCTCCTACTACTTTGTCGGCAACTCTGCCTTTCGCTTAAAAAGAAATTTAATGCGTCCATACCCTAAACGTTTGTCGGCAGACAAAGAGCAGTTTAACAAAAAATTGTCGCGTGCGAGAGCAATAATTGAAAATACTTTTGGAACGTTGAGTCTACATCCAAAAAATGCTAAGAAAGTTATTTTGGCTACTATAGTTTTGCACAATTTTTTAATATTACAGAAAAGCCAGTTATATTGCCCACAGGACTACATAGACCGGGAACATAATGGAATTAATATTCCTGGAAACTGGCGCGATGATGGTGAAGAGCTACACCAATACCGTGTTTTTAGAGGAAATCGCTCAACCCGGGAAGCATTCGAATTGAGAGACTGTTTAAAAAATGTCCTTCATTCAACTGATATTTAAACATGCTCTTCCTTATTTTACTTCATTAATAAGCAGAGTGACATTTGATTAAATAAAACATTTACTGAAATTCAAAATAGAATTTTTTATTGTATCATGTTTTCGAAAAATCAAATCAGGTACTTGATTTCTAGTGTGCGTCATTATAATGCTCACGTAATCTTTGGTAAACAGTATTTGATATTTCCATCTCCAATTCGTCTAACACCACTGGAGGTAAGTGGGCTTTTTCTATTTTCACTGCCAATGATGAAAATAACAACGAAGTTAAACTAACAGGTTTGGTTGGCTCATCTAGTTGACTAACCGCCTTAGATGCAACATCCAAAAAGTCTAGGAAACTTGTATGTACGTCGCTTTTCGAAGATGAGGCAGTTATTTTACGTTTTTTTGCTGGAGTGGAACAAACGATTTCATCGAGCCCTACGCTAGGAGCATTGCTATCAAAATCTGTTAAATTAACCGAATTTTCGTCATATTTATCGTAGCTCTCACTATAACTTCCATTGGTCTTTTCCAAATTTCCAATAGTGCTATAAAAGTATTAATAATAATTAATTAACTCATAAATTTAAACCTAAATGATGTTAACCTTACTTTATTTGATCATCTATACTATCCAAAAAGTTCATTTGTTGAAAGTATTTCCATTTATTTGTGTGTTTCTCGTCGATGGGTTCGCTTGGAGCACTCCCAGAAGATGGTGTTTGACGGCATATTCTTCGATACGTAACGCGCAAACTCTTCCATTTGGATTTACATACTACTTCTGAAATGGTTTAATCAGATATAAAATATTTTGGATTTGCGCAAAGGAATTTTTTCAAAATTCATAATGTTTACCTGAAGATTTGAGATTAGCAGCAACCTCTCTCCAAATTTTTTCCTTAATGTCGGATCTTCTATAATTTAATTTTTTTAAATCATATAGAATTGGCTTTTCCCTAACCAGTTCTATTAACTTCTCCTTGAATGACGTTATATTAAATTATTATAATCAGTAAAATCACCGGTATGTCTTTAGCAAACTTTTTTTTCGATCGAAAACTAATAAATTTACATTTAAGGTTAGGAACAAAATGACAACTAAAAATTTTCGGGTACCAACATAACGACGCAAAAAACAGTTGGCAGCATTGTATCGCTGGCGACAAAAATAGAAATAGATTTTAAAAAAATTCGTCGATTAAGTCGTCGTCGCTGACGATTTTGGTTCTGTGAGCAGCATATGATTTCCGTGTATTCTAATTTGACAGGCGATATCGCTTGTAGTTGTCGCTCTTGTTCTGTTTATACCTTTATAGAGCTAAAGTTTACTTTACGTATACATCGATAAAATCAGGTAAAGAGTATAAATTTTGAAAATTTTTAAATGCAGAATTGTTTATCACCAGTTTTTAGGAGGGGAAAGCTAAATTTTTGCGGAAAATTACCCCATTTTCCGGGAAAATATCCACTTTAAAAAACGAAAAATTGCGTATTATTTTATTTAAAATACGTACAAATGTATAATTTTTATAAAAATTTTAATATTAGAATTGTATCTTAACAGTTTTTCGACAGTATAAGTGATTTTTCCGGGAAAATTTTGCAATTTTTCCAGGAAAATGTTGAAATTTTTTCAATTTTTTTTAACAAGTTTAAAATTATAAACAGTATTTAAAACTTTAAGCATTGTGTAAATTTCGGAAAAGCGGGGGTTTGGGGCGGCAGCCTAAGGTATACAACGAATTAAAATTACATTAGAAACATTTTATATTTAAGTTGATTTTTTTAAACATTTGTGGCACTATCAGAAGAAGCGATACGAGCGATAAAAACTCTTTGATCTGTGTCTGTAAGGTTGACGAAGCAATTACTATTAGAAAATAAATGTATTTTCTTGGAAAATTTGGCATGTACTTTCTACAAATTTTAGATACACAATCCTAACGCCAAAATTATGTAAAAATTAACATCTTACCTTAGTTAAAAAAATGAAAAATTTTCCGGAAACTCAGAAAATTTCCCGGAAAAATTTAGCTTCCCCCTCCTAAAACTGGTGATAAACAATCCTGCATTTAAAAATTTTCAAAATTTATACTCCTTACCTGATTTTCTCGATGTATACGTAAAGTAAAATAACGCCCCTTTATAGTAATAAAGCTAAAAACGCAAATATGTTTTTCTAATGTTTTTAACTAACAGCAATTTCTTTCGAAACAAAATTTTGATCTTAGATCAAAAAAATGACTGGCAAAGCAATGCATTTCAATGACATTTCGATTAAATTTATTGTATTTGTCAGTTATTTTTTTGATCTAAGATCAAAATTTTGTTTCGAAAGAATTTGCTGTAAGATGGCGATTCCATATTAAAATAGATTTTTATTACCTTTCTAGCCAAACGTTGTTGATTACGAACACTTATTTTGCACTATAATTTATTGGCTTTGGTTATTATGCTGGAAACGTGCAAAATAATATTTGCGGTTTAATTAGAATATAAGAATACACTACTTTGTTTTATTAATTTATTTTGTTTATTTTGAGTGATATATTGGAACACATTTTTCATGCAATGCCACATTACAAATGCTGAACTTAAACCTAGTTTGTGACATGCAAATCTTGCATCTGCTTCTCTTACTTTGGCGTACAAGGTAATGTAGCTTAATGGCAGATGATGCCTGTTGTGACTGTTTTGAAAGGCTGCTTGGTCTGCCAATTTAAGTCACAGTTGTCGTTGATGATTTCAACAATTCTAGGGCTACTTCTCTTTTAAATGCTAGCAGTGGTTTTTTCTGGTTTGGGTGTAGATCGCACCATAGTCTCCAAGCATTACACAAAGAAACGTCAACAAAATTGGAGAATATAGGCCACCACCATTTTTTTCCACGTACTCGTATTCTATATGTGGATACAAAATTATCACAAAAATCGACAACCCCCATATATTTGTTATACTGCTGGAAAACGTATGAATGCGGAACAGAAATGTAAGCCTTCTTTTTGTTAGAGAAGCATCTAACATTCAATATTTCTTGATTTTTTCGAAATGATAATCAAAAAATCCTTGTTCCTCCTTTTTTAGATCCTTCGAACCAGCGTATAAATTATTTCCTTTTATCCGATTTTCCCGAATTGTACCAATTGTATAAGCAAAAATATTGTTTTTTCGTAAATAACTTATAATGGAATCGATTTTGAGGATCGTTAGACATTTTGTTAAATCAGCAACTATATTACCTCCCAGCCCTAAATCATTCGAGGGTTCCGAACAATTTGATTTGCCAGTATATAGAAGAAATTTGCATACATCACCGCAAGATGAGGCCATAATCCATGATTTTTACCCAAATTTGATCGGCTTCCAATGCATGTACATTTTGGCCGAGTGACGTCCTCGATATGGAATCATCTGTTCATCAACTGAAAGATGGTGTTGACATAATCCGAATTGAATAAATTTTTTATTTAGCAATTCGGTGTAGCGGCGTACTTTTGCGAATTTTCTTAGTAGGTTCTTTTTAAGTTTCTATACGTTTTTCGTGACAAAAAAGATCGTGCCAGCGGGCATCTAACATCTTCATCTAATGAAAAATACATTTCCTCTTGAGGTAATTTGTTATATCCGGTTAGTAGAAGGAATCCAGTAAATGTTTTGATATTTTCTAATGTGGCTTGAAACTCGTTTCTGTTGTTTTGCGCTGCATAAATATTATTTTCCTTTACCAGTAACGAAATAAATTTTTAAAAATGGCAGAAAGATGGAATATCTTTCTGCCATTTACAATTTAACGGTTGAACCTGAGGTGTTTCATCTTCGTTAATATCTACATGTACTTACAAAGTTCCAGCGGTATCATTTGGCATGGCTAAATTCTCATGATTGATTTCATTTTCATCGAAGCCTTCTTCATCAGTAACTTGATCCCAACCAGGGGGCCAAATAACAATGTCTGTGTCTTCATCATCAGAATCCATAAAAAAGTCGATATCATCTTCAATTTCTTTCAATGTGTAATATTTTCGTCTATTCATATTCACCTATTTGCGCAAAAGTAATAATCATTTTATATATTTATTGACATGTAAAAACTTACCGGTTACCCCATACGTTGCGTAAACGCAATACAAATTTCTAACATATTTAACCACACTTAGAAAACTTTTTTCACAAAATCAATTTTTAAACAATTTTAATGGTATTTAAATATACATAAAAAACATGACAATGAATTTTTAACTTTTTTTAAGATATAAAATAACACGTCTGCACAGGACGAAATCTAATAAAAAATTGTCTATTTCCAATGTATGTATTAGTAACAACTTCATTTTTTTCTCAGAAAAACAACTAATACATTTTTAGATTTCTAAGAACTCATATATTAGTAAAATGTATAAAAAAATTCGATATAATAAGGGACACCCCCTTTTAATCGTACTTTTTTGAATGTTGCGCAAACGCAACGTCACCGAAAAATGGGTTAATAAAACTATGCGGGACCAGAGGTGCACGTACAATTATTTCAGTATTTTGAGGAAATAAGTTTATGAAATTGGTCAATACCTAGAATTTCACGGTTCAAATTCCAAAAGTATTATCGATTTTAACTCTGGCTTCGGATAATTTTTTATTAAACTGTTCTCTGTCAGCCGGAAATGTTCGCCCTGGATATGGCGGCATCAAATTTATTCTAAGAGAAAAAGCCGAATCGCCGATAAAAGAAACAAGGAAATTTCAAGTTACTATTCGGTAATACCATCGATTTCGGTATATTAATTTTGTAAAATGCGTACTAAATCAACCACAGAAAATAAATAATTGCTGTCGCACGTAGCTAACAGCACAATGCTATGATACTTTTTATAATTATAATACAGGGAACCAGCGTGTGATTTGCATTTTGTGCGGATTTGTTTGCCGTCGATTGCACCAACGACATAAGGGGTTCCTGAAGTTCTATAAAATTCGGCGGCAATTTTTTTTCCATTCCATGTCAGTTGATGGTGACAAATAAAGCCCACTGAGTTTATCCCTTATAATTTTGCAAACTTCAAGGATAATTTCTCGTACTGTTGATAAGCCCTCTGAACGTCCACGCCAGAGTTCGCTACGCCACGCCATGAGCTAAATACCTAACTACCTAAAAGGAAATTCCGCACATCTCTTTCGAGCATTAGGCTTTTATTTTTAATTTTTTTTGTGTTTGTCACATATCGAATCAAAATTTACATGAGAAAGCTATTCGCGCGCTGGGTGTCGCGTTTGCTTACTCTAAACTAGAAATATGTTCGAACGAACATTTCCAACCCTGCTTCAAAAAAAATCAAAGGTTGTTCTTTCGGCTGGGAAAGTGATGACAACTGTTTTCTACAGTAGCTTACCACACATCATTACTTGACAAGCTGAAGGCAGAAATTTCGGAAACGCGAATTTGCAGGAAAAAATTCTTGCTTCACTAAGACAATGCGTCTTTTCACTTTACCTTATTTTACTATGTAAACGAAAGTAAATATAGTTTTTAGTCAAAAATTGACCTTTCCACTTAAATTTTGGAAAATTGATCTGATCCGATATTGTTGCAAATTTATTTTAGAGTCTTTTAGTTTATATTCGATTGTTTCGGAATTTATATCAGTAAAGTAAATATTTTCAAAATTATTACACAAGACGAAAAGGCTCACATTAAAGCTGACACTCCCTTTGGACCGATTTTGGCCAGAAGCTTATGTATTTAGTTTCAATTCGATCAATCCATCCGTCTGGGCTGTACACTGTGCAGGGCCAAATTTTTGTTCAAGTTTAGTTTTTCTCGAAAATAGCCATTACCGATCAAATATTGGAAAATTGATCTAAGCAGATATCGTTGCAAAATAATTTAAAATCCTTTAGTTTATAATCGTTTTTTTCGTAAATTCCATTTTTTAAATATTTACAAAAACCAAAAATCTCCTAGCTCCCAGGTCCCAGTTCCGTCTGGACTGTACAGGGTAAAATTTTTGTTGATAAATGAATTTTTTTTGTATTGTAGTTTAGTTCATAAGTGTTCTCGAAAATGCTAAACTTTTCAAAATATTTACAAAACCCGAAAAAGCTCATATGAAAGCTGCCGCTTAAAAAATCTTAAGTATAAAATTTTATTTCCATCGGCTATAGACCGACATTCATTATGTGCGATTTTTTGAAAAATACTTCTTTTGACTACGGCGATATAGTCTGCGATAAATCTTCAAAGATTACGAGGTCAAAATTTGGCATACCTTATTTTTCTTAGTAAAGAAAAAGTAAAAAGCATTTTTGTCAAAAATCGGCACCTTGCGAGGATGCTACTCCTCCCATTGGACCAATTTCTTACCCAACATCACTTCGATCTCCAGATTTATGGAAAAAGCTTAAACAAAAAGTTCCACTCCGATCGGACAAAATATCAGGGCAGTAGAAACGACTAAGACAGTCTTATATGAGTTGCTAGTTGACATGATCGTCTATCATAAACGGTGAACGAACCTAGTTTTTGAATACTAAAAAATTCAAGTGTGTTAGCATCCTAACGAAATCGATTCCTTTGGTTGTAAAACTTTTTACGCCAACACCCGTCTTTCTTTTACGACAAATGTACATAAATCTCGAATACATCGCACTTAAGTTCTAAAGCGAAATTAGAACCTACCGGATTTTCGATAATGATTGTTTTGTATAATCTAAAATCAATATTCTTCCATAAATTTCAGAAAACCAACAAGGTCAACTCTTGTTATAAATTTAGTGTTCATTGCAAAAATTAAAAAAAAAATCCGAAGGAAGCTGCCACTTACGATAGGCAAATTTTGATCATGTAATGTTATTTTTTACCAAAACACGTCATTTCCGGTAAAATTGAAAAATTGATTGGAACTAATTTTGTTTGAACTCCAATTTACTATCTTTTTATTTTAATAAGAAAACGAAAAGCTCTATGGAAGCTGCCACTTCCGGTGGACCGATTTCGTTTAGAAATAGGATCTTCCGATTTATGGAAAAATTTTAAATAATAAGTTTCACCCGATCAGTCAATCCATCTCAGCTGTATAAGGAACACAGACCTGTATTCAAAAAACTGGAGGTCAAAAATTTTAGTGATTACAATAAAAAAACAGATTTGTCAAAAAAAACCTTTCTGCTTATATTTTGCAAAATTGATATAAACCGATAATGTTGCAAATTTAATTTAAAAGCTTTTGGTCGATTTTTGACTCCTAACTTTTTAAAATATTTATAAAAAATGAGCAAGTTCTTATGAAAGGTGGCGATTCCGGTAGACCTATTTTGACCAAATATCACTGGGATCTTCAACTTTAAGGAAAAAGTACAGATGTGAAGTTTTTAGCAAAACAACAAAATTAATAAAAACAAACAATGGAAACCTGACAAGAGGCAAATTTACTTTAATTAAATTCTATTATCGAAACTTTAATTACCATACAATGGAGCAAATCAAAAAAGTACAATCAAAAATATTTACATAAGGAAGAAGAAGATATTAATAATGTTAATAAATTATAGTATACAATATTAAGGATTCTGGTAAATATTGGCACAGTGATGAAATCGAATTACATAGACTATGTATACGGATTTTTGGGTTTTATGATATTAAGACACAGAGATACTACCGAGTACTGACACTGACTAGTATCAAATGATGGCATGAGAGGTGCTCTTTGAAACTAAATTAGTCGCATCAAAAAACTACAAAATTTTCTAATTTGTTAAATCGGGCCCAGCAGCAACCAATTATACGAGTTTTTCTCGTTCAATCGCAATCGGTTCTTGGTATTCGAAATCCACATTCCAACAATTTGCATTAAAATTGTTTGAGCTAACAAAAAAAAATAAACCCGGGGCTCACCAGACAACCCCTTTAACTATTTTTACAAAAATGAGGATCCATCGCAACCGGTTCTTAGTAGTAGAAAACTAATTTCCAGCAATTTTGACTAAAATCGATTGAGCGAAGAAAAAAAAGAAAAAGGAACTTGCGAACTCACCCGACAGACGACTTGTTACACGGGTTTTATCGAAATGAGGATATATATAAAAAAATTAAATATTAATCAATTTTAATTATTTCATTTGAACCATTATATCCTTATGTTTAATATTATAATTATTTAATTTTTAAATTTAAATTATTATTTTTATATTATGTTCATTTTATATATTGTTAATATTTGTATTATATTCTTAATTTTCTATTTCCTGTTACTCAAAAACCTGCTTCCAGCAATTTTCAATAAAATCGTTTGAGCTGAGCAACAAAATTAAAAATAATCCCCATCAGAAAACTCTTTACACGAGTTTACCCGAAATGAGGATCCACCGCAATTGATTCCTGGTATCACTTGTGCTATCATTTGATACTAGTCACTATTCAGTAGTATCTCTATAATAAAGGCCAACATTTTCTATGCGATACGATACTCTAACGCATTAACAAATAGGAAGATCTCGCAGTTTTTTGTTGAGACCTATTTTATTTCAAAGAGCACCTCTCATACCATCATTTGATACTGTGCCTTAGTCCTGAAATCCAAAAATCCGTATACATATTCTATGTAATTCGATTTCATCACTGTGCCAATATTTACCAGAATCCTTAATATTGTATACTATAATTTATTAACAGTTTTAATATCTTTTTCTTCCTTATGTAAATATTTTTGATTGTACTTTTTTGATTTGCTCTATTTTATCGTAATTAAAGTTTCGATAATAGAATTTAATAAAAATAATTTCGTCTGTTGCCAGGTTTCCATTGTTAACATTGCTTTTACCGACTGTTTGTTTTTGTTAATTAAACAAATTTTATTTTTTGTTAAAAATTTCATATCGGTGAAAAAGTTTAATCAATCCGATTAATCAATTCGTCTGGACCGTACAAGGCCCAATATTTGTTGAAAAACAGATTTTTGTCAAGAATCGTCATTTCCGGTTAAATTTTTGAAATTTGAGCTGGGATTGTTGGAAAACAAAAATTAGAATCTATTAGTTCATAATCGTCATAATTAATTCAAAAGATATCGGCCAAAAATCACTCAATGCTCGAAAAATCTTTCATCCCGATTCTCTCAGTCATACCGTCTGGGCTGTAGAGAAGATAAATACATTTAATCTGCATGACACCACGCACAGACACAAGCACATACGAACACAAAAAGCTTTTTAAAAACTGTGTGTCTTGATTTCGGCGATATTGCGAATGGTAAATCTGTAAAAATATTATGTTGATAATTTTTCTTGATTACTATACCTACTTGAATTATTGGCTTCATTTGAATCTTACTTCGGTTAGTGGCAGCTATACAAGCTTTCGAAAATATACGCACGTATTAAAATTTACGTGTTAAAAAAACAAGAATAACAGAATTATCTCATCAGAATATACAAATCAATTAGATCATAATCAGAAGCGGTCAAATAAATAAATAAATACAATCAATGATTCATCTTGTCCACACTTATAACCGATTTTAATTGCATACTAAAACGTAATCGTTACTCATGAATTATTTAAATTTAAATCACCAATATTTATGTGTAAACTTAATGATATATGTCTCATCAAATCCAAATAATCATTTTAAACGTCCGCTCTATAAATTTTCAATGATATCATTCACTTGCACTACGAGTGTACACGAGACAGTGCAATAATTAAAATTTATAGAAAGAATTAACAAATGTAAGATCACTTTATCATAATTATTCTCAATTCGCTGAACATATTTTATAATTTATTCAATTATGGTTTCCACAAAAAAAACTAAAATTTAATCCTGTATATAGTGGTAATAAAAGTAAAGTCAATAAATTTTACAATTATTTATAACCAAATAAAAAAATAGCCAATTTTATGGATGGTTTTGAATTTAATTTTTTCTACGCCAACCAAATAATAAATTACAAATTCAATTTTTTATAGTTTTTTGATAACATGCAACCAAAATTTTAAATATTTGATTTTTATATATATATATATTGGAATATGTAATAATTTAGTTTTCGATGTATGTATAGAACGCAGCCTGTACGAAAAATTAGCCAATGCGGGCTTCTGGGAAAAATTGCGTGTGAAATATTTTACAAGCCGAAATTCGTATGAGGCCCTCTTTATAAATATTTTGGTATACCAATATCAATTATCAAAAATGTACTATTATTTATTTTTAGCAATATAATAATAAAAATAAATTTTTATTATAATTTATGAATAATAGTGAAAACAAATTCGTTACTCTTGAAAATAAAATTGCGTTATGTAATTTTATTTAAATTTTATCACGTAAAACATAACAAAACAACTTTTATAGTTTAGAAAATCAATAATATAAAATTAAGCACAATTGAAATGTAAATTGAATACAAACTAAAATTTTGTGGTTTTTAGAAAACGTTTTACGATCCTAGATATCTTAACTATATAAACAATAATTACATATTAATATAATTAGGTCAATTACTGATAATCATTATTTTTCTATTTTCAGAATTTAATACTTTAACTATAGGTAAGTAATTTTTGGTTAATTAAAAATATATTTCTATACCCTCATTCTATAACCAAAATAATAATATTATTATGTCCCACCATAATAGACTACTGCACTTTTAAATACATGCTTAAATTTATAATTTATTAAAGAACCACAAATCATTAAATTTTTGAATGCTCATATTACTGCCAAATTAATTATTGAAATTTATGTGGAATGCGGGACACCAAGCATAAGTTCTATTTTTAGCAATGTGATCGTACCATATTTCTTTACTAATTTTTGGATGCCTTATGTTTTCTATATATTGGGGGTACAAATAAGTTTTGAGGTTTTTTTTTATAACTGCGAAGCTTTTTTCAGAGAAATTGGTACAATGTATTTTGTTCAACGTATTGTCGATCGTTAGCTACGACTTTTTTCTCCATCTTTTTCCCCAAATTCCACGTGTTTTGAGGCGAACCAAGAATCGGCCCAATTTATGGTTTCTTCGTAAGCAGTGAATTGCTGCTCGGCCAGTGTTAGTTGAAACGGGCAAATTCTGGTGAATACGGTGAGTAAGGTAGGACCAGTGTTGTACGGTATTGTTTACACCGCGTAGAAAATAATATTGTATAGAGAATGTGTGTAGACAATGTCGAAATGTCATTTGGCTCCATGAAGCTTCATTTGGGTGGCTTCATTTGCAAGTGGCAGCACTATCACTAAAGAGAATTAATTTTGTTATGTTATTACCACCGGGAATTTTTCATTCATGATGTTCCACTTTTTTCACTAAATAAAATATCTCAGCGGAATAAAATATTAAAAGTGATCCTTAAAATGGCAAATTGATTGATCTCCGAAATAAAGGAACTCGGTATATGAAATCATGAAATTTAACAATAATCTGTCTATCCGCCATTTCTTCTACTAGTAACCTATACTTTCGGTTGTTATTCTAATAGCTTAGATCATACTGAGACTAAATGGAAAATTTGGGTAAAATTCATAGACAAGAATTTTCACTACAATTTTTTGATTTTTGATATCTCAAAAACTTTCACTAGTAATCAATACTTTCGGTTGTTTTTGTAGTAGCTTAAGTCATACTGAGTCATATGTGGGAAATTTGGGGAAAATTTATGGACTAGAATTTTTACTAGAATTTTTTAATTTTCTGCGGCCAAACAAGTTATTTTCAGTTTTTGGCCAATATCTCAAAAACTTCCACTATAGTAACCAATACTTTCGGTTGTTTTTCTTATAGCTTAGTTTATACTGAGACTATATGGGAAATTTGGGGAAAATTCATGGACTAGAATTTTCAATAGAATTTTTTGATTTTCTGCTGCCTATATGGCAGTTTTTGAGATATTGGTCAAAAACTGAAATTCACATGTCCATGAATTTTCCCCAAATTTCCCATATTGTCTCAGTATGACCTAAGCTACTAGAAAAACAACCGAAAGTATTGGTTACTAGTGGAAGAAATGGCGAATAGACGGATTATTGTTAAATTTCATGATTTCATATACCGAGTTCCTTTACTTCGGAGATCAATCAATTTGCCATTTTAAGGATAACTTTTAATATTTTATTCCGCTGAGATATTTTATTTAGTGAAAAAAGTGGTACACAATGAATGAAAAATTCCCGGTGGTAATAACATAACAAAATTAATTCTCTTTAGTGGTAGTGCTGCCACTTGCGGCAAGTAGCGCAATCTCTTATTTTCCACTGTCAAAATTCCGCTATCTTATACAGCATAAAAACGGTATGGTAACAAAAAATAATATTCCTTTCAGATACTTTAGCTGTCTTGGTACAATTTTAGAAATATTCGTAAAAAGTTTAAAACCAATGCTAAAAAGCAGAACGAAATACGCGGTTAAATTTTAAACCAAATACAAATCTGTCAAAATAAACTACTTTGAACTACGGTACTTCAATAAACAATATCATCATGCTATAAAATATTAAAGCACAAATTCATGGAAGCCAATCATGTGGCCGCGACTAAGATAATGAAGGTTGATACAGTACCCTTTACAAAGATATGTGTGCATTTAGCCTCGTACGACGTTATGATTATCGGTGAAGCCGATACGTAGTCACATTTTATTTGATCTCGTTAAAATACATCTTGATTTACTAAGATAATTACGCGAAGTGAATTAGATCGGCAAATGTGTAGCATCTATACTGAAGCAGGTGTTAAACACCAGGGATTAAATTTAAGGGAGCTATACCGGTGTATGCTTATTTACCGATATGCAAACAACGAGAAGTTTTAATTATACTACGGGCGCTAATTTGTGAGTGATATACGAGCAACTCAAACAATTTACGAAAGGGGAATCGAATCGCTATATGGTTGACGTATGTGAGGTTATCCTCGGATTTTATCCCCAAAATTAAAAAAAATAACTCTAACTTTTGTGTAGCCCTGCCCCGTTTTATATTATATTTTATATTATATTTTATTATATTTTATTCCAAATATACTTCGTATGTGAAGTTAGCCCCGAATTTTATTATATGAAAAATAAAAATGTTTATTAAAATTACTTTAATTCGCAAAACACACGATAATTATTACTATAAGATATGCTAGGAAAGTTTTAAAATAAACGTAATAATTTAATAAAATGAAGTAATGTAATTTTTAAATTGACTCTTAAATTTGTTAGACTATGATAATTTGGACAAATACATATCTCACATTTAAAAAAACACGAAAAAATCGTACACAGTTAAAAATAAAAGGATTGTATCTTCTTTTCCTATCCTTCTGCGGAATAACTATACGTCCATCATTTTCTAAGGATTAAAATTATACTTCCCAAATAAATAAAATTTATACTTTCAAAATTAAAATAGTTTTGTCCTAATTTTAACAAATTTTATTTTTGTCCAAAAGATTAAAATTCATCTATCTGACAATGATAATTTTTATTCTTTGGCCGAGTGTCAAAAGCACTCAAATATAAAATAGCGTTTGCTCTTTGAAAATGACTTAATTTGCTCTTTTTGGTGTATAAAAATTTAGGCACAAAGAGTTACATTTATTTAATTAAAAGATTTAAATAAATACTAATCATTACTATATTTTATACAATTCAGGGAAATATTTTATTCTTTTTACAAATCAAATTGAACGTTTTTTTAAATTGAAATTTGAGTAAAAAAAAGTAGAAATTTTGAAAATAAAACATAGTTTTTTTTTAAAATATTGGCAATATCTATAATATACAATAGTTTATGAAAATTACGTAGATTCTTTTGCCTATCCGCCCGCATCGGATTTATGAAAATCCTAGCGTGTTCCTAAATGTTAGGTGAAGTATCAAGCCGATTACATTCCATGTGGTTAGTTCCATCTAACTTGTTTTTGTCTAAATAAATTAAATATTTATAAAAAAAATTGTCAAATACGTATTTCTATTATTTATTTACTCGTACATTTTCAAACAAAAGGCAATTTCCATCCGTGTTCCTGTAGTGTGATTGAGTGCGGGCTGGCTGTTGATGTAAATAAATGTGTTTTTTAAAAGTAAATAAATGTTTAAAAATAAGTGGGACTAATTATAATCAAAAACTACATAAATTGTGTAGAAACAAAAATTTACCTCTTATTTTAAAGCAGAACCTTTTCAAACGATCTGCATCTGATAACTAGTTTTTTAAGTCGAAATTACTAAAACTAAATCAAAATATTATTACCAAAAGGATTGCCATCCCTTATTACTCCACAAAAGTAATAGAAAAGATAAAGACATAAAATTTTAAATTTAAAAAGTTTTCTGTACTGCAAAACATATTTATTTATGTTTTTAAATTCTAAATAATTTGTTCAGATTTTTATGCATAACTGAATAAAAATGACAAAATATTTTTATACTAAAAAGGACAAAATATGATTTTCTCTTCAATTTTTAGTTAAATAAGTATGAGGACCAGTTATTATCAGCGGTTTTATCATAAGTTTGACACCGCTAGTAGGAATACCATTATTTTAGAAATGTATCTAAAAACTGTATAAGAACACGATTGAGAAGAACGGAACTCCAATTAACGTCTATTAATTGCCCACGTGCTTATCCTTTATTTGCGTTAGGCCTAAAATAAGATTGAAAGTTTAAAGCCTCCGTCACGTGCGCGACAATTTTTTTATAGTGTTGAATAAAATTTGTATTTTGTTTTAAAGGTATTATTTGAGCAAAAGGTATTCAGTGATAAGATTAACCAACGTAACAATGAATATATTACACGCACGAACCGTTCTAAAATTATAAATTTCTCCTAAACACTCGTAATATATCTTAATTTTTGAGTTTCAGTTCCCCACGACATGTGGGATCTTTTAGCTATACAAAATATGTCTATATACAAAATCATATCACAATGATATCAGTTTGAGTGGAAACAGTAAGCTGTTGAAAGTAGGCTGAACCTGTTGTGTGTTGTAGTGTACATATTCTCATAGCCGTTTTGTTACTTTGATTATCTAGAAAATTGAACTTGAAATGGGTTAGGTTTAATCTGGATGTCAAGAGTTACAGCATATGTGTTATACTCGTACAATATCAACAAATTTTATCTGTATTTACATTTCCATTTATTCTACTCGAGGCGTCTAATTTCGAAAATTATCCGCTAAATATTTTGAGATTACCGTAAACGATCTCTAGAAAGTTTATGGTTGAAAAAAATTAAAATTAAATATTTTTGTTGAGAGACAAAAAAGAATTGTAGTTGAGAGCTATGGCTATATGACCGGGACAGAATAAAGGCACAATAAATCGTGATTCAGTTCCGATAAATTGATATATGTACTTGTATTGATGCGAACGATATTGAGATGCAACTTAGTTGGGATGACCTTAGAATTTAAGAGTTAGATTAAAATTAGCATATCAATCGTAATTTACTAAAAATGTAAGATAAATTGATTATTTTAAGCTTAAATTTTCGATGTAGTTTAGTAACACAATAATTAAATAATTTGTTTAAAAATAAAAAATGTTTCAATTATTTAAAATAAATTGATTATTTATACTTTTAAGCTTAAAGCGTGGGAAAAATCGTTTGAATATTTTATATATACAAAATTGGAAAATTCCTTAAAGTTCAATGATTAAAGTGTTATGGTTGTAAAGTACATCAAATGAAAGGCTTTAGTGATGGTTGACCAATTAAAAAGTTGCAGTTCTTTTTTCGTGTAGAAAGACTGTGAAAACTTGTTTGGATTTCATTCATAAAATATTTCGAAAAATTTCTAAAAATTCAACGATTAAAGTGTCATGATTGGAAAGTAGATGAAATAAAAGGTCTTAGTAATGGTTAATTTTGGAAAAAAATTCAGGTCACTTTTCACGTGGAACGCCTGGAAAAACTCGTTTTAATTTATCATACATACAAAATTTATTAAATTGAAATTAGAAGCTTAAGGTGCCGTGAATGGATAGTATGTGAAATGAATGGTTTAAGGAATGGTTACCCATGAGCAAAATTTCAAGTCACTTTTCTTGTGGAGAGCCTGGGAAAACTCGTTTGAATGACACTTTAAATGTAGAATTCTTAGAAAATTTCAAATTTTGTATATGATATATTCCAACGAGTTTCCCAGGCTTCACATGAAAAGTCACTAAAATATTTCCAGAAGTAATTATCACTAAGGCCTTCCATTCTACTTCCTGACCAAAACACTTTAATCGTTCAATTTTTAAAAATTATCCAATTTTGAATATACGACATAGTATATTCAAACCAGTTTTACCAGGCTTTCCACATGAAAAGTGAACTAATTTTTTTTCATGGGTAACCATTACTAAATTACTTGAAACGCAAAATTTTTTAAATTTTGTATGTATGATTTATTCAAACGAGTTTTCCCAGGGTTAATGAAAAGTGGTCTGAAATTTTCCCAAAAAAATTCACTTTCCAAACATGAAACTTTAAACGTTGAATTTTTAAAAATTTTCGAATTTTGTATGTATGTTATATTCAAACGAGTTTTCCCGTGCTTTTCACATCAAAAGTTAACTGAAATTTTTACCAGAGATAACCATCACTAAGTCTATAATTTTAGCTACTTTCTAAACATTACAATTTAAACGTTCAAGCTTTAGAAATTTTTCAAATTTTGTATGTATAATTTTTTCCAAGCTTTCCACGTGAAATTTTTCCAGAGGTAGGGAACACAAAGACTTTTAATTTAAATTACTTTCCAACCATGACACCTGAAACGGATAATGTTTAGATATTTTCTAATTTTACATCTATGATATATTCAAACCAATTTTTCCAAGCTTTCCACATGAAAAGTGAACTGAAATTTCTCCTAGAAGTAACCATCAATAAGTCTTTTCATTTAATTTAGGTTTTAACCGTTTAACGTTCAATTTTTACAAATTTTCCAATTGTATATGTACGATATAATTAAACGACTTTCCCAGGCTTTCCACATGACGTTTAACTGAAATTGCTTTCCAGACGTTTAACTGAAATTTTTCAATTGTGTATGAATGATATTCATACTAGTTTTCCAATAGGAAAATCAATTTTTCCGAACATTAGTTTATTGGTTTAGATTTAACGGTTTTAGTTGAAATTTTGTATTTGCGTTGTAAAAAACAGATATTTTTGGTATAAAAAAATACTTTAGGCTGAAAAATATCAACTGGGAAATATAGGCTGAGATATTTCGCCTGAAAAACGTCAGCTGATGAATTCCGGTTGAAGTATACTGGAAACTATTGTGGCTAACTTAACCATCGTCTTCAGTTTTTAATATAAATGTCAGTTTTACTGACTTCAATAATTTGTTACACTGGGACATCACCAGATGTTAAGTCAAGTGATATTCGATTAGGTTTGTGGAAAACAGTTCAACATTTTTCAGATTTACATACGTATAGGTTTAAAATATGCAATTTAATAGTCGACTTTATAACATTTAGAAATTACACCAGACAGAACAATAGGTATTACCAAGTGTGTAATAAATTATGTTTTTGTGTCAAATTAGATGGAATTTGCGGATCAGACGATACAGGCTTCAGGTATTTAACATAAATGTCGATTTTACCACATTTAATAATTTATTACACCAACTCGCCACAGTTCATTAATTGGGTAAATTAATTAACAACCCCGGAGCAATGAACAAATTTTTTAGGGAAAACTGTAATACTAAAAATGAAAGCCAAACGTTTAATATCTATTATGGAAAAAATGCTCATCGGATGATAATGAAATTTGTGCTAAAATGTTATTAAATAAATACACTGTTAAATTTGTTATTTTTCCAAAAGAAAATTATAAAATTGCGCACGATTTTAAATGCAGTACCGCCGAATCTAGAAATATATCTGATTCTAACTGACATACATATTTCGGAAGAAAGGGCTTAGACTAGCACTACTAAGATGCTAGTCCATGCCCTTTCTTGAACACAAGAAATACATTTAACGAAATGCTCCAATTCAATATCCTAAATGACGGTACTATCGGTCATAGATGAAAACAATAGTAAAAGTATATCCCTTTTGTGATTGACTAACACAATTGTGCGGGGAGGCCAAAAGTACCATATCAAAAATTTAGTGTTGTATGTTTATTGAACCAACTTACACATTTGTAAATTCCTTGTTAACTTATTTTCGTCCGAAAAAAACACTATATCTATACACACAATTGTGTTGGTTTTACTTCAAATCAAGCGAAATTTTTTATCAACAATGCCATTACATACAATGGTTTTTTACTCACACATTTGTGTGGGTTGGACTAAAACTGAGCCAATTTTTTTGTTTTCTTGGTTGAAAAAGGGATATGTTAAGATTGCTACACCATGTCCCGCTATACCCAAAATTATATAATGAACCTATAGATTACACTTGCAACTTGGACGCAAATTGAGGAACGTCGCCAGCGAATATTACCACATGCCAAGAGAATCCGCCTGAAAATCGAAAGAAATATAGAGAGCGAAACAAATAAAGATTATGGCAAGAAACAATAGAAAAAAATGCACCGTAGATAGTTTTGACGAGACTGCAGTGGCAGTAATAGCATTTGTATAGAAACAGGTGCACACGGAAAATTTACAAACTTACTACCAATAAGCGATACTTCTTGTTCAGTCTTAACCCCAGAGAATTGGCAGAAAATATCGAAAAATTCTTCGAGGTCAATTGCGTAGAAAATAATGTGAAAAAATAATGACAAGGTGGGCCATTTGTTAGCCCTTTTTTCCTTTGTAAATAAAACATACATTTTAGGATGAAAAGTCCAACTTTTTTATCGATAATGAAGATGTTCTGAAGAAGAATGAAACACCATATCGTTCATATGCCCACTAAATCCAGGCTTCTTGATGGCCAAGAAACTTCACAATTTATTGAAATTAAACGATCAGCAAATTTTGTTGACAATAAATGAATTGTTCCATGACTTGCATGCATGTCGCCTCGTCTTGTTGAAACCCTCAATAGAGCAGGTTATGACTCAGTAAATTTAGACCGTATCAAGGTTTCTTCTAGAATTGACGATACAACCTTTTTAAAATATTCATCAAAATTGTAAAGTTTCTAAGATCTATAAAACCTAGTAAGTTTTAAATGAAATATCTGAAATGATTGGACTATTAGAATTTTAAAAAAAAACAATTAGAGAAAACTGAAAAGTTACCGGTCCGCTTCCGAGAATATGCGTACATATTTTTCTTCATTAAATTGACTCAGCTGTGAACAATTGCGAGGCAAACAATTAAAAAAAAATTCGCACAAACATCAACAAATAATAAAAAAAATTCTAATTTTAAATCTTATCTTATCTTACCAGCAACAAACACATTTGAATAACAATATTACACATTTATTGTATAGTATATATAATATTCATAAATCACGGTGGTCCCTAGAAAGTGTGATAACCTTTACGATGCGCTGTGCTATTAGAACTTGAACTTTTATGATAAAGTGAACAATTAGAAACTAATTCATTTGTGTGGCTTAAAATATATTATGAAAAATTGTGGAATATGAAAAATTGTGGAATTGAATAAAATTAATTCATATTTGACTTATTAAGCAAAATAATTATTTATTTATTTAACCAACAGTATTAATTTACATCTGGTATTTAAAATTAGGTTTATTAATATAAATCAAATTTGAATAAAAAAATGTTTAGAACTCTTTTAAATTCATCTCTGGACAAATTAAAATCGAACACGGTAGATACATTATTAAATACACGGCTAGAATTACAAACCGGGTCTGACATACCAAAATTAGACCCATGGAAGTGCAGATCAATCACTAAGCCTCGGTGTCTGAGTGATCTCACTGAGGCACGTATTGAAAACAAGGACAGTAGATATGAACAATTAATTCGGCCCATTATAATGTCGCGCACAAACATTTCGCAAGAAATTTGTCTTCGGACGAACAATGGTTCAATATTCAGTAACAAACAACGGCCTAGATACGGCGGAAGCACATAATTAGGAGCGTTTACCTCTCGAGGAAGTCGCCTTAAGGCAAACAACATAAATCGCTTCTGGATTGATTCTATACGGTTTGATTAATTGTTATAGTACGGATTCCAGACAATTGACGCATACTCCAAGTGCGATCGAACAAATGAAGCGAAGAGGACTTTTAGATTATATGGATCATGAAAATCTTTGGAGAAACGGATTAAAAACCCTAACATTGAATTAGCCTTATTAATACATCTGTCAATATGGTCCTTAAACGATAAATCTCGTGAAAACAAAACCCCTAAATATAGAAAAGAATGAACTCGCTCTTAATTAAAACAAAAGGATAATTTTCCAATTTAATTAATTCAACTAGTCTTGATTTTACATTACAATTATCTGTGTAATTTCTAATTATAAATAAATAAAAATTGTTTTAAGATAATATTGGTCGGCAAAATAAACGGGACTTTGGAGGAAGCGTGTTCTCACGTTGGAAGAAGTGATCAGCAAATGAGCTTTGAAATTTTTGAAGATGTGCTGGTAGCAGCATCAAATTACCCACACACCTAAATCATATCTGATCGACCTAAATCGGTAAAAAATATGAAACAAAGAAATAATATTTCTGAAACTGAACTGATTTTTTGAAGACGATTAGCAAGATGTTCAGAATTGAATGGTAGACATTTTGAATATTTACTAAAATAACAATTTGTTGTTTCTGTTTTATTTCCATTTTTATTTAATTTTAGCAGTAGTCAGGAATAATATATGTGTGGCTCTCACACCTTGTTTCAAAATTCACCTTATAAATTTATTTAAAATTGATTAGCACCGGAATGGTTAGTTGGGTATAAACCAATTTTTTGTAAAAAAAATTTATTCTTAGAAGAAAATGAAAATAACAAAATATAGTTTGTGTTTTTTTCGTTGAGAGAAAAAGAATAAAAAATAGAATTCAAAAAATGATAAAAAGTTATTATAAAAATAAATATTATTAAATATCTTAAAATATTAGTGTCTGTGTATAAACTTATTTAAAAGCTTGGTGGGGCTATAAACTACCAAATATGCATCTCATTGTTTCTAAACTCTACATAACGAAGTAAATGGCAAAGTGTCGTCTACTAAATGTAAGCTCCTCTTACAGACTGCAATGAATTAAACAATTTCTGATACCTGTTTTAACGAAATTATTTCTTCTATATGCATTTTAACTCCAGAAATTAAAAACACCCTGTACTAAATATTCATAATAAATTTTAATATTGCTCGGGATGGTCTTCCGGCAGAATTATGGTTCTTTTTACTAAAAAAAATTCAGCTCACACGATTTAAAAAAAAATTGATATGAGTTTTCAATTAGACGTGGTCTAGTAGGTTAGGATATATTTTTCTAAAAAAAATGTGCCAGGAATTAGTTAAGGCACCCCGGTCGAGCCCAGATTGGAAAATTTAATGAGGGGGTTTCTGTGGGCCAGGAAATAATCACCATTGGAGACGATTACCAAATCAATGATTACTTTTTTAAACTTTATCCGACTCAATCGATTTTAAAAGAAAATTGCGAGACGTTTGTGTTTTAGCATTATTGATATTTTTCCCCATTTTAAGGTGGATTCAGTGTTGCGTTCTTTCGTTCCTTCCTTCGTTCTGAAATATTTTGAAACAAATTTCATTGGTTAAAAATGTCGTTTTTTTTCTTGTGAATTTTTTTCGGCTTCTTTGATTGATTTAAAAAAATTTCAGAAGGAAGGAAGGATCGAACGAACGCAACACTGAATCTAGCCTTACTTAGACTATATCCGAAATCTAAAGTTATTGCTTTTCTGCGGCAATTTTTGAAATTAGATGCACAACAAGTGTTTATTTAGAGATTTCATTTGCATTACATCTTTGCAAAAGGGATTACTCGATTACGGTGCAAATCATGTATATTCGTAAGTATTTTTAAATGTTCGGTTTTTATTTTAATTGTATATTTTTAATAAAAATTGTTGAGAGATTTTGTGCTAAACGATTTCTAAATTGTGATGGAACTCCGAAAATGGAACTGGAAAATGAATAATGTGGAAGGTACAAATTGATAAAAAGGAATGCAATGAATCCTTTGTTATAGTTACTTTACAGGAAAGGTGGCTTGAATTTCAATCAATCAGACATGATAATAAGAAAATAAGTTTACAGGTTATTCGGTGGGCCGTCATTTAGCCGAATACCACTAAGTCATTCATCTGTTGAGATAAAATTCGGTTAAAATGATGATTTGGGAATCTCATATAAAGCTATTCCAAAAAAGTTCAGGATGTGTTTCTTTAAAATGAATAATTTGGATGAAACTATAAGCCATTTCTGAAATGACTAAATTGAAACTCAGTCAAAACAATGAAAAAGTTATATTTGGTTGAAAATTTACAGTATTAGAATATTTCAATACAACGATATTAAATTCTTTATATTGAAAGATATTAGATGATAGAGCGATTGCTAGATAATAGAGTATTATATCAGAAGCCATCCATACTAATCTAAATCAGAAATTAAAAAAATTGAAAAATGAAAAAACGATAAATTTAATTTGCGATAAAAGAGATGTAAATTTCGTTAGTATCGAAAAAAGTGATGTTGCCACATCCCATCGCAGTTAAAAAGTTATGGAATTCAAATATGTTGCAAATTACACCTACAACTCGAACTAACCACAACGTCATCGATTGAATGATCGTTTTGTGAACCCAATTCTCAATTTAGATTATATGAAAATTGCGAGAAGAATACCAGGAGCTGAAGAGTTTGAAGTCACCAGTAGTTAAGTCTGCATTGGAGAGTTAAACTCGCTTAGTCGACACTTGTCCGACACTATGATGGCAGCTTTCCTCTAAAAAATCATACAATGCGTGTTTCGCATCGTTCGCATACGTTCGTTTAACGTATCTAGAATTTCTTTCTAGATACGTTAAATATTTACTTGACGCAAATGGAAAATTAATATTTGTCTTCTATTTTTATAATAATTATTACATAATTTCATTATACGAAAAACATTTATGCTATTTATATAAAAATGATAACAACTAATTAAGATAAGCTCATGTTTACTTCTGCATACCGTACAGATAAAAAAAATACCACACAAACCACTCGCGAATTTTGCTTGAATGCAAATCGGGTTTATTTCAGAATTTATTATCAGTTTAAGAAAATTTACCTTATCAGTAAACAATTATACAGTAGCCAAAATAATTCATTCACAAATATTTGAGTTTATCTCGCGGTTGTTCCGTACACGGAAATGCGTAAACTGGGAGATTACATATAAAATTTATATGTATTACACATTTGCGTCCTTTTCTTGGAGATTTGGATTTAAACTGAAATTAATTTGCATTTCTTTTGTTTATATATTATATGGTGCAATAAAACATATTGGCCATAGCAGGTCATAATTAAAGAAGGATGCGGGTTTAAATACAATAACTAATAAGCCGAATGAGTCATAAGGACTTAACATAGTTGTGTTTTATGTAGATGATATCATAAATGATAATGACGTCATAAAACACAACTATGTTAAGTCCTTATGACTCATACGGTTTGTTATGATATCATAAAATTTTGTTTATTCATTATACCTAATTTTTATTTATATATAATTATTTTTTTAGTTTTAAATATAAATTTCAGGATTAAAAAAAACGTTTTTTATTTGGGTTTTTATTAGTTTCGAAAATTGGTAATAAACTCATTATTTGTTAACCGATTTTCGATGTTTTCAATCTCCTCTACTTACCACTATTTTTATTTAGGCTGAGAAAATTTTTTAAATAATTTTTCTCTTCGTGTGAAAGTGACAAATTGAAAAAATACCGTTTTTATCGAACTTCGCGCTCAAGTCGCGACCTCTAAACCACCTCCGATCGCTCCCAATATTTTTTCAGTTCAAGTTTTTAGAATAACCATACATTTCTAGAGGTGTCCTGTTAGATATCTCAACATTTTTTTTTGCCTCATACAAGCAAGGACCACCCTAGTGTAAACTCTAGGTAATACACTACATATGCGAAAAATAAAAATGTTTAATAAAATTATTTTAATTCGCAAAACACACGAAAATTATTATTAACATATGTTATGAAAGTTCTAAAATAAATGTAATAATTTAATAAAATGAAGTGAGGTACACTTAATAAACGCTTGTTTTTTATTTCGCAAAAATTATTGTGTTTATTAAGTGTAAGTGTGTTTCGCCAAGTGCCTATGGCAAATAGTGTAAAAAGTATGAGGTTAAGTAATTTTTAAATTGGCTCATAAATTTGTCAGGTTATGATAATTTGGTTATAAAACGGGCAAACACATATCTCACTTATAGGAAAACACCAAAAAACCATACAGTTGCTACCTAACGAAATGTGTCTCCGAGCACAATATTTCCGCGTAATACATTTTTGACCAAAATTAACATTTTAATTTGACATGTTAAAAATATTATACTGTCGGAGCAGATCTACATTTTTTTTCGAACAGCCGCACTCGTACGTCACTTTTCGCAAAATATGAACAAAATCGTACCGTTGCAATCTACCGAAATAAACTTAAAACAAAATATTTCCTAATTTCGTTAGGTTGCAACTGTACGATTTTGTTCATATTTTGCATTATTTTGTCCAAGTTTGGCATGACGTATGGGTCTGGCTATCTCAAAACCACTTAGCTATGATCTAACAAATTAACACTTTTGACATGTTAAATTAAAATGTTATTTTTGATCAAAAATGTATTACTAAGAAATATTTTGTTTGGATAAAAATTAGTTTTAGCCCAAGGAGAAAATTATTTTGATTAAATTTTATTTAATTTGGAATATAAAACACATTCTTTTCGTAAACTTAAATATTATTCTCGCTTATTAAATGTTTTTTATTCTTTATTCTTTTATTTAAAATAAATTTTAGTCTTTCGTGTTATTCTTTACATAAATAAAAATTTGTCCTTTTAATGATAATGTTTATCTAAAGTACTCATAGAGTAAAGTACTCACATTGACTCAATATCTGGTTGCGAGCCTGGTGTAATAAATTATTGTCTGCACATCTGAAATGATTAAATAAATGTTTACTTTAATCATGTTTGTTCCAGTTAAAACCAAAAACTACTTAATTCGCCTGGATGGGACTGATTACAGTATTTTAAATTTTATAAAAAAAAATTAAAGGACATTTTATATTTTAGTAGTTTTCCATTTTGATTGAAATCAGTGTTTAGTGTTAAAAATTGTTTTTCGGTAAAACTTCCAATTAGGCAAACAATAGGGGTGTTCTTGAATAACCCAACGAAATGGAATTTATTTTGTAATATATTCTGGCCCAAGAAACATCCCGATATCATAGCTACACCATAAGATACAATTTTAGCCGTGCAGGTTTAATTATAAGCTAAACTGACCACTCGTTCCTCGAAAACGACAACTGCAGTAAAATCAGGATAAGTTATAATAAAAGTGTAATAAATTATGTTATAAGTCCTAATTAGGTCGCTGTATAGGTATAAAAGACCCCTGAATGTCTACTTTTACCTATACTATTACAATAATTTTACTGTTGTATTTTTTGGGTTAGTTTGTATTATTTAACTTGCTTGAGAAGAGAGAAACAATAATTCTAGATTGCTGGTTTAACCCGTTGGGACCTTGCGGCAACATATGTTGCTAAGGCTCTCGTTTGTTTACGCTATCACATTTGCGTTTTATACATTTTTATCCAGTTGTCTCTTTCTTTAATGTAATATAATTTTTTTGTCATTTTTCCCTCCAAATGTACATGAAATTAGTATAAATATTAGTGATTTTAGTGTGTCAAGGACCGAAAAAATTGTACTGCTGAAAACATTTTTTGGAGAGTATTATAATATCGATAAAATTTAGATATATTTCTCACCTGCTTTTGGGTAAATTATAAAATTGTCATGACCAAAAATATTGCCAAATATACTGAATTGCTAGAGATTTGAGATCGATGAGTTTGATGTTGATGTGGCAGATACCGGGATCATCACGGAGGATGAGGACGGGGTTGATGGTTAAATTGAATATCTGGTATTTAACAGCCATAATGAAACTGAGTATGTAGATCGACAAAATAATTATAAAATCATCGAAAAGTAAGATATAGCTTTGAAACGACGTCTATTTAAACCAGCACTTTTCATTTTTGAAACAATTGAACTAATTCTAACTTCGATGGAATCCAGAACGCCTTTACAAATATTTGAAACATATATGCCACTGCAAATTTATGAAGAAACTGCAATTTATACTAAGATGTACACTATACAAAACCCGCCGGGAATAATAAAATTATCACGATATAGGATGTTTTGGAGCCGACAGTTACAAATACAATCAATTGCATCAATCATGACCAGGGACAGGTTTTTCTGGCTTAGATCTCATGTCCACTTTATTGATAACGAAACAATTCCGCGCGATTGTAGTGATGCAATTAATATAGCTCGATCAGTTATCAATTGTTTAAGATGCTGATGCTTAGAATTGCCGGTAGAACTGTTTCTTTTGATGAACAGATAATACCATTTCAAGCTTTTTTGCATACTAAGCAATATGTTAAGAGCAAACCATCTACTTGGGGTCTCAATATATTCGTTTTGTGTGGAAAATCATAATAACTATTTTAAGTTTCTAAGGAACAAAACTAATAACATGATTAATCAAGCCAAACAAAGTTTCTATTTTGGTAATGTGTATAACTCAAGAATAACCTGGAAGAACTTGAAAAAGCTTGGTGTTTTATCTTCCACAGACAACACAAATATTATATTTTTTGCTGATGACATTTTAATTGGGTTAAGCAAATTTGGGGATTCGGTAGGTGTTCTACCTTTACCTGATTTGGATTTTTGCGAATTTGTTGACAGTAACTGTTTTTTTTTTGACTGTGTAGATGCTATTTGTGCTGTGACACCTGATCTGAAAGCTTATGATTTAATTGATTTTAAGATAATAACATTTTTTATAGATTTATTTCTTCCGCATATTACATTCATTATCAACCAGTGTTTTACAAAATCTTTTATTCCGGATTTATGGAAAGTGGCCTCTATCATTCCTCTGCCTAAAAAAGAGATTGTATCTAATATTGGGGACATTCGTCCAATTAGTATTTTGCCTGCTCTTTCAAAGGTTTTGGAGAAGGTTGTGCAATCGAAAATTCAAGAGCATCTTAAACAATTTGATTTTTTATGTAAGTACTAATCAGGATATAAAACTGGTCATAGCACTACTACAGCTTTAGTGCATATTATTGGTCATCTTTCTGCTATGCTTGATAAGAAAAATTCGTTTTCGATTTTGATTTTGTTGGACTTTTCAAAAGCATTTCATGTTCATTTGTTATAGAAACTTTACTAGTATTATAAATTTTCTAAATCTGCCATTAAATTAATACATTCGTATCTGAGTAATCGAGAGCAGTTTATAAGATGTGGCTAAACATGAATGCCCTGTAATAGGGTTGTACAAGGATATGGAGTTTCCACTCGCGATGAGCACCCCTTTTGTTACAAAGTTTTTGTTATTTATCCGATGAGAGGTCCTGATGCAGTCGTCAATAGCCTGGCTAGAGCTCACGGTACGGGGTGGGGTTGACAAGACTTCATCGGACCTTGCTAGACTGCGTATCTTAACTGCTTTTTCCCCAAAAACGAACTGTTTAGACCAACTACCGAAGCCATACTTACCCATCAACTCATCTCATCATTTTAAATCTCTAAACAAACACTTTAAATAAATATGAACTCCAAAATATAAATTTGATTGGACAATAATTATGCAATAAATCCATATTTAAAAAAAAAATATTATAATGATTAGAAATATACAGATCTTGAAACTATTTAATTAATATATAAAATAAGAAAGAAAAACTTAACTTAAACGTTGGGCGCCATTGTTGAGTGAATGCCTTCACGAAAATTCGCAGCGTAGATCGTTTATAATTTTATGGTCAATATTTTTAGCGGAACACAACGTGCGTATTTATCATGGCATGCCGCCTTTAGCCATTTTTAATTTGGAGGTATGTAGTTTTAATTTTTAATATTATATTTTATTATCATTTTACGAATTAGGATAAATTTTATTAATTTTATTATTATTAGAATTGGATTGATTTCAATTATTAGCTTAAAAGTATTATTTTATAAATATTATTATATTATTATAACACAACTTAGTCCCGTTATTTATTCAGATTTTATTTATAGTTTAATCAAAACTATTCATACGAATTTTGTATTATTTAATGTCTAACTACACGCGTATTATAGAGACTAGTAGGATTTTATATAGTTTTTATGGGACACTTTATCAATTCAAGATAACTAAATTTCATATATAAGATTAGGTGAGTACATTTACGAAAAAAAACTGTACATTAAAGACAACTGTACTCTAAACACATGGGCCTTTTCTTAAATTTGTAATTTTTTTAAATTAACTTTTCACTTTGAAAAAAAAGGATACACGAAAGTTTATCACTGCAAATAAGTGTTTCACTGCAAATTAAATTTTAAGTTTTTATACACTATTCACTAGTTTAGATATCCATTAAGTTTTTATATTTTGTACCGGTTACATTATCAGGCCACTTTCACGAAGTCTATGTAAAACGGCAGAAATTAAAAATTATTCTGCTTTTATGTAACGCACTATATACATATCACATTACCATTAAAGTATATTGTACATATCATTTTAATGCACGATATTATTATATAAATTTAGAGTTAATTAGTATTTTAAAACACTGAATTATTTAATCTATATAAATAAAACAAAGTCGTGTTAGTTACACCATTTATAACTCAAGAACGGCTGGACCGATTTTTATGATTTTTGTTTTGTTGGATTTGACTCCGTTCCGAATAGGATAATAACTATTAAAACATCGGAAATATTCACCAAAAAAGAAGTTATCAAGAAAATTCATTTTCTCATATATTTAGTACATTTTGTTTTTTTTATTTTGTTCGTCTCAATACAGTGGTGGTTTAGGAAAAAAGAAAAGTCGGAAAAACTCAAAAGGGAAGCCCCAAAAATCTAATAAAAAAAACCTTTTTTTATATGAATTTTGTAGGTGTAGTTTGTATGTGACGAGTGGTGCAGTGGTTAAAGCTTCGGCGCTTGAACCGCAAGGTACTGGATACGAATCCGACTGGAGGCTGCATGCAAATGTACCATTTTATTTTTTATCCAATTTTTTTATTTTATCTACTTAGCTATATAATTCATGATGGAAATGGTGGATTATTTTTCTTCGATGCGCCCGGTGGAACTGGCAAGGCATTCCTTATATCATTGATTTTGGCCACTGTTCGTGCGAGATCCAATATTGCTGTAGCAGTTGCTCAGCGTTGAAATTGTCGTTAGACCTTAAATCGGCTGAAAACCCGACTTGCAACATTGCGAAACATTCAGCAATGGCGAACGTTTTGGTAGCAGTAAAATCATCATCGATTATGAATGTACAATGGCGCATTTGAAGCATTCAATCGAACTATGAAAGATCTACGCAATGACTCAAGATGTTTTGGAGGCGCAATGATTCAACTGTCTGGCGATTTCCGTCAAAAAATACCAGTGATTCCAAGATTGACCGCTGTCGATGAAATAAACGCTTACCTCAAATCATCGACTCTGCGTGGCGCTATGTGATGAAACTTTAGCTGACGACAAACATGCGAGTTGCATTGTTAAACCAGAGACAACCTAACAGAGATATTTCATTCTATGTAAACGTAAAAATTTAAACTGCGAGTTCATTTTCTGTAAATAGCCGCAAACAACCAAAAATATTTTGTTTTTTTGCGTAAACGTATACGCAGTTTAACGAAAAATAACAGATACAACGATGACATTGTAATTGTCAGAAATATATTTTGTTTTCATTTTTTACCTCGAACGAAAAATTTAATTTGATTGTCTGTGGTTAAACGATCCATCTGCCGAAGATTTCTCCAAGCAATTGCTGACTATCGGTAATGGCCGTGTTCCGGTCGACGAATCGAACAGATTTATTTAGTTTCCTCAGAACTTTTACAATTTTGTCTTAACGAAGGAAGAGCTCATCAACAAAGTGTTCCCGAACAATATTACTAACCACAAAAATCACAATTGGGTGAGTGAACGAGTAATTCTTGCGGCAAAGAACAAAAATGGGGATCACTTAAATTTCACAATTCAAAATCTAACCGTCGGTCCACTTCATTCCTTCAAATCTATCGACTGTGTGACAAACAAAGACGAAGCAACCAACTGTCCAACTGAATTTTTAAACTCATTGGATCTGGTTAGCTTGCCCCCGCACAATTTACAACTGAAAGTTGGTGTATTGCCGGTAATCATCATGCTACGAAACCTGAATCAACCAAAACTATATAACGGAACGCGTTTTATTTTGAGAAATCTCAAAGAAAGTTCAAAGGTGAGGAAGTTCTCATTCCGAGAGTTCTGTTGATCTCAACCGATATGCCATTCGAGTTTAAACGAATTCAATTTCCGATTCGTCTTGCATTCGCCATGACGATCAACAGATCACAAGGTCCATCCTTGAGTGTTTGTGGCCTGAATCTAGAAAATGAATGTTTCACGGCCAATTGTACATAGCATGTTCACGTGTCGGCAAACTATCCGATTTCTTCGTTCTCGCACCTGACAATAAAACAAAAAATGTCGTATATCACAAGATGTTTTACTGAAGGGAATCGACCCTATTGCAACCTACTCAGGAAATAGTTTAAAAGAAAGTAGTGCAACAATGCTACGCGAATCATTTCGAATCAATTCAATAAAACGAATTCCTTGCTGCCACGTGAATTACATTCATTTCAATGTAATTAAAATATATTTTATTTTGATTGAATTTAATTAATTTGGAGTATTCATTTTATCCGCCCTGGAGGTCTCGGGTTCAATTCCCGGTAGTGACAAGGAAAAAATTGCACGGCTGGTTTAAAATCAATGAATTAATCACTCATTAGTCATTATCCGAAATGAAAATATGATTATTAAACCTCATTTAAGGCGGCCAAATCTCTTGATGGGATAAAGTGCCAGAGAAAGAGAGAGAGAGAGAGAGAGAGAGAGAAATTCATTTTATCTTAATAAAAAAACTCAATTTAATTAAGCTATAATAACTTTATACAACATTTATTGATTTTGAGGCGGTACGAAGTTCGCCGGGTCAGCTAGTTTTATATATAAGAGAATTATTCTCATGGTCTAAGATAATATAGGTGTATTATAATTTATAATTATGCGATTTTTTTAAATTATTAGTATTATTTACTATTTATAAGACCAATCGTTTTTAAAATTATACCTCGACTACCTCTATCCAATAATGATTATTTTCGTGAAGCATTCAAAAAAGATCCCGTTGTGTATGTATTCATATTCCCCTCAATTAATACTAAGACTGTGTGCCTGAGAGCGATTTTTTCGACTATATTGCCGACTAAACTAAATTAATGACTGATTCATATCATTCTTTCAAAGGTGGCACTAGTATCTTATAAATATGATGTGCCTACGATTGTAAACTAAACTAAATTATGACTTTTCATATGTCATATTGTTTTCAACAACACCGATTTGTTATTATTTAAAATCAAGAAAATAGCGAAAATAAAACAAATATGGATATGGAAATCGCATTATTCATGAATGTGATTATAAATTACAATCAAAATTTATGAATTAGATTATTTCCTTTTAGACATTTTTGAAAAATATAATAAAAACAAAAAATGTAAATGACAACTAAATAGTCAAGCAACCTCAGCAGGAGTCTAAATGATAAAACCTGGTGGCTAATAGCATAAGTATTCATTAATTTAGTTTAGTCGGCAATTTAGTCGAAAAGATCGCTCTCAGGCACACAGTCTAAGACTAACATAATAATAATTACATTTCAATTTTTAACATTTAAAAAGCTGTATTGGATGATACACAGAAACATTATATTGTTACGGTGACACCTAGATTAGAATAGAATAAGTTAATTTCATTAATTGTTCAATTGCATTTATGATGTATACTCAACATTTAGGCGTCATTTCTATACTAACATATTTGCTTCGCATTTAGGATTATTCTAGAAACAAATATTTTGGTATATAAAGGCGCGCGTTGGCGTGGAATGCTGAGTCTTATTTTAAAGGTGATACAGTGAAGGTTAAATAGAAAGATTATTAAAGTGGTTATTAAAGTGATTATTAAAGTGATAATTAAAAAGTGTGTTATAATTGTAATAATTAATTGTTAATTTTGTGTTGTATAATAAATTGTGTTGTGTAAATAAATTGTGTGAGTTCAAATTTGAAGCAGTTGTATTTATTCACAATCCAGTGATTCGAACCTTGAGTGACAAGGCAAAATCGTAACAATATTATTATTTCGTGACGTATTGACACACAACATATACGGTGCGTAAGTAAATTTAAAATGTTGTAAAACGCGAGTGGATTTTATTCAAGTAGTTTTTGTTTTACATGGAACGAATGCTTATAGCAATCAAGAAATCGTTACATTGTACCTCAGGGTTCTGTTTTGGGTCCATTGCTTTTCTCCATATATATCAATGACCTGTCATGGCGCATAAAGCATTGTAAATTCCACGTTTATGTAGATGATTTACAGCTTTACATTGGTAGTGATGTTCTTATTATAGATGAGACCATCTCATGTTTAAACTTAACTCTGAAACAGATGTCCGAAAACAATTCACTTTCTCTTAATCCTCTTAAAAGTAAGGCATTATTTCTTTCTAGAAATGTTTCACTTAATTTGACTCCTACACTTCTATTGGATAATGATGTTATTTTATTTATTCCCTTAGATTGATAAAGAACTTTTGCCCAATTGCTTTACGTATACAAATAATTAAATCTCTAGTTGTGCCAATTTTCACTTACTGTGATGTAGTTTTTGGTGTATGTGATGGTTCATCGAAACGTTTGCTTGAAGTTACTTTTAATAATTGCATTCGTTACGTTTTCGATCTTAGGAGATTTGATCACGTCTCAAAGTATAAGTATTCTATTCTTGGATGTGACTTGTTTGAGTATTATTATTTCAAAACTGCTGTTTTTATTTTCCGATTAATTCATTCGGGTTTGCCAACGTATTTGTACGAAAAACTTCATTTTTCAAAATCTCTGTGCACGAGAAATATCAATCTGTCAATTAACAGAACTAATATATATATTAATTCTGGTTTATTAAACGCAATTGGTACTTGGAATGGTTTACCAGTGGATTTAAAACATGTACATATTTTGGAAAGATTTAAAAAATCGTTGTTTGATGTAATTATGCAGAAGCATGGTAACGGTTAATTATTATGTATATAAATATTATGTAAATAATGTACCTATATATGTAAATATTTTTTTTTTTTTTTTGTGTATCTTGTAAATATGTCTGTAACATAAAAGTTTATACATAAGTTATGGTTTAATAAATATTATATTATTAATATTATACCCCTATGATATTGTTTTATACCAGTTGGAGCAGCAGTGGTGCTTCATTTGATAAATCATCTTAAATTACCACAAACATAAATTTACGCATCTGGCATATTGTCCAGTTAGAAAAGTTCTAACGTTGGTCCAAAAAAATAAAAAGTATGCTCAAATTAGTCAGCCATTTTATTGATGTTGTGCTATGCGAATATGGACGATTTACAACACGTTCCAATTTTTTTTCCAGGAAAAAAATGAAGGGTTAAGTTTTATTACGATTTTCGTTTGCAAGAGGAAGAATACGAAATAATTCCATTGAAGTAAATTTGGATTATTTGCTTTCAATTTTGAGCAAATGATGGCATAAAACTGGGAATGTTGCCATAAAATATAGTGTCTACGAGTATTTTTATAGCAGTAAAATAAAAAAATTCAAAAAAGTTTCAAATAAATATCAAGTATCCATATAAACATCATTGAAACAAAAAGAGCAAACATGGAACATACATAAAAAAAAATTATAGCTTCACTATATTTGTTTACATTTGCTGACTTTTTTTAACTACTATTTTCCAGTAAAAAATTTGTTGGGAAAACAAATTGAAACATGTATAGTAAATCGTCCATAAGCCTTACGGACTAGAAATTAAATGTTGTCTACTATACAGGAAAAGATTACACGAAGATTTAGAATTAGATCTGGATTTGGTTAACCGTTGCTACAAAATAAGGCCAGAATCACATTCCACATATCGATGCAATTGACTTGGCTGCTTATCACGCTCCAGAATTGTCTGCATTAAATGTCAAGTGCATTTGTATATAACTGGAAAAAAAATGCTTTTTATTATTCCACACTAAATAATTATTAAGCTTTTATTTTATTTTTGTAACTTTTTATTTATGATTTCATTTACTTTTTCCTCCAAACTTAAAACTGAATTCAATTTATTTTTAATAAAAATACGTTGAAAACTGAATTGTGATTTTATTAAAAATAAAACTTGAAATAAATAGTATTGAAGAATATTTTGTCTTAATTTTCTTAATTGCGCCATAATTTTCTTGGCAGCAGCCATAATTTAATTTAAATGATACATTTGAATTTTTCGGCCTCAAATTAACTAAAAAACACACAAGAACTGTTATTAAATATTTAAACGAAGGCTGGTATAGGTTGATATACCGCGGTAGTTTAAAAGTATTACCAGTGGTGAAAGAAATTGGGATTTAATTTTGGACAAACTTCATAAAGCTTGTTAATATAAACTTGTAAAACTTTAATGTTTTGTCGACACAACTATATACATGACACAACAAATCCTCAAATGTTATGATTTTCTACCATATCGACTGTTAACACATTTCGTTTTGTTTCAGAATGTAAATTTCTTTTTTTGCCAATTCATAATTCTTTCAGTATTCCGCGCCTATAAATCATTTCATAGATTTGGCAAGCAAATAACTAATTATAAAAGTGCTCATTGCGTTTTGCTCATCGACATGCCTTGTCTTTCAAATACATATTGAAATGCATTTTAACATTAATTAGTAAAGTAAAAATTAATTTAGTACAAGGTAATAAAAATAATGAAGATTAATTTATTTTAAAACTAATAACAATTAATCTTAAAATACTATTATTATACAAATCGTTCAGATGACTAATATATGTTCACCTATATCTTTTCAAATAAGCCGCCAAATGTTATTAATGGGCGTGTATGCGGGTGACCAGTGCAAATACATGTTAAATTTCTACAAAATGCGGAATTTGTAATTATTTTTCGTTAAAAGCCGCAACACCCACATTCCGATACCCACAAGGCACATATCGCGCATTATGATTTTATGTGTAACACATATTATTATGTTTTTCACACGAAACGTTTAGCGAGCTGATAACATAATTTATGTGAATCACGCATAAATACACAAAAAAATGTCTATTTTTAGCCAACACCAATTAGATTTTATTTTTGGTCGAACATTTCTTTCGCAGTTCTTTAGATGTTATTGTTATTGTAGTTGATGTTAAGATGTACGAAAGACAAAGCAAATATTGTATTGTTTACATTTACAAATAAATAGCGATTATTTTTTTTTTATATATATTTATTTTATTTTTTATGATATTATTGTAAGAAAATTATGTTTCAACGAGTAGTTTCTTATTTGTTTGTGATCCGCGTCTACTGAGCGTGCTTAACGATTTGATTTATGTATTTTATAGTTAAATATTCAATTGCGATTTTTTTAAATTTCGTTTTGTTGGTTTTTGGTTAAACTTTATATTTTTTTTTTCAAAATTTATATTTTAATTGATGTTGATTGAATCAAAAGAAACAAACACAGCAAAATAAAAAGAAAACGAAAAAAATAAAATAAATAAGAAACGAAACAAGACAAGAATTAAAAAACAAAAAAAAAATTCATAACTACTGTGCGATAATTTGAATGAAGTTTATTTTATTTTAGTGTGTAGTGCTGCCGAGACATTGTTGCAATTTAAATAAATTTTAAATTTTTATTTGTTTGTTTATTATTTTGGTGTCGTGTTTAATATTTATATTATTTATTTTTATTTATTTTTAAATAAATTTGTGTAATTCTTTAAATTGAATTGTGTCTAAATAAAACTGATTTTTCGGTTATTTGATTCTAAGAATCTTTTGAAATTTCGTATGATATACAAAGATAAATACATACATAAAGAAAACAGTGATTTAGTGGTGAATATAAATTGCAATTTTTAAGTGGATATACGTTTATTTATAGTAAATATTTGGATATCTAACAAATGTAAGTATATTTTGGTTACCAAAGGTGATTTAATCGCAAAATATTTTTACCGCAGTTATGTCGGGTGTTTTAAATTATTCAAAGTGATTTATTCGGTATCTACAGACGCGAACGACTTGGGCGGTTATAATATTCTGAATTTTTTGTGTTCAAGTAATTATTCAGTGAAACAGTGTTGGTGAAGTTATATTGAAAAATTTTAAGTAGCAGGCTACATTTAAATCAAGGTGCGGTGAGTGCCACTTTAAATAATTTGCGTTGTGATTATGCGAAAAAAAATTAATTTATTTACGATTGAATTTGCACTTCAAGTTTCGTAGTATCTAATCATATATATCGCAAGCAGTTTATATAGCGCCATTTAACAATGATAAATTAATTCATGCGTGAGCTGTCTCATTCAACTTATGACAGCTTTCATTAAATTCATTTATATCGTGTGTGTAGTTTTTTTAATAGAGATTGATTATTTCTTCAAATCTAAGATAATCATAAAGGTTAATGGTTAATTAATTGTTAACACCCGCTTTTCGTGGTTGACGTCTTCGTTAATTTTATTAGTTTTAGTGAAATATTTAAAACAAATGTGTCAAAAGGTTGGTCGAGTACTTTGTGCTTTATGATAAACTGTTGGAAGTTTAATACGAGGGTATATCAAAAAGTCTTGCAATATCATATGAAAAAAAAGAGTGAGTGAGACAACAATATATTTTTCAAAACCATTTTTTGTCGCGATGAAACTTCTAGAAGAACATTTCGATGTAAATTTTACAGTTCGTTTGTTTTTGTCAATTTAGTAACACGTGTTTTGAATTTTTCTTAAAATGAATGAAATTGAATAACGCGCCCGTATTAAATTTTTCTATAAAGATGGACGAAATGCAATTTATATATTCAACTATATATCAAAAGTTTACGGCGAATCTGCACCATCATATGCCACAGTAACAAGGTGAGTAAAATTATTCAAAAGTGGCCGGGAGTCATTTGAAGACGACAACCGCTCGGATCGGCCAGCAGATGCTATTAGCCATGAAAACGTAATTTTGGCCGAATCTATTGTATTGGAGGACCAGCGTATTTCTGTTCCGCGGTTAGCGTGGAGACTTTCTCTTTCATACGGTACCACATATACTATATTACATGACCACCTTCACATGCCGAAAGTAAGTGCGCGATGGGTTCCCCGTTTGTTGAATGCAGAACAAAAAAAAAATGCGTGTTCAAACTTCAAAGGCGATTTTAGATATGTACAAAGAAGATCCAGAAAATTTCTTGGATAACATAATAACAGGCGATGAAACATGGCTTTATCATTGGGATCCGGAATCCAAACAAGAATCGATGCAATGGATTAAACGTAGTGAACCACCACCAAAGAAATTCAAAACTCAACCGTCTGCTGGTAAGGTTGTGGCAACAGTTTTTTGGGATGCTGAAGGAATTTTGATAATCGATTATATTGCACCGAAAACCACAATCACAGGCATATATTACGCAGAAGTTTTGCGAAAATTGAAAAAAGCGATCCGGGAAAAACGGCCAAGGAAAGTTATTAAAAAAATCTTGCTTCTTCACGACAATGCACCAGTGCACAAGGCTAATATTGCTCAAGCTGCATTAAAGGGCTGCGGCTTCGTGGAAATTCCGCATCCACCGTACAGTCTAGACTTGGCACCCAGTGACTACTTTCTGTTTCCCAATTTAAAAAAAAAAACACTAAGGGGCCCGAAATTTTCCAGTGACTATGAAGTACAGTCTGTTGTAAATGAATATTTTATGGAGCAAAAGAAATCTTTTTTTTAGAGGGTTTAGGCAAGTTAATTGTCCGATGTGACTAATGTATAAACCTTAAAGGAGATTATGTCGAAAAATAAAAATATTGCTGTCTCACTCACTCTTTTTTTCATATAAAATTGCAAGACTTTTTGATTTGCCCTCGTACATTGTGCTACTAAAAATTACAAGATCGTACAATTTCTAATGAAAAATACTTAATTATATTACCAGTAAAACATGTCACAACTTTTAAATTTAACTTAATCGAAACTGGTCGGAGCCCAATGGGTTAAAATTGTAAATGTTTGTGTTCGTAAAAATTGTTACGAGCCCATTTATCCCTAAAAAATTTCAAAAAATTAATTTATTTTATTTATGTGAAATGTATAACATCATTCGTCCAAATACTATTTCCATTTTTAAAACTTGTGTACAGAAATTTAACAATCGGTTTATAAAAGTATCTTTATACGTAAGTAAGTTTTAAAATCTAGCAGCATTCTTGTGTTGGCATTTTTAGCTTTGAGTAATAAATCTGACGTATGTATCCTTATGGAAATGGTCCTCTGATGTCAGTATGTATAGTTCGTCGATTAACATACGATATCTTAGCGAGCAATAGAGCATTTCTTTAAGTCTTTAAGATTTTAGACAGCGAATTTTTCATATTTTTCACGTTGAAGAATTATGTGGGCATTCAAAAATTCATGATCATACGAGATGTGATGCTTGAAAATTTTAGGACAAATATGAATTGTCACATGTTGCCTGTGATTGTCGCGTTTATGAAACAGGACCCTGCAATAGCCTCGAATTTTATGACTTGGAGTTTATATTTCACGTAACCCCAGAGAAATACGGCCAAATCGCATGACCTCGACTGTTGGAAAATTCCGTTCGCAATTGTGTCTTCGTAGTGAAACCACACATTATACAGTCCATGTTATCTAATTTAGGATTTAAAAAGTTTTGTATTTTATCATAATGCCGCCCATCGTTGAACTTCACCTTCACTAATGATGCATAATCATTGACTAACCCTATATTTGATTATCGAACATCGGTCTGAAATGTTTTAGAAAATATCGAAAAATATTCTTTTTGAAGCTTCCAACTAGATGATATAATCGTTTTATGGTTGCTTCAAGATTATGATCACTCTTAATATGCAAAGCTATCGTGCTATTTGGTGTAATATAAATCTTTTTGTCGATGTGGAGATTGCCCCGTTTTGTTGTCTACGTTGTAAGATGCTTACATATTTTAAAAGAGCGGATAACGATTTTGGTTAATCATTCATATAAAATTATTTAAGTTAGGAGACTGAACCATTTGCTTCTTACGAAATGCAAGGTGGAATCCGACAATTCATTCAATCAGATAAATCAGACTTTATGAACAAGTTTAAATACAATGGTTTCTCTTATGATTTGGTGAGATAACCAGCTGGGTTAACGAACCAGAATATTCTAAAATAATTAGGGCATGTGGCTATAAATAATTAGGATATGTATATAATGTCAATTTACTTCCAAACATGCAAAAATTTGACGGAAAGCGCTTTGAAATATGAAGGAGGATCGCACTGCTATATATTGTATTTTTGTCTATTCTATAAATACATACGCGAGCAACTAAATCGACCTCCGCGCGTACAGAAAAACGTATTTTTTAAAACGGCTTAAACGATTTTCATAAAACGGTTTTTTTCACAGCTTCGTTTTTATCTTTACAAGTATACCTTTATCATTAAAATCTATACATACAGTAATTAAAACACTTATTCAAATTAATCGTAGCAAAATGTGATGTTTAGGTGACAACAAATTTCATGCTGCAATCTCCTGTATAACACCACGTTGACCGATATATGCCGTCAGTCACTTATTAGACGTTGGTCTGTACAGATCTCTAATAGTTTTATTTAGTTTTCCTCAAAATCATAGACACTACTTCAGAAAAAGCCGCACAAGTTGTTGCTTTATTTCAGGAAGGACGTAACCAACGAGAAGTAGCTCGTCAGCTAAACATGAGCCAATCTGCTATTTCAATCCAGAAGGTTTCAGGAAACTGATACCTTCAACTGGAGACCACATATCAGCCGGTATCGGTGTACATCTGAGAAGGGCGATCGATTTATCGCCCTAACTTCACTGCGAAATAGCTAATTAACGCGCGTCTATGTGCAGCAGGAGCTAAGACAAGTTCGAGATGATGCGGTTAGTAAATAGACAGTAAGAAGGTCCGTAATGGAGGTCCGTTCTATTCATTGACGAGTGCAGAATATGTCTGAGGTAGTGATGAAAAGGCTGGGTCTACCGGCGTTCGTATATGGTGTGGGCTGGCATATCGCTTGAGGGAAAAACAGGTCCTGTTTACGTACCTGTACCTCTTAGATCTTGTAGTGCCTTAAGCAGGATTTATAGGAGAAGATTTTATATTGAGTCCAGACCTGAATCCAATTGAGCATTTATTGGACGAACTAAAACGGAGGGTTCGAGCCAGAAATCCGGTACCATCTAGCATCAGTGACGTCAAGATTACTTTAGATGTGGAGTGGGGTGCGGATCCCCAAGTCTTTACCAAAACTTCAATAATGTAATGGGAACCGCATGTGAACCGTTTTAGATGCAAAGCCCCCCTTCCCCCCTTTACTAAGTATTAACCAATAAAGTGGTTTCTGTTTTGTTTCTGTTTTTCTCGAATTTTATATCGTAATTTAAATTTAAATACACCTAGCCCCCGCTTAACACGGTAGTTTGGTTCTATATAAATGTCGTGTATTGTTAAATCGTGTTAAGCGTTACTTAGAATCCATACAATTAATGTGGTTTGGTTCTCAAATATAGCTAAATTCTTCATAAAATATTAAAACATTGATTTTATACTGTAAGTTTTTTATTTTTTAGAAAGTACATGCACTGGCTTAATTCATAAAAATTAAATTAAATGAAATAAAAACTAAAGTAAAAAACTTTAAAGAATTCAAATTTCTTATAGAAATATTTTAGGAATCATAAACTTCATTATAATACAAAATCTACATATAAAATTCATTGGTTATTTAGTGTGGTTAAAAATTAACACATTTCACCCCAATAACTCACACTGCTACTTTCATCATTTTCATTTTCGATCCTATCTCTGCGAAGGAACTGTGTGATAGTAGCCTGAGTATGTGTCCTTTTAAAATTAAGATTTTCTTCACTGGAGCAACTTTCGAGGTCAACATTTTGTTTTCTTTTACCGATTTTTATAAATTCCGTAATTAGAGGCTGCCCTATTTTGCTTTCCAGTGCTTTCTGAATTCCCTTGTATGGTGCTAAATAATTTTCCAATTCCCGTTCAAACTTTAAACTCCGCTCCATGGATGGGTCATTCTATAAAATTTGATTTTTTAATTTTTCAGCAAGCTCGAATATTGTTTTAATTGCCGTCAATGTAAAATTTGGAGTTGGCGGTTCGCTTTCAGAATTAGTTGATTCATCAAATGTTTTTTCATCAACTATACCCAATAGATATTGTTCAGTCAAATCATTTTCTTGAGTTACCAGCTCATGAATATCGTGATATTCTTCATTCACTGCTTCCATACCTGAAAAACTGTAAGGTCAGTATCACTATCCATTAAATCCAAAATATGCTGAAAAGTTCTTCTGATATAGTAGGCCTTGAAGATTGATATTGCCCCCTGACTTCACGGCTGAATCAACGACGTAATGTTTGGTGGTAGATAAACTACATGAATATTTGGGTGCTTTAAATCCTGGGGGTGTTCAGGAGCGTTGTCTCAAGGAAGTAACACCTTAAAAGTAAGTTTTTTTTTGATAAATATCGTTCCACCTCTGGAGCGAAGCAATCAAAAAACCAATCTCTCAACAGATTACCTGTCATCCAAGCTTTTCTATTGGCTCGTCAAATATACAGGTAGTTTGGTTTTGTCAATTTTTTTCAAGGCTCTAGGGCTCAATAATCTATAAATAAGCAATGGCTTTGTCATTAAATCACCCGACGCATTACTACAAAACAGCAGTGTGAGCCTGTCTTTAGCTGCTTTGAATCCATGAGCCACTTTTTCATTTTTCACAATATACGTACGGTTTGACATTAATTCCGGCAAAGACCTGTCTCGTCCGCGTTTAAAACTTGGCCTGCAGTATAGCCATTTTCTTGGATAATTTGCGCTAGCTCTGCGGAAAATTTGTCAGCGGCAACCTTATCTACCGAAGCCACTTCTCCTTGAAGTTTAACATTATGCAAAGAGAAACACTTTTCAAATCGCTCAAACCATCCCTTACTGCCTAAAAATTTGGAACGTCTGCTGTAAAGGTGGACGGTTGACTTGAAGCTTGATTCTTTAACTCATTGTATATTTTCATCGCTATCTATCATATAACATTACCATCTAATGGCATCGTCTTTTGTGTGTTGTCCTCGATGCAAATCATTAATGCTTTTTCCATGATTTCCATATTTGCGTCTCGCGTACGAGAGGTTTTTTTAAACTCATTAATGATGTAGTTTTAACGCTTTTTCGGATGATTTCTTCATTTTTTTTTTGTCTTTATAGTTGCTTCATTGTAACCTAACGCTTTAGCAACAGCGGTTGTACCCTCTCCTTTTTGTAGCCGATCTAAAATAACCACTTTCTCGCCCAAAGAAATTGTCTTTCTCTCAAACATGTTTCACTTAGTTTTTTTATCCATTGATTCAAGTTTGTATGGTTTGTATCTTTTGCCACAATTATAAAAAAATCGACAATTTAAATGTCTAAACAACAAAATATTCATTAAAAATTATTGAATTTTATTTACGAACAAATTACAAATCAAATTCTCACCAGATTAAATTTTATACATATTCTAACTAAAATAGAAATGCGGTTTGTATATAGACATTTTCTTTGGTATTATGCCTTCAAATTATTTTTTTTTTACTTTTTATCACCTACATACACATTACATTACATTCATAAATAGACAGCAGAATGAAATAAAACTTGGTTATTCACTGAAATTTTGTTAGTATATCCCTTTAGTGATTTACTAACACAATTGTGCTGGTAGGGCAAAAGTACCATGTCAAAAATTTAGTTTTGTTTGTTTTTTGAACCAACTAACACATTTGTGAATTCCTTTTTAACTTATTTTCGTCCGAAAAAAAACATTATATCGTTACACACAATTGTGTTGGTTTTACTACAAATAAAGCGAAATTTTTTATCAACAACGCCATTACATATTATGGTTTTTTACTCACATATTTGTGTGGGTTGGACTAAAACTGAGCCAATTTTTTTGTTTTCTTGGTTGATAAAGGGATATACATACGTTACCGGTAATTGATTGAGGATTTTATGTTAAAATTGAAATCGTGTTAAACGAGTCACTTTCACGACCGTGTTAAAGCGAAAACCGTGTTAAACGAATCGTGTTATCCGAGGGTTTGCACATTTGCTTAACTGTACTATACCGAAACCGTGTAATGCGAGTACCGTGTAAAGCGGGGGTTAGGTGTATCGCTAATATTTTTTTTCATAATCATCAATTTTTGTTGCGTTGTCATTCAAAATTCATTATAATAAAAGTACTGAACTAATTTTCATGAAAATAGTGTCATTTTAAAGATAACATAATAGACTTTTATAAAAAATAATGTCTTGTGAAAATCGCTTAAGCTGCTTTAAAAAAATCGCATTTCTGTGAGCGCTGAAGGTTTGAGTCGATTTAGTTGCTTCTGAGTCTATTTTACGGTTAAAGTCCGCAATCGGTAAATGTCGGAAATTTTTATTTTTAAACTAGTTTACTCGATTAATAGCCGATAACGAACATTTTGTGGACTTTCCCCCTACTTCCCTATAGTTGATGGGGCTAAGCTTCCCGGGCAATTAGTTTTCGCCACCTCGTGAGAGTTAATTAAGCTGTTCGCGCCTGCTAAATAAGTGCACTAATATAATAAAAAGTAGTCCTTAAAATGAAGGTTAGGTTTAAGTGTTTGACGCTTAGGTCAATTTTGGCCCGTTGTGATACCACGTGTCAACTGTACATTGACATGGACGGTGGGTAGGCGTTGAATTCTGTACTCCATCAGAGGGTCTTAGTTCTGTTTATTAACATCACCGATTGTAATCGGTGATGAAAATTCGATTTGCATCTAGCCTCTGATGGGATTCGAACCCAGTACCTCTTGGTCCAAGTGCCGAAGCTTTAACCACTAGACCACTTGTCCGGTGATTTTCACATACAAATGAATGTTTCTTTGTCTGCCTCGCATGCGTTCCTATACCATTCATCTGAATCCGAAAACACTTTGTAGAGTTGTTGTGCTCACACCTGCGAAGCTTTCTGACCCTTAGGATAGAAGGGGCTCAGTGGTCTAGGGCCCCAGTGCAATTTTGTTCTAAATTTTTTATTATTTTTTTATGGGAAAAATTAGTAAAATATGTATATGAAATTAGTGGCATGCTCAAATCCGAAGGGTCCATCCCTGAATCAACGAGACCCTTCTTATAAGTTTCCCATTCATCCAACCTGATCAAAATTTTGCATAGGGTTGTATACCAAAGTACATAGATTTTCGTAATATTTTTGAAGGGGCCGACCCCCTGGATATGGATGTTTTCTTAAATTTATCCCCAAATATTTTTGTTGTTTCAGCCGGTCAACGGATCATTATGAAATTCTTACTATGTGTATAAGGTTCATGTACAAAACTAACGGTATGATGGTTTAGAAGGAGTTGGGTCCCGGAATTTAGAGGCGGTAAAAGTTTTTTCTAAAAAATGTTTGTTTTAATTTGTTCACGGTAATGAATTAAGAAAAAACATTATATGAAATTCAAGTCCGAGGGGCCTACGGTCAGCCGAATGAAATCGCCTTCTGAACTTTGTTAGTTTTTAAAAATTGCAACTGTGGAATTGGATATGCTAACTAACACGGCTTCTCGACCTGCTATCTGAATGCTATTGCAATCTACTTTCTTTTCTATCAAAATATGCCAAGATGGAGTCTGGTGTGGTAAACTTGCTACAATTTGACGTTTAGAAATCATTCTTTTGTCGATAGTCGAGACTACTAGTCATTTGAATAAATACTGGAAATGTCAGTAAACACCATATTGAAATAGAAGAAACGTCAAAATATTCCTGCTATATACATGCTATCAAGTTATGCCGACATAGCATGTATTCATAGCATACTGATAGCATATAAATATTATTGCGAGTCTCCACTTGCTATTTGATCGAAATTTTCTGGCATAACTAGATAGCAATAGCAGGTGGAGAGTCCATGTAAATGTGTAAATCCATTCGATGATAGGAAGGGTCCGACTAAATCAAAATATGATTGTTCAAAACGTTCATGAGGTAATTTTTTTTGACAAAAATTTTTCTTTTTTTGGCAGTTGACGCTTCTGTTTGTCCGTAGAATGGTATCTACATGTCTTTTCGTTCATTCTGAGGAACGAACGCAACTGAATTCTAGTTGCCGCTGTTGAGTTTTTCTATCCTTTATTGACGTTATTTTGATCATAACATAACACAGATAGAATGTTTCACAACTGTTCAACAACTATTATATCCCCAAGTAAGATTTTACGTTTTTATAAATTAAAATAAAACAACACTTGGCATTATCAAGGCCAAATCGGATCAATATACATATTTTCTTTAGATTTATGAATTTTCAATAATAATATTTCAGGCAACGCTTTATTTCATAGCAATATTTAACATTTCGTATGTCCGGTAATATTATGTAATAAAATCGAGGTGATGTTGCCAAGACATTGGCAGCTTGGTTTCGAACTATTGAACCAGTGAATTTTGTAAATTAAAAAATTCGGTCGTCTCATGAGACCTTCAATGACCAAACTATAAAAATATTGAAAGTACTTTGAGCTTTCATACAAAGTATAATCACAATGCCTTAGCGAATTATTATGATTTTCTACGGAAATGTCAACCTCTTATGCTGGAAACACATGTGCAGAATTTCGCATGCATCAAAATTAGAATACACTAGTGTATATGGATTAAAATACATGAATAACGCATCTATCGGTGCTGACAACGTGAAAAACGAAATTAAAAATCTTCGCCAACTTTATGCTACATTGTTTGTTGTTTTTTACTTTTGACACAACATTTTGTCAAGATGGTGAGAAAATCATAGGATTTATAATAAAAAAACAATTTTTATACGATAAAAGACATTTCGATTACAAAACTGTTTATCTGCGTGACAAAAGCTTTAATGAGTTTAATAAAGACAAATTTGTTAATACACAAAATACATAGAAAAAATCACAACACTCTAACTTTAAATAAAAAATGCCGCACACAAATGTCAAAAATTAAGCTCATGTGTTTTAAGTGCAGATCTGTGTGCGGCGCTTCATGTGGAAAATTTGCACATCTGTTTTCAGCATTAGTAACCTCGAATTTTAAATACAATAATATTCGAGGATACTAAGGTATTGACTGTTTCTAACATCTGAAATTCACTGTCTCATTAGTTCGAAACCAAGCTTGCAACGTCTTGGGAACCTCACCTCGATGTAAAAGTATGATCTGGCTATCTAGAATAACCCAAAAATTTTTATGTAATAAAACTTAAATCAAATTTTGTTCGGTGCATCACAATTGAGCCAATTTTCACATTCCGCAGAAAAGTTTTATATTAAAAGTTGTTTCAGGTAAAACAATAATTCCCCTGTCGGTCACTAACAAAATTGATATTTTATACTATTAATTTTCGTCATCTTATATAATTTTCGATAGAGGCATACAGTTTAAGGTGTGGTTACATTTTCTAACAAAACCGAATGTCTTCCAAATAAGTTATTTGTACAAGATTTTATATCGAAGTTTAAAGTAAATGCAAACAAACAAAACAGTTTATTTATTTACACATATTCCAATTCTTTGAAAATTGCAAACAAATTTTTTATGTTGGTTTAGCATATTGCAACGATTTCGATCAAAAAATGCAAAAAAAAAATGCAAAATGCAAAAATAAATGTTATCATCATGTTATCATAAGTAAATATTCAAAATTTATATTTATACATGCATTCCTTTATATTGCTGACTGATACTTCTTATTAAGTAATATAAGGTTTCATACCTTTTAGTTTTAGTAAAAATATTCGAACAAATGTCAATAAATATAGGAATAAACCTGCATTTCTTCAAAAATCAACTCTTCGAAGATGTTAGGATTTTTTCCACTTTATTTTCCTATCAAAATTGTGATGACAGATAAAGTAATCTACTAACGAATGTAATCAACTTTACTCTACGTCTTCTCTATAGATTACTAAAATTTATTCATTTAACAGTTTTAAATTTATGATGATGGCATTGAACTAGAAAATCAACTTGTACATATAAAACTAAGATTTTTACTGAACACAATTTAATTTTTTTTATCAATTTAATTGAATAATTTATGTTGACTGAAGGCAATTTTTATTTTTATTTAACGAAAATCAATAGAAATCAAACGATTCAATTAAATAAATAACGAAGCATTAAAAAATGTGATTTCACTATAGCGAAATTCCATCGCATCGCATGAATAGTTAAATAGATAAGAAAATATCTTTTGTCATCTTCAGATGGTATATTGATCCAAATGATAAATACTTAATGATATACAATTAGCATATAACGTGTTCGGTGAATTATGATCGTTTGATACGGTTCGATAACAAATTGATTATACGGAATATTTATAATCAGATTGATGCTTACTGAATAAAGTGGTATATGATTCGAATACAAAGTGTCTGTATCGCACGCATCAACAATGGGTAATGGTGTTGATCAATTTTTAGCTATATATTCGCGTTTTGGATAAATATTTGGATTTGACTAGTGAAGTAATCACCTTAATACTATATATTAGCGTGTTACTTGAAATATTCAACGGTGGAAATATTTCGATAGATGTAATTTAAAAAATTTAGTTTTTGGTAGTAAATTATTTTTTATTATGGATGAAATGTATTCTTGTTCTACCAAATATAGATGCTATAAGAAAATTTTGCTTCAAGCAATAAGTGGGCCGTATTGAGTATGCATCCATATTTACGATTAGAGGCGTAAAATTCATCAACCACGAAGTTTATTCGAGAAAATTCAAATGTTTGAAAAACGTGTATTGGCCTCCCACGGAAACTTTTCGTTTTTAGATACTCGTATCACAATTTATGGAAATTGAACCAATTTCGGACCAACTTTGTTTCAAGTTTAATTTAAAATCCTATAACCAATTTTAACGTTAATCGAAGGTGAGATTACTATTAAAGTTGGGTGGTGTTGGTTTCTTATTTAAGAGAATTAAAATTGTTCAATAAAAACAAGAAAGAAACATTTTGTTACAAAATGTTTGTTGATCTTCTCCTCTATACATACTCGTTGATTAATTTATTCCCTATCAGAGGGCTAAGTGCCATGAGAGGCACAATTAGCTCCCGCGAGTCCGTAAGAGTTAGTAAAGCCGTTAGTCCCCATTGCAAATTTCAATTTGCACTAATACCGTTGGGTGACGGGTGAACCATTTTAAGAATATAGGACTCTTCATAAATTTTGAGGCAACAAAACAGTTTTTTCCAATTGTTATTCGGACATTTATCGATTTCGGACTGTTACCGTAACATATGTATCGAATGGACTGTTTCTCAGCAGAAAATTCTAATCCTCTTCAGTTCCACCGATTTCCACCAAATTTAACAAAGATCTTCCAATTTATGAAAACAGCTTATTTAAAAAATTGGGAAATATACAAGAGAAAGAAAAGTTTCATGATTACTTTACTTTGAGATTATTTGATACCTTAAAACTAAATCTACTTTAACAAATTTCCAACCAGCCATTCCATCCCCCTAATCTTTTTTAAGATTAAACTACTCGAATTCTAATTAAACTACTCGAATATGTAGTTGCAGTTCAAAGAAATTTTAGAAATTGTAACATTCAATTACCATGAGCAACTTTAGACAAGTTATTGTAGGTCCACGTCGCTTCTTCGCGAAAAGTTATTTTGCTTATATCATTGAAGACATGTGGACGCTAATCCTAGCAAGAAAATCAAATAAATTGTCACTCCGTACGGTTTCCAGAAATCAAATGTTGATACTGAATAAAACTTGCCATTATTTTGTTACTTGGTGCCAAAATAGCTTTTCTGATCAACAACAAATTCAATTATTAAGATGTACTTTGAAAATAAATCTAAAATGAGTTTTCGGGTAAATTTTTGGAATGGACATTGTTGATGGTTTTCTATTTAATGTTTTGCCCCAAATTTTGTTCCGATTTAAATAACTAAATTGATGTCAACCATCTCGTCCCTAAAGGTCATTTATTAGTTGTGTTTTTAGATAACGCAAAATATATTAGAATCGCACAATTATATAATTCTTTATTTCAGAGCTCCCCGAATTTTATTTTATTGTCTGCCAAGTTATGTAGCTAAATTTTCGATTTAATCAGTTCATCAGTCCAAGGTGCCTGAATCTTACAACACAATGATCACACTTTTTGTTCTTTATATGTAGTACATCCGTGTATCAGAAACTCTATTCGGTAATTTGTTCAAAAGTTTAAAAAATCACTTGATCGATTTCGACTTGTTAGGTCATCGGGGTTCAGGAGTAAAACTGAAAAAAATAAAACAGGTGTTCATAAAATTTCAAACATAAAATGGGGTTGTGCTAAGTATATGTGTGTTTCACCAAGTGCCTACGGCAAACAGTGTAAAAAACTTTTCAGATAACATGCGATTGGTGGTGCTGAAAGTTTTGATTATTTTCTCTCAAATCATTGCGATTCTAAGTTCTAAGCATGGTGTCCACTAAGAATAAAATACACCCTGGGAAATAATTACACTTCCACTTATAAAAACTCAAATATTTCAATATACTATAACATTTTATTAACAAATGCTTTTTTAGTAATTCCATTGTAATAAAAGAATTTCAATTCTTGTAAAAAAAAATTTTAAAATAATTTAAAATATTTAATAAAAATTTATTAAAATTTAATTCATAGGAAATAATTATACTTCCAACTTACGAAAAACTTAAAATTAAACAAAAAACTTAACTTAATTTAAAAAAATATTGTTAATACTTTGTGTGGCCTCCGTTTTCTATTATTACTGCCTCCATACGATTTGGCATAGAACTAATTAAACTTCTTATCTCTTCCATTGAGATTTCGTCCCACACTTGTAGAATTTTTGTTTTTAGCTCTCCAATGCTGTTGAATTGTTGTCCATGGTTATAAACCCGATGAGCCATTATCCCCCATATGTTTTCGATGGGGTTTAGATCTGGACTTATAGCAGGCCATGTCATCGCTTTTCTGTTCTAATATCATGCCAGTATGCATGTATCCATCCGGTCCATTTAATGTGAATTTTCTTTCATCACTAAAAATTACTTGGTTCCATTCATTTGACCAGGATACGTGTTTTCTTGCAAACTGCATTCGTGCAAGCTTATGGCGTTTTTGCTAGTTTGGTTTGGCTAGACTTTTGCACCAGATCAGGTTCTTGGGGATTGGTTTAATATTTGACAAACGCGTCTTCTTCAAATGTTGAGATTTAACTTTTGACGAATTTCGGTTTCGCTTAGGTTATTTGTGGATGCCTCATACATTATTCTTCGTTTATCTCGATCAGAGATAGAAGAAGGTCTACCTGGTCTCCGCGTTGACCCATAGTTGGAGCCTTGTCTTAATATATTTGCGACGCCTATGTGGGATCTTTTATTTTTTTTAGCAATAGCTCGGTTGGATAAACCTGAATCCTTATAAACCAATATTTTTCCTATCTCCTCGCTGCTAAACGATTTACCACGTGGCATTTTGGGCACATTGGGCTATATTAAAGCGACATAGCACCTTCAAATTTTCAAAAAATCGAAATTTTTTTTATGATAGAATATGTTAGAATGAATGTTTAAAAACATGATTTTAATGATATAAACATGAAAATCTCAAAAAAAAACATTTTTTTTTATTGCGAAGCGTGCCAAAGTCGTTTTTTACGTGGTTATCTCAAATGACGAACTTTAAACGCGGTTATCTCGAAATGACGTTTTTCAAGTTGGCGTGCAAGATTGAGAAAAAACTACTTATCCAATCGTTCTAAAATTTTAACATGTTGGTCTACATATATTTCTGCTCAGAATGAACTACGGAAGGAAAAATCGGCTTTCTATTTTTTGAATTACAACTAGGGGGGGGCGGGGGGTGACAAAAGAGCTGCATTTTCAAGAAAATGCCGTCATTTTTTTATTTTTCAACCAATTTTTTTCCTTTTAGTTCATTCCAAGGGCGATTTATTGCTGAATAAAACCCCGTTTTTTTTCAGACGTTTCTGACAGTAGTTATGATGCACGCCGCGAATTTTCAGTGTTTTTGGAAAACCCTTGTAGCAGTGGACCTTGAGCTAAAAAAAATCTAAAAATATTGTTTTTGTACTTTCAGTTAAATAAAATGTCAATGTAAAGTTTCATTAAAAGATATCTCTTTTTATTCCATTAAAAAAAAATCTTTAAAATTTTTTTTTTTTCAATTTTGAAGGTGCTATGTCCCCTTAAAATGTATTAGTTCCAAAAATATCAAAAATAATATAATCCATACGTTTTCGATATAAAACCAAAAATTGTAATACACAACATTTTTTTTTTTATTTCGCTTTTAAAAGAACACAATGGAAGTATACTTAATTCCTTCAACGCAAAACTTCAACTGAACAGATGGACTACCTGATCGACTGAAATAAATTTTTTTTATGCATTACTGCGCAGTTGCATTGAAACAAGTATAATCGTATTCAAACATGAAGGATGAAGTACGACTAATATGAAATATTTGAGTTTTTATAATTGAAAGTATAATTATTTCCCAGAATGTACAATAAGCTTAATATTGTTACGAATATCGCGCGTTCGTTACGGATTCGTAATGGATTTTGCAAATAAAACACTTAGCTCTTAATGTTGCCACCTTTACACCTTTCATTTCTTTAATAAATTCACAATATTTTTCTAGTTCACTATTATTTTCATCATTCTTAACTTGTACTTCTCATTATTAAATCTCAAAGGTGTATACGTTCCAAATTTGTCACGCTTATATATTTGTGTATCGCAGTTCGAGATTGTTCCATTTATTACATCTGTCGATGTAAACACATCGCAACTGTAGCACATTTGTATTCCCATGCTCCCAACAATACCCATGTTAATGAAGTTTGTCCTAAATCTGGTCTAAAAAGCAACAATATAAAAATATTTGTAGAAACTTTCGATCAAACGTTATATGAAAATATTTTGCAAAAAACTGTTAACATTTTTTTTTAATATTTACGGGAAATGAAAACCGAATATATTTATCCATTTGATATGACCTAGTAGCTTTTTAACATATACGTCACTTAGCATGCTGATTTAAAGGAGTTTCTCGGAAAACTTCGGAAAATGCTTGCTGTCCTAAACACGAGCAACAAATTTTGTAAAAATAAACATTTTTTCTATTGAATATGAATTAAATATGAATTTAATATGAATTGAATATGACTTGAATTGAATATGAATTGAATTTGAATTGAATATGAATTGAATATGAATTGAACATGAATTGAATATGAATTGAATATGAATTGGATATGAATTAAATATAAATTAAATATAAATTGCATATGAATTGAATATAAATTGAATATGAATTGAATATGAATTGAATATGAATTGAATATGAATTGAATATGAATTGAACATGAATTGAATATGAATTGAAAATGAATTGAATTTGAATTGAATATGAATTGAATATGAATTGAATATGAATAGAATATGAATTGAGTATGAATTGAATATGAATTATGAATTGAATGTGGATGGGCTATGAATTGAATATGAATTAAATATGAATTGAATATGAATTGAATATGAATTGAATATGCATTGAATATGAATTGAATATGAATTGAATATGAATTGAAGATGAATTGAATATGAATTGAATGTGAATTGAATATGAATTGAATATGAATTGAATATAAATTGAATATTAATTGAATATGAATCGAATATGGACTGAAAATGAATTGAATATGAATTAAATATGACATATATGAATTGAATATGAATTGAATATAATTGAATATGAATTGAATATAAATTGAAAATGAATTGAATATGAATTGAATATGAATTGAATATGCATTGAATATAAATTGAATATGAATTTAATATGAATTGAATATGAAATGAATATGAATTGAATATGAATTGAATATGAATTGAGTATGAATTGAATATGAATTGAATATGAATTGAATATGAATTGAATATGAATTGAATATGAATTGAACATGAATTGAATATGAATTGAATATGAATTGGATATGAATTAAATATAAATTAAATATAAATTGCATATGAATTGAATATAAATTGAATATGAATTGAATATGAATTGAATATGAATTGAATATGAATTGAATATGAATTGAATATGAATTGAATATGAATTGAATATGAATTGAATATGAATTGAATATGAATTGAATATGAATTGAATATGAATTGAATATGAATTTAATTTAATCGTCGTGTAAAATTTATTAATTTTTAGAATGATGTTGAAAAGTATAGCATTTCGCTCATTTGCTGCAAGAGTGACACAATCCACAAGTTATAAGTTTTAATTCGAGCGATTTAAAAATATCACTCAAATTTTTTTGTAAAAACGGCGTTTTTCAGAAGTTAAATACATTCTGATTAGTAAACTAATTTTTTTCCTTTCCTACATCCTCAATAGAACATTAATTTTGACAATTCTTTAATATTTTGAAAATTTTCGTAGAATAGTTTCCAATTTTTTAAAATGGTAGATTTGTTCGAAAATTGAGTCAGTTTTTAGATGGAATTTTACCTAATTTGGTAGAAGAGTGAGAAAGTATGTTTTGATACAAAATTATAAAAATATGAACTATTGGGAATCGTTTAATTCGAATATCTTAGAAATGAGTAGATTTTGAGTTGTGTCACTGTTGCAGCAAATGAGTGATTTATGAGAAAACAGCCAAATATTAAAAGATTCTAATAAAACTAAAGATAAAATTTTCAAAAAAGTTAGACGTTGTTGCTTATGTGAAATTTAAGTGGAAATAATGATCACAATTTGCAAGGATCTCCCAAGTAATAGAAAAATCTTTAGTATGAAATTGGGTATTTGTGATGTAGTGTGATTCTAAAGGAAATAATTCCATAGTAGTCTTCCCTAGTACATATGTGTTATAAATTTTTATATTTCACTAAAATGTTAAATCAATCACCTAATCTGCCAAATTATTTGGTACCATGCCAATTCCATCATTGTTCACTCATCATCATCAATACAGATACGTATCGAACCTAAAATATATTAAGTTTACAATAAAATTTTGTTTTCAATATTAGAGTTCGTTATTCACACTTATCATAAATTATCAAATTAAAATTTTTAACTTCAATTTCACTCTAAATTGAAATAATCTAATAAATGAACATAATTTAGATTTCGTTTGTTTATTAGAAATGTTTAGAATATTTCAAACCACTCAACTACAATAAATAGATATATTATAGAGATATCGTCGGTATCGGTTCAATTAATTTCCACATCAAAACAATCAAAACTTTAACCTCTTGAACAGAAAATATTTTGTTCAAAATAGATTTTGTTTATTCAATTTTCAATGTTAAATAAATACGTACAGTAGTAATAAATAAATAGTCAAAAATTAGTTAAAAACTATTTATAGTTTAAATTTAAAAACAAAAAATATGTACAATAAATTTTTATTTTGTCGTATCAATTTTAATTTAAATATAGAAAATTATTCAACATCTTAATTAATAGTTATATTGTACATATGATATCTCTTTAATTAAGAAGAGTTCAGTTTGATCTAGAATTAAATTTTATAGAATGGTATATTCATATATTGGCTTGATATGTATTTTGCAATAATAGAGAAAATCAATTAAATAGAATTACTTGTGGTACTACTCGTACGATGAAAAATCATAAAATGTATTTTTAAATATTTGCTTAAATATTTCTATCAGTATCAGGGCCTAACTTAACGTAGTGCTGGGCCCCGTAAAAATATGGTTTCTGTACCAATCTGATGATTTTCCTACTAATTACTTTCTGTAATATTATTTCAGGATTATAAAATTTTTAATGAAATTAAATATTTTTCGAAACCTACTGGCCCTATGAGTAAACTAGTACGGTACTAATCTAATGAGACGATATATTAAATTAAATAAATCTCTAACCAGTTAGTTTTTAAAATTTACTTTATCTCATCTAATAAGCCTTTTATTAATATAAGGATAATGTCCCATCTCTCAACCCATTTTCTGTTCTAGTACCAGCATTACTAATTTGAAAATTTTTGATATATCAAGGCAACGTTTTTTGAATCTAACAGAATTGGAAAATCATAATATGGGTTTAAACGAAAAGTTAACTTTCGTAGCATTTCTTTTATATCTAATTTAAGAAAGCTTTCCAAATTTCAATTCAATCCAAAAATTCATGTTATGCCAAAATAACGGATTCTTACGTGATCCGGGATTCAGCATATGAGAGAAACAGAACGAATTTTGCTTTTGAAAATGGTCTAGTGATGCTGAAAATCAAAATTCTGAAAAAATGCCTAATATTTAAAATCGTGAAACTTAAAGTACTTAAAATCGAAATTCTTTACAATGACCGAAAGCACCAACATAAACATAAAGGTATAATTCATTTTCAATAGTCTGCGACACATGTTTGTTCTGTTATGAAGTGATAATTAGAAAACAGTGCCAGAATGGTGATCATTTGATGATAAAAAGTCTATAGAGCAATATCCCCTGGTGATACATTGCTCTTGCCGCCAACGCCCGACTTTCTATTACGATAAATGTACATAGATCTCGAATACACCACACTTAATTTCTAAATCGAAAAACTGAACCAGCCGTATTTTTGATAAAAACTCTATTGTATAATAAAAAATCATTATTACTGTTTAAATTTCAAAAAAGCAACAAGGTCAAACCCATGCAGAAAATTTAATCTTCACTGCAAAAATTTAAGAAGCTTCTACAGAAGCAGCTTCTTCTGATACACAGTTTTGTACCACATTTCGCAGGGATCTCCCAATTTATAGAAAAAGCTTTAATATCAGGTTTGATAACGCTTTTGATGGGGATCTTTCAGTCTCCAAAGAGATGCTTTATCTCGTGATCGATTCAAATGCGATATTCATTGCTCGCTATCTTAATTGGACCATAATTTAATGTGGTCCTTGATATCATTTGGATTTTGACTAACATGGACGGTATCATTTGCATAACCAAGGATTTCACCTGACCTAGTCGAATGACAAATTAAACAGCATAGGTCCTTTAAGGCCAACCATAAAAAAATTATAAAATTAAAAAAAATTAAAAATTTTGACGACACTAATTTTTAATGACATTCCAGCCATACTAGACGTAACGGGTATGCCGTAAATATTGTAGAATATTGAATGATAACTATTTGGTATAGTGACAGCTGTTTATTGTTTGTTGTTTTTTTTTAGGTAGCACGATAAAAATTTTATTTTTTTTTACGTTTGAACGCAAAATTTCGCTCCAACAATTTTTATTAAGTGACAATTCATATTTAACGAAGCTTCATTAAATTTTTTAATTTAAATTAATTTTTCCATGGGCGAAAGCACAGAAACGGCATTTAATGCAAACATAATTTTTTTGAAGTTACGTTTATAATTTTTTTTAATTTTTGTATGGTTACCCCTTTTTGCATTTCCCTGTCGCACACCAGATGCTATTTCGAAGGGGTCAGATACTGTCCCTTACACTACGATTCTACACAGCGAGCCAGATGTTGTTAGTATTTCACAGAGATCCAAATTTATCTGGAGTTCTTAGACATATGAGTCTAAGGCGACCTATGTCCCGGTAATTTTCGCAATTGAGACGGTTGACATTCTTGTACAGGCAACTCCTCTTGGTATCAGATCATCACGATATGGTCATGAAGATTATATGCAAGGATAGTTAGCCTGTGTTTTAATAGTTTTGCGGAGATTCTGCCAAGACAAGGTGCTTTGCCATTTTTTAATCTCTTTATAATAACTGCGTCCAATTTCTTTACTGTGGCAAATGTTACAAATACCCTAATCGCTTGGTGGAGCAGAATGGAGCACTTCGTCAGTCGGATTGATTCAGTCGATTTCGGAAGTAGGTTTGCCATATCGAGAGAACATTAGCCACGTTTGTTCTCAGCTCTTTTTTCGTTTTCTTTTGATGTTTTCGATGGAGGTCTTCATTCATATTCGCGTTTCTGTTGTCGAAATTATTTGGTTGTGGCTATGCTGCTAACTATTTTTCATGCAGTTCTCATTTATTTTCGGCGAGTTGACAGCACTGACCGTCGCACCAATCTTTACGCGATATTGACGGTCTTCTTATTATTCTTGCTTGCCTTTGCTCCCGGATGTTTGATTCAGGTTCGTTTATTTTCGTTGTGCCGATTTAGATGTTTAGTGACAGCTGATTGGTAACTGTGCACGGAGTCTTCATTTCTTAGTGCATCGATATTCCAGCTTACAGTGTTCTTTGCTTGTTTATTAAATTTACTTAAAATAACGAGAATATGCTTTTTTGAACTAGCGAAATCGTGTATTGACTATCGTGATAACAAAATTTTAAACGTTGTACTCACCGTTAGACGAGAAATTCGACTCAAAATTCTCTTCCATTCTGATGCCCACTGTAGTGGAGAGTTTAGCCTTTGGTGGTTTTAGTTATACCGCCTTCTCCCTCTCGGAACATCCAAGCTCTTCTAGTGCAATATGTCCAATGTGTAAATTTCCGTCTGGTTCAAAAGGTTCTGGGGATCTCTAGTTTTTAAAAGATTCAGCACGTTTATTGTTCCCCGTTTTAAAGGAATGTTCGTGTACATATTCCGAGGTCGTTGTTTTGATGTATCCAATAAATTAGTCAGAGATCTTTGTTTAAATTTCGTAACTTGATGGGTTTTATGTGAAAGTAGGGTAGCTGGCCTGCAGTTCAATCCACTTTTGGTGTGTAGCAAAATATACGTATAAAGGTGTTAATACCGCCCCTGACCTGCAAAACAGACGCTGATTTCGTTATGTGACGTCCAATGGAATCGGTCAATGTATCCGAGTTACGACTTGTTAACCTCGCCACTTTTAGTGTTGATGGTTTCTGCGATTTGTTGTTTTGATCTCAAGATCAGCTGAGAGGCTAAGCAATGCGCGTGCCATTTGCTCAAACCATTGTAACGATTTTGTAGTGCTATGAGTGGGATCTGAAGAAAACTCCGTCCAAATAAATAGCAATCGTTACCGAAACATAACTTTCAATTATTCAGAGCTTTGGAAGTGGTCTGATTTCGCCGGCTAAAGGCTCAGGGTTTGGGGTGGGGTTTTCAAAGTTGAATAATTGCTCGATAGACCACAGGGAAAATAAAAAAATGAAAGAAAAACTAAGGAAAAGACACGAGATACGGATCACTTACCATCTCAGATGATGATCGAACTTACCCCCTTCATCCTCATATTTTATAACCTTTTATTTTCTCATGCTGAAAACAAACGAAGTGAAAATAATACGAAACAAGTAGATGTGCAATTCATTTGAAGACCAAGAAAAATGAAAACTTAAAAAGTTTGAAAAATTCAATTTTTAAAGTAAATACTAAATTTATTAAGATTGAATGTAACATTTAAACCGAAATTTAAAAATGAATTATTATTATAGAAATCGAAACAATATAATATTTTAACCTAATGACGTCATACTAAATTAAGAGAAAAAATATAACAGTTTAATCAAAAATTATTCCTAAGGTTTAGATAAACTACTTACTAATGCCCGACACCATAATATATTATTAAAAATAATTTAGATAATTATATAAAAGGAAATTATGGAATTTAAGATAAATTTAAAAGAAATGATTTATATTATAATATGATATAAAAAAAACCTGAACGATGCGATGTATATGGCTGCCGATGTCCCTCGTTGTGTGCACCTTATCAAATTTTATATCCATTGGCGGGAATATTATTGTAGCGATTAGGTTGATGTTTTTATATTATGGCTTTAGTAATTAAGATTGTTTTTTTCAATTTTTATAAATATTATTCGATAAGTAGAATTACGTTATTATTTTAGTTTGCTTTAGCATATTTACAGATTAGTATTTACAATGGTATGACGATATGGGATCAATATGTAATTACATATAACAGTTTCAATTTTATTAAAGTTTTTTTTTATAACTGCATGCTCACATTCATTATTATATTTTTTCCCATCGAAACAAAAAAAAAATATTCACTACACTATTGATCACTTCTACAAATACTCGTGTGTGGTTACGGTACGTATACACTATTTTAATGGCTAGTTTCTGTTTTACAGATTGGTCACATTTAGAACGACACTGATCGAAATACGTACATTTCACTTATGATTTATGTCACCCCGTCTGTTTCATTTATATCACCACACTACGCGAATATTATTATTCGAGAAACTTATTGTTAAGTGTGGCAAATATTCGAGGCCATATTCTCTCTTACAATAAATCATTTGCTATTTAAAAACTAAACATAATACTAAATTCACTTATAGCCTAATACAAAATTTGTCACAATTTCTATAATTATTCACACACTACAAGTTCAGTTACTTTAGAAATTGAATTTTGTTTATTGAACTTGATTGAACTAGGTATATTTTTATATTTTTTTTTATTCCACAAGATTTTCACCCTAATCTTAATTATGTAAAATTCACTTATTATGGCTACTTCAGCACAAGAAAACAACCAAAAAAAAGTTCAAAATGACTCTTCAACTAAAAAAAAATTAGTTACGACTTGCGTAGCTTACACGATACTTCAAAATTTTATTGTTTTGAACCATGTGCATTCAAAAATTTTTCTTTTATACCCCAAGATGAACGGGTTATCCCACCATAAAATTTGACCGGTATATTTCCCCACATAAAATCAAAGTTATAGATATTATTATTTTTGGTTTTGTTTTGTTATCTTGTATAGAGTTTCACGTTATTTTATAAAGTAGTGTGCAGGTGCTTATCAGGAGTTTAATACCCAGGAACGATGGAACACCGATCGTTACAGAGCGTGGGGACGACTCACCCCTGTTAATGGGTCTCAAAGCCGGGCACATGATTGTTATATAGCCATGGAGTAATTTTCGTATCTTTATAATTAAAGTGATATTACAACTTAATATCTTTAAAGTGATGTATTCCTAAGATATTGCCATTTTCGTCGATCACCTCACAAGCAACATTTCCCACTAATTTAGTAACCTTACATTTAATGAATTTGGCATCAAGTTTTGCGGTAAAATTATCGGAGGCCTTACTTTGCTTAAAGTTTCGAACGTAAACCGTCTGACCGACCATAATTTTTGGTTCTTTTACACGTAGATCATAATGCTTTTTAACTTTTTCCGCAGCGATTGCAAGATTTTTGCGTACATTTTCATAAACTTTATGAAGGTATTCAGGCTTTTCTTCGCTCAATAAATGGTTTCCTCCAAATTGGGAAGCCTTTCGTAATAACTCATATATCGAACCATGCAACACCGCGTGTTGCCCAAACACTAGAAACTGTGGTGAATATTTAGACGAATTATGGACTGCGTTCCGCAAAGCGTGCGTTATTGCTGGTAAATTGATATCCCATACACGTTGGTCGGACTTAACGTAAGCCCTCAGAGACGCGAGCAAGGTGCGATTTACGCGTTCGGATGCATTTCCCTGCGGCGAATACTTGGCTGTAAACATGTGTCGAATACCAAACTTTGTACACAGGTTATTAATTAACAGCGAAGTAAATTGTTTACCGTTATCTGTTAATATCACCTCAGGAACACCGAACATTAAGAATATCTCGCTTTCAAGAAATGTACACACTTCTTGGGCCGTAGCCTGCCGCACTGCTTTTGTAATTATGAATTTGGAAAAATGATCTAACGCAATTAAGATCCCCGTATTACCATTTTTAGTACGCGGGTAGGGCCCAAGAAAATCAAGATAAACTCTTTGGAACGGCCTAAATGTCATCGGAAGAGAACCGAGAGGTGGTCTAGAAATTTGGTTAGGGGCCTTATTCATTTTGCAATCATCGCAAGAATTAATAAATTGCGCCACATCCGCATTAATGGTAGGCCAATAATAGTACCTTTGAATGATTTCTACAGTTTTGCTGATTCCCAGATGAGCGGCGGTTGGAGGACGATGAGCTTGGGAAATTATCGATAAACGGAGAGGCTTGGGAATAAGGAGCTTAAATGAAGGGATGTCCGGTAGGTCCTGTCTGTTTGGAAATGGATTAATATAAATCAGATTTTCCGATGTACGCAGATTCACGTTTTTGTTTGACTGTTGAACCGATTTGGCTAATTGAACATACGCTGGATCGAGAAATTTGGGTGATGTGTAGTCAACATGCAAAGGAGAATCTAGATATACATGTTGAACCATTCCCAGAGATTCAATTTCTACTCGAGACAAGGCATCCGGAACGACATTTTGTGAGCCTTTTCTGTACTCGATTTCGAAATTGAATCCCTGGAGCTTCAGACTCCAGCGAGCCAGCCTTCCGGATACATCTTTAAGAGACATAAGCCATTTTAAACTGGCATGGTCTGTTATAACCGTAAAAGGCAAGCCCTCTACGTATGACCGGAATTTCTTTATAGCTTCGATGGCCGCCAGACATTCCTGCTCCGTCACGGAGTAATTTCGTTGCGCGCCATTCAGCTTTTTCGACATATAAGCGATGGGTCTGTCATTTCCTTCAATATCTCGCTGAAAGAGAACAGCACCTATGCCCGTAGAACTGGCATCGCACTGAATATAAAAGCGGGATTTGAAATTCGGGGTTACTAAGACTGGTGCTGTAGCAAGAGCTTGTTTTAGGGAATCGAATGCTGATTCAACCTCCCCAGACCACTCTAATTTCTGATTCTTTTTTAAAAGGGAAGAAAGGGGAGCCGACAACGTGGAGTACCCGTTAATAAAACGACGATACCATCCCGTGACGCCAAGAAACCTTCGCAGTTGCCGTATATTTTTCGGCTTTGGGAACTTCATAATCGCCTCAACCTTGTCTGGATTAGGTCGCAATCCTCGCTCACCAACTATATAGCCCAAGTATTCGATCTCTTTCATCAAGAATTTGCTTTTCTGAACATTTATGGTCAAACCAGCTTTTGTCAGCCTTTCAGCGACATCCTGGAGTAGTGATAAATGTTCTTCGAAATCGCTGGTTGTTATTAGTAAATCATCAAGATATACGAATACTTGGGTATGGAGATGGTGAGGAATCACGCTGGACATTAATCTACACAAGGTCTGAGGCGCATTACAAAGCCCAAAAGGCATTACTTTGAATTGATATAATGGACGTCCCGGGATGGTAAACGCCGTCTTTTCTTTCGAGGCTGGATCCAAAGGTATTTGCCAGAAAGCATCCTTTAAATCCAGACTCGAAATATAACGGGTACGATCCAACCGGCTGAGCAGACCGTCGATCAAAGGCAAAGGATATGCATCCTTTTTAGTTACGCTGTTTAACCGTCGAGCATCAAGGCAAAGCCGAATTCCTCCATTTGATTTAGTTACTCTCGCCATTGGGGAGCTCCACGCACTATGGCTTTCTTCGATAACATCAAGTTTAATCATTCGTTCTATCTCTTGATAGATTTGTTGTTGTATCGCAGGAGAAACAGCATAGTGACGTTGCTTAATTGGTTTAGCATCCCCAACGTCGATTGTATGATGTAGAAGATTAGTCCGACCCAAACCATCACGCTCGAAGCTCGGCAATTTTTCTATCACGGCGTTCAACCTCTGCGTCTGATCGACGGTCAGCTCGTGACGGGAGTTATCGGAAGGAGGGAGTTTTAGGGTAGGAGAGTCCAGAGGGGGTAATGTAGTGGAAGAAATAGAGGAAATTAAGGACGGTTTGATACCAAATTTCTCCCAAAAATCACAACCTAAATAGAGGGTTTGTTGCAAGTCAGGAACGATGAACAGTTTCATGTCGGAATATTTATTATTGTAAGAAATTTTTGCATTTACAAATCCGTGAATTTTGAGAGAAGAGCCATCAGCAACCTGTACGGCAGCAGGAATAGGATGGAGGGGAAGACAGTGAGAATTGATAAAGCTAAGCGCGTTCATTCCTAAAGCAGAGATGTTGGCTCCACTATCGAGTAGGCCTTGAACTTCGGTTCCATTAATAATAACCTTTGCATATGGGCGATTATCATCAAGGAACTTAATTGAATGACAAAATTTAGTACTAGTTATATTTTGATATATTTGGCGTCGCATTCTAAAGTAATTGATAGTACGACGAGTCCGGTGGTGAATTCTTGAGTCATTTATGTTTTTGTCTAAGTGATCTACTTGAACTGCGGATTCGGGGGCTGCATGAATCGTAGAGTCACATTCTGGGATGGAGGTCGATGTAGCATTGGTTTTGGAGAGCGACTCGACCCACCCGTAGTCGTCTCCTTTTGTAAGTTTACCGGAGCTGCTTTATTATTACAAAATGTGCAGTGTGGCTTTAAAACATTGGGTGCACCACAACCATAGCAAAAAATTTCAGTTCGCACGACATCGCAGTCCATATAAGGATGACCCGTCCTGTGGCAGTTCCAACAAACAGGAGCGCTTGATTTATTTGGTTGTGTTGATGATTGGGTTGAGGATAGAGGTGGAATTTTACTGAAAGCCTCCAAACTATGTGCATTATCTGACGGAGACGGAATTCCTAATTCTTGTGAAAATCTAACTGAACGTGGATCACTTGATGTACGTGAGCTGATGGTTGAAGGTTCATACGTGGAGTAAAAATTACCTTCTGTTTTGTCAGGAATATTTATTTCATGCACTCGAGGAAAAAGCGTGCTGCGTTGCATTAATTTTTCGGGAATTATTCCTACATTTCGCCAGGCATCTTCGGTTGCAATACATATGCTAACGAGTTCCGCTACTGAGTAAATAGGTCTTCCGGCAAGGTGTACTTGCAATCCTGTGCGCATATTTCTTTTCAATATTTCGAGCAGCTGAAGTTCAGAAAATGGGACTTTTAAGGGTAAAGCCAATTTGATAATATCATAGTAGAATTCGGTGAACGATTCTCTGGGATATTGCTTCCGTGCGTCAATTAGCCGTAGTATATCTACGTCAGTACGCCGATCCTGAAACCGGTGGGTGAAGGCGGTTTTAAATTGACTCCAATCACAATTGGGATGACGTTCGAGAACGAGCCAATAATGTTCACTAGCGATGCCCTTTAAAAGTGAAGGCATGTCATTTAAGAGTTGTGACACCGAAATTTTGTTAGTTGTGGCTAAGTGTTCTGCACGATATAAAAAATTTTCAACCGCTAATCCCGAAGGTTGCCCGTCAAATGAAATTCCCCACTTATGTACAGGGGTAAAACGTGGTCCATATTCCGGTAATCTCGCGGATTGTAATGAGCTAGAAATAGGTGGCAATGATCCGTCACTAAAGCTTACATTTCTGGCGTGTCTAGTTTGTTCTTGCTGTCCAGGAATCAACTGACGCTCCTTTTCGGGTTGTGTCGGCTTAAGCTCATTTGTAATTCGTCCCGTTGTTAAGCTGTTTGGCATTGAGGGTGGTAATAATGGAGGATAATGGCTGGGCACATTTGCGTTGCCAGGATGAGGTAACTGATACGAGGGAAAGGGTAAGTAAGAATAATTATAAGGGAAAGGAAGCAGAGATGGTTGTATGGGAAAATGGGGAAGTTCGGGAACGTTGGTTTGGAATGGAATCATTTCTTGAGTCCTTGGTTGTCTCGATTGCAGTGGTGAACTTTGTTGTTGAACTGTCTCGACGAAGTTGGTTTCGCCTAAATTAACGTGGGACTGTCCGGTTACGTTCCCATTAGGGTTTTGTAAGGGTTGACCGGACAACGTTAGGCTATTATCATCTCCATCTTCAATAATAATTGGTTCGGGTTCAGCAGCCGAAAGATTAAACTGTGCTGGTTGCGGTGCTGATAACATTAACTCCAATAGACCGTCCGGGTCAATTTGAGTGGCACTCACCTCGAAAACTGATTCTTGTGGTGTTCGTTCTTTAGAAATAAATCTATGGGAAACATTTAATAGTGTAATACACGCTTGTACCACACTGGTGGCGGGAGCTTTAACAATATCAAGAAATCCAATGCGTAGCCCTCGTTCTTGTAAGTGGCATAATTTGGATATTAAAGCGGAAAACTCCATAGAATTAAACACTGGAGCTTGGATACAATTCAATAGTTTAATTTGAAGAGTTTGCAATCTAAAAGCGCACTGGGTGACTTCATTGTGGGGCTGAACTAAAGCTTGCCTATGAGGTGTAGTTGGCTTTAAATCTGGTGCCTTTGATTCGTTTTCAAGTGCCTCCTCTAAAAGTCGCGTTTGGGTCTTTACGTCCAGGGTACCACTGATTTGGCGAATTTCAAGTTCGATGTTTAGTTCGTCTGGAGACAGATCTTGAGAACGAATTTTAAAGTTAGACATATCGATGTATTAACAAAACCAAATAAAAATAATATCAAAAAAAACTTTAAAATAATAAAAAAAAATCTCAGTATGAAAACCCTTATTAAATACCGGAATAGAAGATAAAATTAATGATGCTTTGAAGACAAAAAAAAATAACAATCAATACCGTATAATAAATGATTAAATTTATGAATGGGAGGATGAAGTTGGTAAGTCCGATCACCGACGAGTAATATTTCCGTATTTAATTCGTTAAGTTTGATCCATGTCTCGAGGAAGGAAGAGTGAAAGATAGAAAATCTGGTCGCGAACAAATAAATCGACAATAGAATGTATTGGAAAAATTGCGCTAGATTAAAATATAGATGTTAACCAACAGGGCCGTTCTATCAACGGAGTCAACACGACGTTAAGTGGAAGACATTGCAGCCTTGCAGGTTAACACTATTTATATTTGACTGCCTTTAATGAAACCGCAAAACCACATAAAGTCAACGGTCTGAAACCGGAAAAAAACGCGATGGTGGTTTCATTAAATTATAGCTACTGTAAAGGGCATTAGAAAATGGTAGACATTTAAATATTATCGGGGAATAAAAATCCATACAATGCTTACAACTCATTCAACAGAATCGAAATCTAGAAAAGCTGCGTGTATGGAGGGTCAAAGTTTAAATGAATTGAATGCAATTATAAATATTAATTAAAAAGATTAACTAATCAGACAAGAGCCAATATAAAAAGTTCAAGAAAAATGAAATTGAAGATAATTAGCCAGTATCGTTTTGGGCGCCATCTGTAACGATTTTGTAGTGCTATGAGTGGGATCTGAAGAAAACTCCGTCCAAATAAATAGCAATCGTTACCGAAACATAACTTTCAATTATTCAGAGCTTTGGAAGTGGTCTGATTTCGCCGGCTAAAGGCTCAGGGTTTGGGGTGGGGTTTTCAAAGTTGAATAATTGCTCGATAGACCACAGGGAAAATAAAAAAATGAAAGAAAAACTAAGGAAAAGACACGAGATACGGATCACTTACCATCTCAGATGATGATCGAACTTACCCCCTTCATCCTCATATTTTATAACCTTTTATTTTCTCATGCTGAAAACAAACGAAGTGAAAATAATACGAAACAAGTAGATGTGCAATTCATTTGAAGACCAAGAAAAATGAAAACTTAAAAAGTTTGAAAAATTCAATTTTTAAAGTAAATACTAAATTTATTAAGATTGAATGTAACATTTAAACCGAAATTTAAAAATGAATTATTATTATAGAAATCGAAACAATATAATATTTTAACCTAATGACGTCATACTAAATTAAGAGAAAAAATATAACAGTTTAATCAAAAATTATTCCTAAGGTTTAGATAAACTACTTACTAATGCCCGACACCATAATATATTATTAAAAATAATTTAGATAATTATATAAAAGGAAATTATGGAATTTAAGATAAATTTAAAAGAAATGATTTATATTATAATATGATATAAAAAAAACCTGAACGATGCGATGTATATGGCTGCCGATGTCCCTCGTTGTGTGCACCTTATCAAATTTTATATCCATTGGCGGGAATATTATTGTAGCGATTAGGTTGATGTTTTTATATTATGGCTTTAGTAATTAAGATTGTTTTTTTCAATTTTTATAAATATTATTCGATAAGTAGAATTACGTTATTATTTTAGTTTGCTTTAGCATATTTACAGATTAGTATTTACAATGGTATGACGATATGGGATCAATATGTAATTACATATAACAGTTTCAATTTTATTAAAGTTTTTTTTTATAACTGCATGCTCACATTCATTATTATATTTTTTCCCATCGAAACAAAAAAAAAATATTCACTACACTATTGATCACTTCTACAAATACTCGTGTGTGGTTACGGTACGTATACACTATTTTAATGGCTAGTTTCTGTTTTACAGATTGGTCACATTTAGAACGACACTGATCGAAATACGTACATTTCACTTATGATTTATGTCACCCCGTCTGTTTCATTTATATCACCACACTACGCGAATATTATTATTCGAGAAACTTATTGTTAAGTGTGGCAAATATTCGAGGCCATATTCTCTCTTACAATAAATCATTTGCTATTTAAAAACTAAACATAATACTAAATTCACTTATAGCCTAATACAAAATTTGTCACAATTTCTATAATTATTCACACACTACAAGTTCAGTTACTTTAGAAATTGAATTTTGTTTATTGAACTTGATTGAACTAGGTATATTTTTATATTTTTTTTTATTCCACAAGATTTTCACCCTAATCTTAATTATGTAAAATTCACTTATTATGGCTACTTCAGCACAAGAAAACAACCAAAAAAAAGTTCAAAATGACTCTTCAACTAAAAAAAAATTAGTTACGACTTGCGTAGCTTACACGATACTTCAAAATTTTATTGTTTTGAACCATGTGCATTCAAAAATTTTTCTTTTATACCCCAAGATGAACGGGTTATCCCACCATAAAATTTGACCGGTATATTTCCCCACATAAAATCAAAGTTATAGATATTATTATTTTTGGTTTTGTTTTGTTATCTTGTATAGAGTTTCACGTTATTTTATAAAGTAGTGTGCAGGTGCTTATCAGGAGTTTAATACCCAGGAACGATGGAACACCGATCGTTACACCATCGAATTCTGTAGTGTTTAAAAGAGCAATTCCACAAATGCCGCTATGTCTTATCTAGCAGATGGTATATCTCTATCGGAAGCATAATGGATTATTTGGTTTTGTGCAGAGGATGACAAATTTAGGATGGTAGCAATTCCAATCATTCCACTGTGTTTCTTTCAGGTTTGTAGAAACATTTTTTTCGTTAATCTTTAAGTGGGTTTAAATGACATTTGTGCTTGAATTATCTAGCAAGTTAGGCTTGAGTTACGGTGATTTGTTTCTTGAGTAGATGTTTTTCTAGACTTTCCTTTCAAAAGTGTTCCTACCGGAAGGTTAGGGCTAGTATTTTTATTTCTCATAATATTGTTAAGACTCATTCTACCATTGTTGCGGTTTCTCTTCTCTTCTTTCTGTCCCATTTTATTTATCTTCATTTATTAATTCACAACTCTAGTAAGATCATCAATATATCTACCCTATGACTCTATTTCACCTCCAGCTTCATGGGCATTTCAAACATGCTGAAAGGAAGAAGCAGCGGCATTGAATAGTTAAACTTTGAAGAAAGCAATTACTTTAGCTGTCGAAAAATTTTGCTTTCTTGTTCTCTGATCATTAAAGCGGTCAATCATTATTCTGTTTAGCATTACTAGCCCAAATATCGTTACTAACGACCATAATCAGACCGCTTTCCGCAGAAAAATGGAACGATAAAAATTCTACCACTAATAATATGCATCCAGCAGTTGTTTTAAGCCTGGTTGATGCAGTGGACCAATTACTATTTTATCCGAAAATAATATTATACTTTTTAGGCAATCAAATCACACCATGGGATGCACTGCCTGCGAAAAAGGACTACATAGTGATGATTCGAAAGTCGTTAGTGTTACCAGATAATGTACAACTATATGATATTTAGGGTATAATAAAGATAATCAGGGGTCTATTATGAAATTTCGACCGCGTTTTTTTTCTACAATAGCGACCAACGTCGAAAATACCTATTACGAATTTTTCGATTGGATCGAAAATATAAAAATCTCAATAAAATTTTATTACTCAGAGAAAAAACAACTTAAAAATAAAAAAAAAACGTTTCGTTCTAAAAAATTTCATATACGTTTTCCAAGCAACAACGAAATATTTTGATTTGAAAATGATCATTTTAAAAGCATATTTGTTTTTTTTAAATTGAAATATAAATTTAAACACAAATCAACTTTAAATTATAGATATTAATTTTTATTTTAAATCGGTTAACATATAGAAATGTATTGCTGACGTTTTAAATTAAAAAAATTAGCTTTAATAGTGTTTTCTTTTCTTTTAAATTTAAAATGCAACATTAATGATATGAATACGTTGACCGCATACGAATCTATGTGGAGAAAATTTCAATTCAAATATGTTCAATATATTAAACTGCGTTTTCACATACGGTTTGAAAAAAGTAGAAAATTATGTATTTCCTCTCCTATATAAGTCATCAAAAACCAAAGAAGTCATGTACTTGTAATAAATTTCTACCACAAAAAGTAGAAAATTACCTCAGCCTTATTTTGAACCCCAGGGTCATTATGTAAAAATACAAAAAAACCTTACAAAAATGAAAACTTCAAGTTTATTCTTGCCAGTTTGGTTTTAGTACTAATAAAAAGTTGGTCTACTCATCAGCAGGTTGCAACTGCCAAACTGCAAAAAGTTTATCACCAGCTGAAGAAGATTGAAATTTGTATAATGTTGTTTTGCACATTTTTCGTCTTATCCGAGAGATTTAGAGTCCTAATTGGTACTCTATTATCGTTGTCTGGTTTCACCAGAACTTTCCCGATCATATATTCTCTGGCTCCGCTTCATTGGCTTCCACCACCCACAACTTGGGTGCCCCAGAATCTCCCTCCAATCTTGCCCATACCATTGTTTCCGAGTTCGGTGGCAGCTTCTCCCGATGATCCATTATAATTTGCCTGGTCGTTTCTCCAATAGCGCTAACGTGAAGTGGCAACTCGATATTATAATAGGTTAATACACCCCGTCCAACATCCACCACGAAGCCATTCGTTCTCTTGAAGTCCATTCCCATGATGGCTTCGTCTACAGTATCTGCAACCAGCAACTCGTGTTGAAAGTGATTTCGCCCAATCCTTATTTTTACGAGCTTTGCCCTTTTATTGCTGAATATTCTCCAGTCGCCGTTCGTAATTTCATTCCATTAGCTGGTTCTATAATTCCATCGATAATATCCTCACGAACAATCGTATGAGTTGCTCCTGTATCCAGCATGACCATACATTTCTTCCCATCAATAGCGGCTTCAATTGTCAAGCTGTCATCGGTTCTTTCTACTCTCGAAACTTGGATGGAGGTTATGGGGCAATCGGTTGTGGGAGTCAGCTTCTGCCCCATCAAGCTGACTCTTTTTAGTTTAACGACTCCGCTGTTGTCTGACTCTCCTTTCTGGATTCTATCTGCTCCTCGTTTGGTCTACGCTTCATAGGAGATGACGACCTTGCTCGTTTCTTCTTAATCTTCCAACAGGCCCGTGAGATGTGACCCATTCTATCACATATCCAGCATTTAATCCTGCCACTTCTATCTCTGAACCTTGGCGTAGCCCGCCCGGTGTCTATTCTGGAATCAATCTCCACTCGGCGAATTTTCATTACTGGTTTGATGATGGCTTGAGCAGTTTCATTTGGCCTTAGGTGACTACATCACTGCTCTGCGTGTCTCAGAATCTCGAATGCCGTCAATGAATGCATCTATTTCAATTCGCTCCATGTAATCGGCCGATAAATTTGAATGTGCTAAATGTGCGAGCCGCTCAATTGCCGATGAAAATTCCTGTAGCGATTCTATTCTCCTGCTCTTTGGTATCGACCATCCTTCAGTAAAAATACTGAAGGATGTTGTTCCATTAAATGTTGGTGGTTTTAACTTAACAGCGTTTACTGTCTGGATCACTTGATGTGTCGTTCCATTCGCCTTGACATCTTGGAGCTCCTTCTCGAGACGTTTAACTTCCGTTTGAAAATCTTGTTTAACCGATTCAAATTTTTGTTGAACTGTCCCTTTAAGAATTTGAATTTCTGCGTGTACTTCTGTTTGTAGTTTTTCCACTTTACCGTGTAGTGTAGAAGATAACTCCAGAAACCTTTCGTCCATATTCTTTTGGCCATCTTCTATTTGGTTTTTAATGTCCACCCCTTGTTGCTCCACCTGCTGTTTCATTTCCTGGTTCGATTGTTTAATTTCACCCAACTGGTGTCCCATCATTTGATTCATAGCAGCCATCAACTGCGATAAATCGAAACTTCCAGATGGGTTTTGTGTTGTTCCGACCACCGTTTATACTTCGTCTTCTTTCTTGTCCACACTGATCTCATCCGTTTTTTCCTCCTCAAAATCATACACGTCTGGATTTAAACCTTCCTTCTCCATGGCCTCACGTAGTCGCTCCACCAAACTAGCTTTTGTGCCTTAACTGGCCAAACCTCGCTGTTCCAGTTGCTCCTTTAATTGCGCAAGCTTTAATCCGTAGAGAATCATTTTCCTTATTATTCACAATCCCACCGCTATCACTAATTGTTACGTTTTCGCATTGCCACTCAAGGTTCGAATTACTGGATTGTGAATAAATACAACTGCTTCAAACTTGAACTCACACAAATTTATTTCCACAACACAATAATTATACAACACAAAATTAAAAATTAATTATTCCAATTATAACACACTATTTAATTATCACTTTAATAATCGCTAAAATCACTTTAATTATCATCTATTTAACCTTTACTATATCACGTTTAAAACAAGACTCAGCATTCCATGTCAATGTACGACTTTATATACCAAAATATTTGTTTCTAGAATAATCCTGAATGCTCTAAAAGAATCGAGCAAATATGTTAGTATACAAATGACGCCGAAATGTTGAACCAAATCACTCATCCAATTGAATAATTATTTAATAACCTATTCTATTCTAATCTAGGTGTCACCGTAACAATATCTATAGTTCCCACAATAAGTCCCTATAAAAACTAGAATTTCACTTTAAAAACAATCTGTAACAATGCACTAACAACATTACGTGCCTTCTTTTTTTCAAACCTTCGATATTTTTTACTTGTTCGCTCAGTATTCATTATGAGTGGAATACAAAACCAAAAATTTTGTTTTGTTACTCTCGGTTGACGAACAGAAAATAATTCCATAAACAATGATTATCACAAAGAAAAATGACGAATAATTGTAAATGGAAGAGTTATTTCGATCGCTGTCTTAAACCATTAAATTTTGATAAAATAACCAGATAATAATTGAAAAAAATATATTTTATTTAAATTATGTATTCAGAATTTATTTGAATATGAAATAATATAAAGATCAACAAAATCATTTGTTTGAAAAGGTTTTCGCAAATATAAGTAAAGCGTCTGCGATCTTGCATGCAGCATCCGCAAACTTATTTGCTGCATTAGAATTCATGCGATCTATTTCAAGACGTTCCTCAATTATTCTTCTATCGAATTCTTCACGACTTTCCACTAAACGAGGGCTCTTAGAAGTGATTTCCTCCGAAGCTGTCGGCGTATCCCGCTTATGCTCGTTACTTATTATTGATATATAATCATCGGAATCAAAAATTTCTTCATCCTATAAAACAAATAGAACATCATAACTGTTTTTAATACAATATTTGTTCCGATTACTTACCGGTTCCTGTTTAATTGACGGTTTCGATTCGATTAAAGATTCACTTATTTCTGATGCAGTTTGCGACATTTCTGTGCTATCTTGTTCGTTATCCATATTCATCTCACCAAACACTACATGGGCCCGTGCTTCGATACTTGTTAACGCTTCAGTCGTTTTTTGTCCATCACGTATTTTACGTGTTCGCCACATAAGCTGACTTTTCCAATGTAATAACGATAATTTCCAAACATTGGCGGGTTTTGTTGGCCCCGCAAGTGAATTTAATATATTAGCTAATTCAATCCATTTCGAAGAGTTGCCACCTGATTGGTTTTTTTGAAGCATACTTAAACGTTCAATTACTGATTTTGATTCTAAATATGTTAAAAATGCATCCAACTGCTCGGCTGTCGTGCGAGTATTTTGTCTTACATAATTTCGTACCATCATACGTTCACAAAAATATACATGCGGGGTATCACAGTAAATTATTTTATTACGCTTATGTCTGTATATTGTGTGTATCGAAAGTGCATCACAAACTAAACTAAATCGACGATTCGTAACAGTTTAAAACGTAAATAACATCGTACAAGAGAGTCGAATGAAACACGATAAGCAGTAAAAAGGTTAAAAACTTGGTTTAATCATAATTTTTATGACTATCACCATAGTAACGTGAGAGAATAAAGAGATTTTTTTTTCGTCGCTTTACGGTATTTTTTTATTTGATGTACACTCATTCAATTCAAACAGCTTGGTGTGTATACAGACAAGAAATGAAACTGGTTTATAAAAAAATTATTGAGGGAGAGTAAAAATATAAATTTACAGTAAAACGACCAACATATTACTTGTTCTCATGGTACCTTTATACAGTGGACAGGTAATAATCAAAATTAAATACAATTTATTTTTTATACGTAAATATTTAATCGTAAAATTAATGTTCAAATTTTTTCTTATCATTCTAGGTAAGTGAAAGTATTTTGGGTTTAACAACCTATCCTTATTTCTGTTAATGTAAGTATGTACATAATGTATTAAATATCACAATAGCTATGCATAAATTAATTAAGAAAAATGTCAGTTTATTAATTTACAAACTACATTTAATTATTGATTTTTTAAAGAAATTAAAAGATGCTGATTGACTTGTTTGAGTATATAAATATGTTATACTGTGTGATGTTTATACTTGTGATGATTAAAAGTCACAGACAATTGGATGTAGAATAAAGAAACACATTTTTTGCAGTTTGCAAACAATCAAAAAAAATATTTTTTTTTTGTAAAATATTTTAATTTTTAAAAATCGCAATATTATAGTTAGACATTGAAAAAATCAATATTTCCTTTCCATAAACCACTTTGTTTTTAACATTTGATGAGCTTAATGTTTTAAGATTTTGAACTTGTTGGGTCTATTCATATCGAACTCACAGTTTGAAAAAATTCTCTTGACATTCTTAGTTAAATAAAAAACAAACTACTCTACCCGATTCTGAAGCACAGTCACTGACTGAAAAATGGTCTTAGGTAAGACTTAGTCTTTATTTTGAATTACTCTTAATCACGACATTTTCCGTATTCTGCGCATAATCTTACTTGGCATTGGTCTTTAAAAAAGTCTTGCGTAAGACATACACATTTGGTGGTCTTTTTCATCACAGACTACGCGCAGAATACGAAAAGTCTCATTATTAAGAGTAAACTCAAATTAAAGAAAAAAAGTCTTACCTAAGACTATTGTTCAGTCAGTGACTGTGATTCAGAATCGGAGTGTAATTCAATGTTGAATGGTCAAATGTGTGTGTTCCATTCCAGAAAGCACTTTAATCACTTGGCCATAACTAGTCTAATATTTTTAGATTTTCTTGATTCATAGTTAATGCTCTTGTCATTAGCAGTGTTGAGAAAGGCAAAACCATCTACACATACTATATTCTAAATGGTAAATTATTAAGATTTTGTTCTAAAAACCACTTCAATTGTGGGAGAGGTGTCTTTGAACTCAATGAGTCTACTATTTGTAGATCGTGTTGGTTCATTTAAGATTCTCTTGATATAGTTATTACCACTCAAAACAACGCGAACCATTTTAGGCTACTGGCCATTGATGAGACTGAAACAACGCGAACCATTTTAGGCACCTGACCTTTGATGAGACTAACTTTAATGGTGTTCCAATATTCCAATATACAAAATTGTTACTAACTGGAAAATTATATTTTTTCGTTTCGCGATTTTTTGATTTCTCGTTGATTTTATGCATCTGTTCACAAATAAAGTTTCCTTAAACAAAGCTTTTATTGAGTTAATTAAAATTTACATTTTTTGTTGTTTGATTTACGAGGGAAGGTTAAAAATATTCCCTCCATTTTGGAGGGTTAAAAATGTTAGTCGCAAATCGGGAACAGTATTGTGAAATAATGAATAGCACAACAGCAAGCGTTTAAAATAACTAAATGACGAAAAATTTCACCCAGTTTTGATTCAATTTTCCTGAGTTCAACCTATTCAATCAACATTTTATGACCACTTCGAACAAATGCGATGCAAATGTTGCACCGATCGACAGTAGAAAACGTTTAGATACCTTTAAAATCCTGCCCTGGACATGTAGTTGTAAACGAAAGAAAATTATGTAAATTGTTTAAGGATCTTTTCATCATAGCAGCAAGATTGAACATATTCAGTCTGTATGTTACTCAAAATTAGAACTCAAGTCATAAGAGCAGCAGATTACATGCAGATGACCTGAGTGACATGAGTGTTATGAAAAAAAGTAATCGTAAAATGAACGCCACTGGAAGTTCATCACAATTTTTTGTCGTAACTGAAGTGACTGTGTCAATGGTTGGTCTGAGAAGGTACAGTGAGATTGCGGAGCCAATGTGTGAGCGCAGGATGATGTTATGTTAAAATAGACATCATCCGCAAATGTGAAATTGGTAAAATAAGATCTACCCTTTTTGAAATGACTGGTTTGAGTCATATTAGTTTCAGGTGGTATACGTCGCTAACGACGTCCTTCAGGTAACATTCGGATGATCGAATTTGAATAACTGGGAATATACATCAGTTTCAAACCAAATGGCACAGTGGTTCCATTGTAGGTACCGAGTTCGAATCTCGATAGGGACAGGATGCAAAGTGAAATTGCATCAATAGGTTACGACTTGTAGTGAAATGTAACACATCTATGACCCCCTGTCGGTGTGCAAAATCCATGGGCCTACCCATCTTCCATGCCAGTATAGGCTGACATAGAGCTTGCAATGTGCAGATGGTCGTAAATCAGTCCTATAGCCGTACGTCCTCGAGTTGGCTGAGTAGGCGTAAAGTAAGGGCGTTTCAAAGCTCATCTAGCCCGGAAAGAAGAATAAGTTAGTTTATGTAGTGATTTTAAAGATTCCATAAACTCGTAGCACGTGATCAGAGTTCAATTCCACGGATCGCAAAATTATTCCATTAATTATTTTAATTTGATTTGTCTGAGGCATATCTCCAAATTGAGTTGGATGACGATTCAAAACGACACTTGGTTATTAATGGGCCAATAAATCTATTTTAATTCCAACGACTACCGTTCCTTGTGATGAGCACTCTTGCAATTTTTAAAATGTTCATGAACCAATTTTTGAGAAGTTGTATATGTGGGCCATATCATGTCCATAGCTAGAATTAAGCCATCAAAAGATATAATTTAATCAATTGCAAGGCTTCCCCGTTTACAGAACGTGAAAGAAGTTGAATCTTATAGTTGAAACAGGGCAACAACGCGTATTATCAAATCAAAAGTTGTGATATGTTTTCGATTTTAATAATCGTGTTGTGTCTTGTTACCGCTATTTCACACGTAGACCCAAGTTGTAAATAGGAACCTGTAAGAATGAACACAGACGCGTTATGGTCAGATAGAGAAGGAGGCTACAACTTACATTTTCAGATGTATAAATATTCATAAATATTTGTGCGGTCGTTCTTAGGAGTAATTGACAGCTCATAGCCGCTTGGGCAATATTTAATCCTGATAATAAATGGGGAACACGAGTATTTTATACATTCAATAAAGAAGGCCTCGAATAAATGTTTTATAGATGGAGAGGGTTAGTTTACACTGCTTTGCAAAAGTATTTGTTCACTTACCGATTTTCGCCAGATAGAAGTGAAAAAAGTATACGGTCTTTGATGCACTTGTGTGTGGCGAATTTTGGAACAGGAGAAATATTCCGCAGAGCTAAAGTTATGACTGGTGAAGTGAAAATGATGTATCGTGTCAGGTCAGAGTCTGGCTATATAATGCGCCGGCATCAGAATCAGACTCGAACTAAATTTACTCAAATGAATAATATGGATTTTGCAATAATCATAGCCAGAAAAGAACCCGATAAACCACTGAAGCCTGTTGTATCCCCCACGTAACATTGCAATCTTCACGTAACATCTTGTTTGAGAATTATTGGTAGCAAAGTAACACCAAGAGATGAAGTTCAACGATCCACGAAAGTTTCATTTGATATAAAGAAGAAAGTAAGGGGGGATGAATGTAACATCTTCGTTAATTAATTCCAAATAGCGGTTATTATTAGAATGACAATGACATCTGTAATCAGAAATGCTTTGCAATGGTTAATTTTAAAAGTCAACTGTTTCAAGAAAAGGATAGGTCGTGACCGATCAGACTTTTTACAGAAGTAATACATTTTAAGGACGATAAATTAAAAGAATGGCACTTTTAAATTAACTACACACAAGAGTGACCCTCTTAAATAAATACCATAAATTCTGGAGGTGATGAAGAACACATATCTGAACAAAAAATGATATGACTGCATCCTATCTATAACCGTTATAGAATATTCAAGGTTCTACTGTCAAATTAGTCACTTTGAATTTCAGTCATGTCTCAAAAACTATTACTCACAACTCTCTCAAATAAACGTCTTGTTATCGCAAATTGACAAATTATCAAACACAGGGCCAATAATAAGGCAAATCGATAAAAAAATACACTTTACACTAAAAAGGTGTGCACTGTGTTTGATCAACTATTTAACTTGCGATAAGAAAACGTTTATTTAAGAAAATTGTGAGTAATAATTTTTAAGTTATGAATGAAATTCAAATCGACTATTTTTACAGTAGAACCATTATTATCTCTATATTATGCCGAGTTCATCACCTCCCGAATTTATTGTACTTACTTATGTGTCACCCTGTAAATTTTTATTAAAACAATAAATAACATATAAAAGATTACGTTTTAGAAAAACTTTGCGCAAACATGAATATAGCATCGGCAATTTTCGAAGCAGCGTCAGCAAATTTATTTACTGCAGTTGAATTCATCCGTTCTATTTCAAGACGCTCTTCGATTACCCTTCGATCAAACTGGTCTTTATTTTCTACTAATTTGGCTTTCTTGGCGGTAATTTGTAATGGGCTTATTGACCGTTGCTGTTTTCGATAATCGCTAGTTTCCGGTTCACCATCATCTAGATTTTCATATCGATCCTATATAAAACGAATAAATAATAATTAAATATAAAATAAATTAAATTTATATTTGTCTTACTGGTTCGCTTTTAATTGACTGGTTAGAATCCAATGTAGATTGACCTATATCTGCAGCTAGTGATGGTGTTTCACTGTAGTCCACAGTGATTTCACCAAACAACGAAAGTGCACGTGCTTCAACAGTTGATAACGTTATTTTACTGGACTCATCCATATCAGGTTGTTCTAGTCGTAACTTTCTTGTCCGCGATCTAAGTTGATTTTTCCAGTGTAACAACGATGCTTTCCAATGATCGGCACTTCTTGATGGTCCTGTAAGCTTATTTAGTATAGCGGATAACTCAGCCCATTCCTCATTAACATCACTCAAAGGATCTTTTCGAAACGGATTTGATTGGACAAAATAAGGTTTTGATTCTAAATATGTTAAAAATGCATTGAGTTGTTCGTTTGTGGTGCGGGAACTTCTTTTTACCCATTGACGTGGCATTCTGTAAAAATAGATCACAATGAAGTAAAAAACACTTTAAATATATAATGTATTATGTAATGCGCTTACGTGTAATATTTTCTTTGGATCGATTGTGCTGTTGGTATGCGTAGCAGTCACAGACTAACTTAAATAACAGCGAATAACAACAGAAAACACAATTGGTTTGGTATAGAAGAGACACGAATTGAAGGCGATAAGTATAAAAAAACATAAAATTTAGGTTTAGTCATAATTTTTATGACTGTCGATGTAATACGGAGCGGAGGGAACATTTTATTTGGTCGTTTTCGTTTGTTTTTTTCATTTTATCTTTTTTACACTCAATCGATTAAAATAGCTGTATATGAAAAAGAGTTGTAGAGAATATAAAGGTTCTATAAAATAATAAAACGAGAGAGAATAAATATTGCTTTACAGTTAAACCACTGATATATTGTTTGGTTTGTTATTATACAGACGAGGTATGGTAATTGGTAATTAAGAATGTGTTTATTTATTTTATGATTTCTTATCGTATTCCGTAATTTACCTTAATACATGTGCGTAAATTAGTCGAGCGTAAATTACTCGCGTGTAAATAACTCGATTATTTGCACGTAATGCAGAGAAAATACAAATTTGATATAACTGAGTATTTTTCGAATTTTGAGCCATAGATTGACTGATAAGAATTCTGATGTGATGGACAAGCAAATATTATACACACATCTACCTTTTCATGTAGACTTATTTATTTCCGAATAAGCATAAGGTAAAGTAAACAGTAGAATATATATGAGTGAAATTGTAATTTACTTTGGTATTTCGCTGATTTATTTGGGGTCAAGAATACTGGTTTAGCACTTGAGTTTATCTCATAATAATTAGACAATCCCCATGATTAAGAAAAGAAAATCTACAACAACGAAGTTGTTCTTACATATGGTAAATGTATTTTGGGTCAAACTTTATAATTGCTTAATCGTTTGTTATATGATATAAGAGAATCATACATGAGTGATGTTGGTGAAGAATTGTTTAATAATGAGGTCCACTAGATCCACATTACATAGTTTATTTGTGTTTATCCGACAGTTTATTATATTTGCGAATCCCCAACGAAATTAACCCAGTCAACTACAATTCACCAAAAACGGCAATATATCGAAATTATGTCAGTTGCTCAAGGTTTGTATTTTGTATCAAATTTCTTTTGAAGGAATTAAAAATTTAAGAGATGGCAAATTATTAATTCTAGAAAATTCGTGTAGGAGGTACACAGATTTTTTTTTCTCGGACCAAGTTTTTAACATTTCTCGTGGGTAAAAATGGTTTTAATGCTACAAATTCAATTCGTATATGAGTTACGGATGTAACTCCCTTAAACAATTATATCTTAACCAATTGTGATGAAATTTAGCATATAGGCCATTTCTGATTATCATGAAATTTGGTGTGTATGATGAAAATGCGATTTAAAAATAATTTTTGAAAACAGTTTTAAAATATGGTCGACTGGGACGGATCTCGGGTTTTTTATAACCGATCATTGGTATAAATTATTGAAATTAGATTCCGAAATGGTTTTTGGAAGAAGTAGATCGGAACTTTTCCATTTCATAACCGATTGTAAAGAAATTGTGTAAGTTGGATTGTATTGAGATTGGATCGAAATGGAATTCAATCTAAATTTTAGGAACAGTCTTGAAATTTAATCAACTGACAGAGAAACGATTCATTTTTTAAACGAACTTTTGGATAGAAATAGGTTTATAATATGTGATATTAAAATTAATATTCATTTATTAAAATAGTTTCTGACAGTAGTTGAAAACTATCTGTGAACAAATATTATCCTCTTAGTTGTCCTTATCTTGTTTATTGTTACGCAGTTCAATTCCTCAGATTGTATCTGCTTAAGCAAGCTGCTGATTGGGCAGCATTTATAAATTTTTCATTAACGGTGGAGAGTGTCAGACAGACAGCTGCAAAATTCTCGAAAGCGTGGTCTCACCTTTGTCAGAGTGTATATTGAATAAAATAGGTCATTCTGCATGGTCCCTATACAATTTTAATGATTCGTAGGAATCGTACCAAGCTACAAACTATTTCGATTGATCAGGTAATAAGCTTTCTGGAAGTCCAATATGTCGGTCTGCTTACCTGTCACCAAATATCATATTACACTGCGTATCTAATTTCAACATGATCGGTTGAGAAATGGCTTGTTTCCATTAAAATTTAACGATTTGTGGGACTACGAGTATATTCGGCGCTCATATTGTGTACAATCGGGCGATGAATTTTCAAGAAAACTACAATCCACCGGAAACGACAGTTCACTGAGAACGTTCATGCACAGAAAAACAGATACACGAAAATGAAACGACATTGTCGTTGAATTAAGGATTTCGGTGTAATACGGGTACAAGTGTGGTGTTTCAATGAACTGCTTTTTCATGAATTAATGTTACCGTTAAATTGTTTATCGATGAATTGTCGTTTGCTAAATTATCTAAGCAATGATTTCATTGCTAATGCTGATCCCCCCTCCAAATGTATCTGCCTAATTTAAAATTTTGTGAAATTTTTGCTCATTTGCCAATATATTCGATACCTATTAAAGAATAACTCAATTCCAACTTTATTACTGAGTATTTTCTTCTATACACACACGGAATAGCCCATCGTCCTATTTGAATTTCAGATTACGTAGAGATTTGGTTTCGGTGAAAATAAGTGCGAGCACCGTGTAAATGTTAAACATTCATTCTCCTCTTCATCTCTCGATAATTCCAAAATGTTGTTAAACAAACGAAATTTATGATTTTAGACGATTGCAAACTTGAGAAGATATTTTAAATTCATTTATCTGTCACCGACCAGAAAAAATGTACCGCCGCAAACGTTTCAAGGTCTTATATATATATATATATATATGACTGCTATTTGTCGTACTTGTTCGACGAAAAGGAGGACGTTAAGCTTATTGAAACCATTCGGTTACCCGATGCTTTGGTCAAGTATTCTTCTTTGCAATAAGCTGGAAACTTTTTCTGTGGCATAGCGGAACCATCGTTGGCTCCATAGTGCTGAATTTTCTTTGAGTTGTGTAAAAATACGAATGATGCATAATAATAACTTTTATTTCTGATAAACCAGCACTGAGTCGATAGGTAAAGCGTCTTGAAGGCCCTTCGGGTAATGTGAAAACTATTTCTTGTATGGGACCATCGTCGAAAGGAACCTGCTAAAATTGATCCTTCAATTAATTTCTGTTGGTGTATTTGGTATTTTCCAATACACCTACATAGTTATCGATTAATCAACAGTAATTTCAACTTCTCGATGATCTCATTAGCCCTTCGGTCACCGCTTCACGACATTGAATTGTCCTTGATTTATTCAATAGCTCCAATGTCCAACATTCGGTTAAATTCATAGTATAGAAATTTCCCCTTGGCTCGAGGAAGAGAGGAATACCGTTCTTTGTAACGATTAAAACGTGTAAATCGAGAATGCTGAGAGTTATTTAAATTTGTCGATCGTAAATGGAAGCAAATCGATGTTACGAACTGGATCAGATTCTAATGAGTAAAGAGATACGTTTGGATTAATGGTATGAAACGGTTGTATTCCGTTTATTTGGATCTTGATATCAGAGACGTCGGCCTAGAAACAGTTTCAGAGGTTTTTCGTTCACTTTGATTTGGTCTCTCGCCAACGCTTGTCCCAAAATTCGTTCATGTTTGGCCATTTGCAGTGAGTTTTAAGAAAATAAATAGTGGCAATAAAGCTCCAGACTCATGTATGTAGTGCACGTATTTTTGTACCAAAAATGATGATATCGAATAAGATCGACCTTATGTTCTGTGTTTCCTAAGAAGGAAAACACCATTTTTTTCGAAGATTTTTAATCTATTTAAAATCATATTACGCTTAAACAAACTTAGTTAATTGCTTTTGACTATGGTTTACCAAAATTGAAAAGGTCTGCCGCGATACATTTCCCGCTCATTTTGTTTTATTCTGGCAATGAGCTATTTGAAAAATTACCATTGTGTTCACACCCATGACAAAAAACTCTCCGCAACGTATTTAACACTGTTTAAATTAATCACCAAATCCTTTTAAATCCCATTATTGCGCTCTAGTTTGGTCATTGACTTTAAACTTCAGAAAAGGTTAAAGGAAAGGAAACTGAAATTACATGGACGAAATTTAAATAGATCACTTGGAGAATGGTTTTTGATTCAAGGCTTTTGTAAGGAACTAGTGTCAAATGTGATTCTTGGTTCTGTGGCGGGTGAATCGTGGATTGTTTCTCTACAAGAATAATTTCCCAAGCAACTCACCGTGGAACCATTTCAATATGGACAACTCACCCTAGAAACACCCCAGAACACACGAAAGTGATGGAAAACAAACTTACACAAAATGGATTTACAATCATATTTTGGTTTGCAAAAATTCAGTTCACCTTTTATTTCTATAAATATAACATTGCATAAAGGAGGTCCCTATTATTAGTGCCCCATCTAGCAAGAAATGCAGGAAAGAAAAAATTGCCAAACTGAATGAATACAAACAAAAAAAATTAAAAATTCTGCATTTGTGTGAAACATTTTCTTGTGATAATTTTAATTTGATTAAATTCAGCACCGATCGTAATCCGCGGATGAAAAACCCTCTTTGAATCCTGCCGCTAGTGGGATTCGAACCCATTACATTCCGATCCAAACGACAAAGCTTTAACCACTGTGCTGTTTAGTCGGTATAGTGACAAGTTTGTCCATCGGTAAAAATTTTGAACTCAAAATTTTTAGATATGCGATCTTTATTAGAATGCAATTCGGGTTTGGCTACCGGGCTACCAAAATATCACAGAGACAAGATTGCCGATCGTAGAAAATTTTGAGATTTGAAAATTTTGTGATTCTCAGAAATGCACAAGAATTTCGTCGTACGTATGCGAGCTCCATTACAATTAATTTAAATTGAAATGACGCCAGCAGAGTACACATTAAAGACTGAGAATTCACTTTTATTATTCAATGGTGGAGTATGGCGGCAAAAATAGTGTGATGTTTCCATGAAAACTTGAAAAATGGCAATTCAAATCATTAAAATGTCATTCAAATGCCAAATCTTATACAGCTATGAGCAAAAGTATTTGAAAATTAAGTATTATTTACGAAAGGTAGGTATTATTTACAAAACTGCGGAGTGGGCCAGCAGATGTCGATTGTTGATTAACCCATCTAAAACAGAACTAGTCCTCTTCACTAGGAGGTATAAAATTCCGGCAATGGTTTTACCAAGTCTGAATGGTACTATGCTGGTTCTCACTGATAAGGCGAGATTCCTAGGGATTCTTTTGGACAGTAAGCTCAGCTGGAAACCAAACACGATTGAAAGAGTAAGGAAGGCCACTGTGGCGCTCTACTCTTGTAAAAATGTCATTGAAAGGAAATGGGGCTTGAAGCCGGAGCTGGTGCACTGGCTTTACACGGCAGTTGTAAGACCCATACTGCTGTATGGTGTGAGTGTATTATAGTGGCCTGCTCTGGAGAAAGTATCATATTGAAACATGATGGGGAAGGTACAGAGGACAGCCTGTTTGCTCATTAGTGGGGCGCTGAAAATGATATCCACTAGTGCCCTAGAGGTTTTGCTCCCGTTGAATATTATCGGCAAACAATTGGCGGTTAACACGGCCGCCCGGCTCTCAGCGACTTCGGGTTGGAAGGGCATACAAAAAGGGCACTCAACTATTATTATCTCAGTGAGACATGAACTGGTGAATCTTGACTACAAAACTCCTCGTTTGTACTTCGACAAGTTTTTCAAGGTGATCCTCCCCTCTAGGGAGGATTGGAATAGTGGTCTCGTTATGGAGTATAGTGGGAGCTGGTGTATTCTGTGGGGAATTAAATGTAACTTTATCCTTTCATCTGCCCGAGTACTGCAGTGTGTACCAGGCTAAAGTTATAGCGATTGAAGAGCTCATAAACTGGTTGAAGCATAATGTATAGTAATCTCTTAACGAGATAAGTGATCATTTCAATATCCAGTTCCAGTTGGTTTGGGTTCCGGGTCGTTCTGAGGGCAATTGTAGAAATTGTAGAGCAGACGAGTTAGCAAGGTGCAGTACGACTCTCCAACTGGAATCAGGGAGGGAATGTGTAGGAAGGCCTATGTCTGTGCTGAAAGCAGCAAGTCATAGGAAAACTGTTGCCTTAGCAAATGCCAGGTGGAGCACCAGTCCTTATCACAAGATCCTTATCACACTGAGTAAGCGTGATTTAGGTAGAATTGTAAGGATAATTACCGGGCACTGCCTTTTCGGAGATCATGCGAGAAGGCTAAGTCTGGTTGCAATTGACTTCTGCAGAAGCTACAGGGACGAGGAGGAGGAGATTCTTGTTCACTTCCTTTGCTTGTGTCCCGCGCTATCTGGCAGAAGACATGATCACCTGAGCAAATACAACATGGACAGCCTCTGTAATCTTTGAAGCTGTAATGTGCGAGATCTTTTACGCTATATTAATTGTACTAAATGGGTTTAAGGGAGTTTATGATGTCGGATCTTGTGGTATAACAATGGGACATAACTGGTCTAAGTGTGCGATACCAGCCACTGAAACCTAACCTAACTTAACCTGCAAAAGGTTGGTTTTTAATCTTAAGTAAAATAACAAATTTTTAAGTTAAAATATTAATTTGAAATTAATGTTTATAAATCTCATAAATAAAAAAAATTAACAACAAGAACAAAATGCAAGGAAAAACTTTATTATTTCTTTTTTTTTTTTTTTTTTTAATCTATGCAATCTGGTCTGGGACCGAAGCACTCCCAACTCTTTCGCAATTGACTTTTACCGTCCTACTTTACGCATTGTTTTGCCAAATCGAGGACGTACGGCTATAGGTCCGATGTGCGTAACCATCTATACATTGTATAGCTCCAGGCAGCCTATGGTACTGACATGACAGCCTATAGTACTGACTGCTCCATGCCAGCCCATGAGTTGTGCACTCCGATAGGGGGTCATAGTTGTGTTCATTATTTCTTTTGTTCTTACATATTTCTATATTATTTCAAGTGAGCGAAAATATTTGGAATATTGAGTTTTTTGCACTTAATATAATTTAAATTCGTATAATAATTTAAGTTCTAGAGTTAAATTGGTCCAAACCTCGCGGATTTCATTTTCGGTCATTTCTTTCGAGTTTGCGATTACGTATATCACTGTTCGCTTGACCTCTGCTCCAACATTTTCAATTACCTTTAAATGTGCACTTTGTGGAGGTTAGTCTAAACCAATGAAGGCACAACTTTTCAAAAATTCTGGACATATTTTTGCGGTATTAATTTTTGCGTTGTCTTGTTGCAGCAACCAGTCTTCCCTAATGAGATTGTCACCACAAGCAGCTGCATGGTCATTAAAAATGTCACAATATACATTTTTATAAACGTTATGAGGCAAAAGGACCAAATCGCCAACACCATATTGTAAGAAATTTTACCCCAAAAGCTCCCCACTGCTGTTTACACGATGAATAATCGGTTATTTTTATGTTTTTTTTTCGGGAATACACGAGCGACGTATTTTTATTTTTTTATTTAAACGGTACAATCACATCACATGATAATTTATTACTAATCATGATAACGCACTTATTTGAAACTAATAAGTGGAGCGAGTATGGGTTTACAAGCAATCAATATTCTGCTCCCAATAATAAATCTTTATTTATTAGATGACTATAGCTCATGCGGCTTAATTCTTGTAAGGCGTCTCAGTTCTTGTGTTATATCAAGAAGTTTTATAACTTCAGTGTTGGTATGTTGCAGTAACTTTCTTTCATGTTAGATGGAAAATTCCTGGTTCACTTCATCAATCCTTTGGTTTGCCTTCCAATAATATTTTTTGATATTTTGGAAACATTGGAAACTGACTGTCTTGTACATTTTATAAACTCTTTAAATAGTATTTTTCTGCAATTTTAACTATTTACTTAGTTCTTGCACTAATATTCGACAGTAAATTTTAGAAATTATTTGTTGGCGTAGCTCTACCGACAGTTCACTGATTTTAGGCATTTTGAATCGCTGATACACGTTAGAACGACTAAACAAGACTAAAACCATATTTCAAAATATTTAAAATAAAACAAACGGCACACTACTAGAAGAAAATCACCTTGCGATGTCAACAAATGAAATTAAAATTACTTATGCCTTGATGTTGCACTACAAGTATTATATATTAGAGTGTATTTCGTATCGTTGTTTCATTTTTTGATGAACTTAATGTAGAAGCGAAATTTTGATTCTAATAAATGCTGTACAGTTTGCAAACATTTTGCTTGAAATTCCAAACACACAAAAATTCCAAACACTTTTGTCCATGGCTGTACATTTTATCTCGATTTATGAAAGGTCTGCAAATATTAAAACTATAATTTCAAATGAATTTAACACAAACTATTTAGTATCTTCCTCTATACCTTGCCGCTTCTAGAAATCAAACTGTAAATTCCTAATAAAATTTTGTATTGGGGTTGGGCTACTCGCCTTTCCGACTGCATTCGACATAAGTGAGAGTATTATATTGTTCACCTGTATTCAGTGAGAAGCGTTTTCCAAGCGCACCCTAATTATAATTTACCGAAAGCATGCCTTTAGTGCCTCAAGGCATTCGACTTATATACCCTTGTTACCACCTTCTGCTTATTATGTATAAGTGCTAATTCCTGTTATCAGTCACACCTTTAAAAAGCATCTTGAGACTAATTGCATCAACATTTTTTTGTTCGAATCACAAATTTTTGCTTTCATGTATTTCTTCAAATTATTTAAGTACTATTGAAATACAATTTTAAAAATAGAATTAAATAATTAAGTTCTTCGTAAAAGTATCTACATAATATAAAATACTTGGAAAACGCAAGGAAAATTATAAATTCTTTTGTTTCTATATAGAAAATTGTTTATAACAAATTAATAATACATTTTTTTCTTTTTTTCGGTTTACCGCTAAATTAAGTGAGTATAATTTGTTCTTATTATACGATATTCGGTTGTATTTATTGGAATCATTTATTTTAATTAGATGTTAATTACGATTTTTATTTTTTTATTTTGGTTTGCTTCGCTTAAATAAATTTATTGGATTGGGAAAATTACAATACAGCTGCTGTGAATTGTATAGTGGAAATGTATGTATAATTTGTTCTAATATATTTAAATGAAAATGTATGATGTATAAGGAGGAATATGTTGTGGTGTGGTGTGATGTGGCTGAAATAGTGAATTATAAGAGCAAAAAATTATGAGATTTGGGTCTGTGAAGTTCATAAAATTTATAGATGTGGTGAGAAATGTGGTTGGTGGCGAGTTATTATTTCGACTTGTAGCGAGAAGTAAAATTGATGGCGTTTTAGGGTGAGCAAATGACATTGTTTGTATTAGCGGTTTGACTGTTGGTAATCTAGTGAGATATGAATTCTGAATTTAGACATTATTAACCGTAACAGCTCTGGAATATTATACGAAACTGGTTTATTTAAACTAAGAGAGTAACTTGTCCGATTTACCGCTCCTTTAAAGTAAGCTAAAACATTGACCTGTGCAATAAATAGACGTAAATACAGCTAGCCCGATACTCTGTTCGAGAAAAAGACACATTGCAACGCTACGCTATCTATCATTTAATATTGTGTGGTAGCATAGTCAGACCTAAACTCATCATTTAATGAATGTAGCCCGATATATAATATAAAACTCCAATAAAAATATTAAACTACAGTCCGAAAAAATATTACTATCGCGACAGTAAAATGTTTCATGATAACCTGTCATGACATATTTATAAAATTTAACTCGAAATTTTAAATATTATTTTTATGTATTTTTAAGTTATTCGTCAATTGCTATGCTTCTCAATAATTGACGAATTACTGTAACAGACAATGCGGACATTCAATTAGCACCATGAATTTTCAAGCAAAAATAATAATTTGTAGTTTATGAATATAGTCGTTTGAAGTTTATCTGAGAGATTTACAGAAAAACAAAATTTTGCATTGTCAGAAAAAAGTCGTTTGAATTTCCAGAGATTTTTTTGAAATATTTCCAGTTTTTTGTCAAAACTTCAACACTTTTAATTATTATAAATGCATTCTGTATTGTAATATAACAATAATATGGAAAATCATTTATCCATCACTCTACTAAATCACTGTGTTGCAATCTACAGAACCAAAATTGCTGTACACATACTTATTTGAATGCGTAAAATTTAATGGAGTAAAAGTATGAGGATAAGTTTTAAAATATATTTAACCCTTTCGATCCTGTTGGGACACATATGTCCCGGTAGACGTTCTATCAGCTATAAAATCAAAAATACACATAAGAAATGATTGAAATCCCAGTTCGTAATTTATGATCAATATATCAATAAAAGGAAAAAAGAGATGCAATATTTTTCTCTGTACCTGTTCAGTTTTGTTCAAATAATGAAAGTTATTACATTGTGTGTAGGTTTTTGACAAAAATAATGGTGAAAACTAGGTATTTTTTACTGCCAAAAGCTTCATAGAGTATATACTGTCGTGTGTTGATATAAGAAAGAGTAAGTTTTATTATTTTATTTTTACACTTGGATTTAAAAATTTTAACAGACGGGATACAGGTGTTTTTTTCTAATATTGCAACAGCCACATAATGCGACGAGTATAAACCGAAGATGAATTTCGACCCATTTTAGAAGAGTCAGATGACTCTAGGGATTTTTCAAGTGGCAGTGACGATAACTACTTGGGACTCAAATGTCCCGCTAAAAAGGCCGGTTGGGACTTATATGTCTCAGCCCTTACCGCTGCCCCCTAACATAAATAGTGTCCAAAAAAGCCAAAATATGCTTTATTTAACAGTTCTTGATCAATAAAATTCAAAATCTACATACTACTTACAGTATTTGTTTTCCCGATCGAAATGGTTAAAATTGAATTTTTATCAGTAAAGAAATTATAGTTTTTCTAATATTATTTTCTTAATTAATTATTATTATTTTAATTATTTTGTGTGATTAAAATACGAAGTAGACCACCTTGACGGCACAACCAGGAAACGCCACTGATTCAAACGATACTTCCAAATAGAATTTTTTTGAGAATCTTTCAGTTTGAAATCCAAACTTCAAAGAATCCTGCAGTATATGTCTCGTTTTCGAGAATCGCCTGTGAGGTGAGGTTCATGCTACTATATCCCGATAATTCAGGTATTTTTTTGAAATTCTGCCAACTTGTAGGCAGATATTCAACAACTCAAATGATTAAAGTGCTCGCCTTTGAGGCGAGATTCAATTAACCATATCCAGATCATTATAGTGAAAGAATTTTTCTGAAAATCGGTTGGTAAGAAATGAATACTTGAGCAATTCCGGTGGTATAATTTAAGTGCTCATGATGAGCCTATGAGGCTAGATTCAAACGATTATATACCGACACTTCTAGATAAAAAATGTCTTGTATTCAAAACATCAAGGAATTGGGTAATCAAGTGATTGTGAACCGTCTGTGAGATAATTTCAATGAATCTTTGATCAATGAATCTTTTGATTTTCTTCAATGAATCTTTTGATGCTTCAGCAGTAATAAATTTGTTTTTACTATTAACCCTTAAATGCATCAAGTCCGTTATAAATGACAACCAGGAAAATCGACTAAAAAGGTAAACAGAAAACCAATTTTAAGCAAAAATGTGTGTGTATGTTTAAGTATAAGTGTAACCTATATCTAGACAGTCGGTTGAAATTATTTGAGTAACGGGTCAGTTAGTTCTCGATCGGCAAACACATCATTTCGCTTGTGCAGTTAAAATTAAAAAGTTCGTTTTTTATATGCATTGCAAAACATTGTAAGAACAAAAAAGTGGCAACGAAATATCAAGTAAGTAAAAATATGCTAAACAACATATAGCTATTTTTAAATAATTCTGCTTGCAAAATTGTACGTTTGATAACAAAAAATAGTCTAAAAAGACGACCGGATAATATGCAGTCCATACGTATGTAACACATCGCCTAAAAAGTTCCCGGGCTAACAAAGAAAACACATTGTTTTATAATTGCCTGCTAGAGTGATGCAATCAGTCCAACGCCGCTCTAATATTTCGATGCCTTTTTTGTAGAACGATTTATCTTTACCTTCAAAATAAACTTCAGTTTCGGCAATCACTTCTTCAGTGCAGCCAAATCTCTTTCTATGAAACTTTGTTGAGGTCCGCAAACAAGTAATAATCGCTGAGGGTTGGTGAATTTGGTGAATACGGTGGATGCAGAAGCAGTTCAATGTGCAGTAATGTGTTGTCGTTTTTGATCCATTGTAGCAAATGCGATACAAATTTCGAACACAGTTTTCTCAAAGACAAATGTTCGCGCAAAATATGACCAACACGATCCATTGATATCTTTACAATGCCAGCTATCTCACGCAACTTTACTTTACGGTCTTTCAAAACAATTCCGTGGATTTTTTATGTTTTCCGGAGTCACAGCCTGATTTGGGCGTACCAGTCAAAACAGCTGTAACTTGTAAACTTAATGATCGAAATGTAATGAAAATATCATGAAATTTTAACAGGTATCATTTGGAGGTTGGTAAAATTTAAAAATAATATGGGTTTTAAATTTGTGACAACATATATGTGTCAGACCGGGAACTTTTCAGGCGGGTTAATACAAGTTATGTATACATTACTTTAGTGCATGACGTCCATTTAAACGGACTACCAATTTTTCTATATTTTCTGAAAATCTGGAAAGACCTAAATGGAAAAGAGTTCGGATTCTTAATCTGCATCACAAAATACATCAAAAGTGTTTTTCTTATTAATATCACAGAGGTCATTTAAGGGAAAATTTGACAGTCACGATAAATGCGAAAGCCCTTCTCTCTCTGGCAGTATATCCCATACTTACGTTTAAGACGCAATTATCTAATAGGTATAATTCGCGTGTGACGCAAATTTGCTTTATGGTTATAATTTGCGTATATTTTGCGTCATGGGAGAAGTGGTATTGCCGTAAGTTAAAAAATTATTTTTCTGAAAATTCGTGCTTGCTTCAGGTGACAAATAGGTGGCTTTTGAATCTCACGCTGATATGAACAATAAATGAAACCCTCCAAGAACACGATTAATTCGTTCCATATTCTTTCAAACCCTGTTGTTCGAGCCTACAAAAGACGGGAGTGTGAAAAAAAAGCTTTACGTTTTAATTTTTTTTTTTTTTTGTTATGCATACAAAAAACAAAATAAAAGACAATCAACAAAAATCGTGTAGTGTAAAACCGCGTAATTCGAGGGAAGGCTTCCGTGTTCATGTTAATACGTTTATAGTAGAATTTGCCAAAATTGAAAGAGTATGAAAGTAAAATATTTATTAATAATCGATGATTTAAATATCGATGTTATTAACGATTCTCAGGATTGTAAAATTTTCTATTAATGATGTCTTCGTTTGAATTATTTTCGATGGTCAACCAGAGGTATCTCAGAGCCGCGATAGTACTTCAAATATGTATCAGTGTTAGATTCAAACTAATGCTTCGTTTTATTATACATATTTATTATTTAAATCTAAACACAATTTGTACTCAATTTTTCATGGGAAAGGCAGTAGTAATGCGGAAAAGTCATCTAACAAGACCAGAAGTGCTTCTGCACGATAGGTTTCATTTATGTTTTAACATATAGTATATGAAAGCATTTACTTGAATTTTTACTGCTCATACGAATATTTATTTTTGTCATTATAGTTGTTCACCAAAATTATAATTTTAAAAAATGCGGGTGTAATTGGTGTATCCAACACCCGACTTTGTTTTACGACAATTATGTATGGTACATATATAGATCTTAAATACACCATACCTCATTTCATAATGTGAAAAATTGAACCAACCGGATTTGTGGTATTATCTTTTATAATCAAAAATCATTATTCCTGCTTATATTTCACAAACGTTGTTAATCTTTGTTAACAATGTAATCTTCATAACAAAAAATTAAGAAGCTTTTGCGGAAGCTGCCACTTCCGGTACACAGATGTCCACCACATTCGCATGGATGCCCTAATTTATCTCCTAGTTTTAATACGAAGTTTTATTCCAAATAGTCAATCAGCCTGGTCTGTAGAGATGCCAAATTTTTACGAAATATGGTTTTTTTATTAAAACCCGTCAATTCCTATAAAATTTAAAATATAACCTGAACTAATTTTGCTCGAAATTTAATTTACAATCGTTTTATTTTAATTGTTTTTTCGTAAATGCTATATAATTTTCAAAATATTTGCTAAAAACCGACAAAGCTCCTATGGAAGCTGCCAGTTCCAGTAGATCGCTCTCGAACAAAAATCACTAGGATCACCCAATCAATCAATCCGTATGAGCGGTACGGGGGCCACATTTTTACTGAAAAACTATTTTCTTGACAAGAATTCTTGTTGTCGCTTAAATTTTGGAAGACTGATCTGGACCGGTATTGTTGCAAAATTAATTTAGAATTTTTTTTCATAGTTTTGTTTTAGAAAGTTCCATGGAATACATTCAATGTCAATAAAATAATAGTACAGCATAATAAAATAAAACTAGATAGCGAGCCCCTGATTTAACAATGTCATGGATTCACGATTCATATGTATAAATAATATAATTAAGAAGTTTGAAATTTGTTTGTATTAATATTTAAAGTTTCGGCTTTTTTAAAGACAAAATATTATTTTTAATGACATTCACGATGCTTACGACTTGTTAGTCATTGAAAACAAAGAGGCCATCTACTCACCATATTTCTATCAAAAAATAGAAAATTCACCCCCCCCCCCCCCCCATTTTGAACCCCAAGAGTCTTGTAAAATAAATATACACAACCCTTACAAAAATGAAGAACTTCCTCAAGTTGCAATTCGAGTCATTGCACGACAATCAGTGATAAGTCACTGAACCAGAGATAGTGACAGGACTACTCAAATTGAAGTTCATAATTTTAGACTTGCAGCTAAGAACCATGAAATGAGCATAGAACTATTTTTTTAGTAATTTCAGGTCATTCTTATTGTCATAATTCAACGAATCTATATTGAAATTGGAATATTGCAACGCGACATCATCGGCAAAGGCGACAACATTACCACGCAAATCAAGATCAAAAAGAGAATTAAATCAAAAAAAGTAGAGGTCCCAACACAGATCCTTGAGGAACCCCAACATTAACCATTTTTTCATAGCTACGGACATGATTTATACGGGCCCCATTTGAAACGCGATATTTCAAAACGCGATATGGTACAAAACGCGATATGGTACAAAACGCGATATTTCAAAATGCGATATTTCAAGACGTGATATGGTACAAAACGCGATATGGTATAAAACGCGATATTTCAAAACGAGATATTTCAAGACGTGATATGGTACAAAATGCGATATGGTACAAAACGCGATATTTCAAAATGCGATATTTCAAAACGTGATATGGTACAAAACGCGATATGGTACAAAACGCGATATTTTAAAATGAGATATTTCAAAACGTGATATGGTACAAAACGCGGCATGGCACAAAACGAGATATTTCAAAACGCGATATGGTACAAAACCTGATATGGTAGAAAACACGATATTTCGAAACGTGATATTTCAAAATGCGATACGGCACAAAACGCGATATGGTACAAAACGTGATATTTTTTATCATTAAATCGAATTACTGATATTGAACAAAAGTGTTCGTGTCCAATAAATAAAGGATAATTTATTAAAGATTAGACGAAAATTTTCAAAGTGTCCAAGTTACAATATAAAGAAGTTGTCAATATACAGAATATTTTTACCATTTTTGTATAAATAAATATATGAAATTTCAAGGGAGTGAATGAAAGTGTCCAAGATACAGAAATGCTTAACATTGAAGGTTTTAATAAAATTCAATTTTTCATTCAATTTGCATCTGATATCAATTGACGGCCGAAAATTTTAATTTCGTGGTTTTACTTCCGAATAGGTTATATACCTCCAAAAATTCTGAAAGTCGGTATACTAAGGTACTTTAGAATGCTGATTACGAATATGGCCATGAAAATATCCAGAAACGACCCCAAGTAGCTCTCAATGATCCCAAGTGGCCCTAAATGCCCCAAATGGTCTTAAAAGACAACCCAAACGCGAAAAAATATTTTCTTTTTTCGAAGCACAAATGGTTTTATGATTATTTTAAATCATTTTATACCTTAAGATTGAGGGCTACGGCCCCAAATCCCAACTTTTATACAACTAAAAAAAATTACTGTTATTTCAATTATTTTATTTCAATTTTTATTATAATCCACATAGGGGACATTTAATTTTAGTTTAAAGGAATTTAAAAATCGATAGGAGTGGCAGTTTAGGATTGAGTTATATCAGGTGGGTCGGCTCCGGTCGCTTCGCAACGTTCATTCTGGAAAAGGGGAAATTTAATTTCAGTTTATAGGAAAAACCGATATTAGCAGGAGTATAGGATCGGGTTATATCAGGTGAGCGCTTCGCTCTCTAGTTAGAAAAAAAAAAAAAATTTCAGTTTATAGGAATTTAAATCGATAAGAGCGGGAGTATAGGACCGGGTTATATTAGACGAATCGCTGCGATCCCGTCACTTCGCAATGTGCATTCTGGAAAAGGGGAAATTTAGTTTCAGTTTATAAAAATTTAAAAATCGATATAAGAGGGAGTTAAGGATCGGGTTATATTAGGAGGGTGAAGGGGGAATTAAATTTCAGTTTATAAAAATTTAAAAATGGATAGGAGCGGAAGTATAGGATCGAGTTACATCAGGCGGGTGGCTGCGCTCCCTTCGCTTCGCAATGTACATTCTAGAGAAGGGAAAATTTAATTTCAGTTTATAAGAATTTAAAAATCGATAGGAGCGGGAGTTTAGGATCGGGTTACATCAGGCGGGTGATGGGGAAATTTAATTTCAGTTTATAGGAGTTCAGTTTAAAAAACCGATATTAGCCGGAGTATAGGATCGGGTATTCGGGTTATATCAGGTGAGGGCTTTGCTCCCTAGCTAAAAAAAAAACTTCAGTTTATAGAAATTTCAAAATCGATAAGAGTGGGAGTATAGGATCGGGTTATATCAGGTGAGCACTTCGCTCTTTAGTTAGAAAGAAAAACTTCAGCAGTTCGGGAGTACAGCAACGGATTATACCAGGCGGGTCACTGCACTCCAGTCGCGTTGCTCCTTAGTTAGAAAAAATTTCAGTTTATAGGAACTTAAAAATCGATAAAAGCGGGAGTATAGGACCGGGTGATATAAGGTGGGTCGCTGCGCTCCTGTACCTTCGCAATGCACATTTTCTGTACCATATCGCGTTTTGTACCATATCGCGTTTTGAAATATCGCGTTGTGAAATATCGCGATTTGTACCATATCGCGTTTTGTACCATATCGCGTTTTGAAATATCGCGTTTTAAAATATCGCGTTTTGTACCATATCGCGTTTTGTACCATATCGCGTTTTGTACCATATCGCGTTTTGAAATATCGCATTTTGAAATATCGCGTTTTGTACCATTTCTCGTTTTATCATATTTCGTTTCGAAATATCGTGTTTTTAAATATCGCGTTTCGAGCGGCTCCGGATTTATACATACACTCTGAACTCGATTACATAAATAGGATTCAAATAGAGAAAGTTCCAAGCTTTTGTAACATCTATAAAAAGAGCAGAAACCTTAAGGTTAATATTAAAATTGTCGTGAACGGGCTTTAAAAGAGTCATAGGTTGAGTAACAAAATGGCGATGAGTCATAGGTTGAGTAACAGAATTCAAGGTATATTATTGCGTACGTGAGAATAGAAAAGGGCGGGATCTGTAATTGGTGAGAACCGGATTTCTCTCTGTTCGTTAAGGATCTATGACGCATCGCCTACCTGCGCGATCCGTAGATTAATTTTTATTGCTTATTTTCTGTCCCTCCTTCTTTTATTTATATTCTTTTATTTTCTTTTCTTCTTTTATTTATATTTTTTCTTTTATTTATATTTTGCTTTTTTCTGCTATATAAAACAAATCAGTAGATACTCCTGATGATGACCTAACAAGTCGAAATCGATCGAGTGATTTTTTAAACTTTTTGAAAATTATTCAAAATAACTGCGAAACAAAAAACAAGTGATTAATAAAAAATGTGTTTATTAAGTATAAGTGTGTTTCGCCAAGTGCCTACGGCAAATAGCGTAAAAAGATGACATTGGAATTATCAGAAATATATTTTGTTTTCATTTTTTAGCTCGAACAAAAATTTAATTTGATTGTCTGCTGACTATCGGTATTGGCCGTGTTCCGGTCGACGAATCGAACGGATTGATTTCGTTTCCTCGGAACTTTTGCAATTTTGTTTCAACAAAGGACGAGCTCATCAACAAAGTGTTCCCGAACATCATTACTTACTAACCACAAAAATCACAATTGGGTGCGTGAACGAGTAATTCTTGCGGCAAAGAACAAAGATGTGTATCACTTAAATTTCACAATTCACAATCTAATCGTCGGTCCACTTCATTCCTACAAATCTATCGACTGTGTGATAAACAAAGACGAAACAACCAACTATCCAACTAAATTTTTAAACTCATTGGAGCTGGCTGGCTTGCCACCGCACAATTTTCAACTGAAAGTTCGTTCGGTAATCATCATACTACGAAACCTGAATCAACCAAAGCTATGTAACGGAACGCGTTTGATGGTAAGAAAACTCATGGGCAATGTGATTCACGCGACGATCCTCCAAGGAAAGTTCAAAGGTGAGGAAGTTCTCATTCCGAGAATTCCGATGATCCCAACCGATATGCAGTTCGAATTTAAACGAATTCAATTTCCGATTCATTTGCATTCACCATGACGATCAACAAATCACAAAACCCATCACTGAGTGTTTGTGGCCTGAATCTAGAAAATGAATATTTCTCTCACGGCCAATTGTACGTAGCATGTTCACGTGTCGGCAAATCATCCGCTTTGTTCGTTCTCGCACCTGACAATAAAACAAAAAATGTCGTATATCACAAGATGCTTTACTGAAGGGATTCAACCCTATTGCAACCCACCCAGCAAATAGTTTAAAAGAAAGTAGTGCAAC